>OX596257.1:9276463-9445914 GCA_951394255.1 Polyploca ridens
TTGACTAAATATATTGCTGATGGAAATGAATCAACATAGTACCTAGTTAAAAAACTTATTTTACATTCCCAGATGCGTAACATTGACTACGTACTGATAAAAATTTGCAGTGATAACCTAATCAGATAAGAGAGACCCTTTGCAACGCACTTATGATATTGCACAAGTGTGCTACTGGACCAAGCAGTGTGACCTCTTCCATTGAGTCGGATGCGTCTATGTTGCTCAACAAAATAAGCGTTGTACACGTAGCACTTGCCGAGGGCGAGTATCCACGCATGAAAAGAATCGTTTGGTAACCATTATACCTAGTTCATGATTCAATTATTTGCTCGAATCCGAAATGTAGGTTAATCAATCTGCTACTGAGAAGTTAGAACTTCCTTTTAAATCTCACAACACTAGATCCTATACAATAATAAATTCCTCCAAAATTCACCGCGTAGTCTTATTATACGGATATTTTGAATGAGAATTTAAATCCATTGAAATTACTTCAACAAAACAAATTGGCATCCTTTATCGATCGATTTAAAAGTAGCTTCGACACATGATAACAAAATAAACCTATTTGGGATCAATAAAAATTGACCGTAAAACCGATATCACAAGCCGCAACATTTCTATTGAACGAAAGGAAAAGACAGACTGTGACTAATCGTGTTTTCGTAGAAAAATTTATTCAATCAATCTATCAATGGTTGAATAAATTGGTGGCTATTATGGTGAACCTTTCACCCATTTGGTATTTGGTTTGCTGGTAATTGTGCGATCTCGGTGACGATTATCGCACTACTACCCACCACTTTAGAACCATTCACCACTCGCCCTCGAAATGATGTTGCATTTTAGTCCAAACCATGGATTATAGATTTTCGTTTTTTGATGTCGCCGTGAGAGTGAAAGCAATAAATTATAGTTGGAAAACCATGTTGCTCTAGTTCGTCTCGAAACTACAACTTACTTAAATTTATTGAGCAATTGGAATAATTTATGAAAATAAAAAGATAATTTTTAACACTTACGGCCTTACTCAAAAACGCTATTTAACTAAATCTACTGAATAAATGGTCAAATAAATAACGTCACCTTGCTGTCATTGTCAAACAATTTGACGTTATTTAGGTGACCACTTAAAGTTATGAGTAAGGGGGTTAATTTCAATAGATTCCGGATTTCACTTTAATAAACTTAACATTGCATAATCTGCTTATTGATATGATAACGTACCGTGTATTTATTTAAATCATCATAATATTTATTTTTTACCATGAATAGGCCTTCGTTCGACCGTAATCTCACCATGGTAAGTGATGGTGTGGTCGAAGGTGGTAAGTACACAAAGCCTAGAAGGATCTGGCTATATCGATAGGTGCTTTGCGATAGATTTTCAACTTGAGGGAGGCAGCCAGCCAGGTGGGTACTACAGAGTACCCTACACTATGCTATGGCTTCACCGAAACCTCAAGCTATTGTAAGATTCGAACCCGGGACCTTCATTTCGGTATCCAACGTCATATCCACTGAGCTATCATCGCTTTTTATTGCAACGTTTAGCACAATACATTTAGTTTCAAATTATGTTTTTTTTTATATATAAAACATATTTATAACTCGTGGTTAAAGGCGTACTGCTTCTAATATAGCCTCTCAAGGCCGATCTGCGTCTTGAGAAAGTGAAAATACAATGGACACTTGATCTGTTATTAAAACTTCCGGCGCCTTACCTCCTATTAACTTTGTTGTTAGCAAGGCTGAGAGACATAATTTGAAACAAGGTTGTGTTTTGATGAAGAACACAAGATCAGAAAATATTGAAGAATCGAAATCCTACTACATGGCAAGTGTGAATAATGAAACTAAAAACTTGTAGGTACTCTACGCAATTATCAATTAACCTTTTATGTTTCCTTTCATACCATAAAACTAAAAGAAGATCATTATCTTACCGGATCCTGTTCACTGCCATCCGTTTTCAATGCCTCCCTTGTTTCATTCTAAAAATATAAAATAAATATTTATTTATAATTAGTTAAATAAAATTTAAGATCTTAAGATGTTGAACTTCCGAGACGATTCGGAACATTCTTAATTTTTTTTTTGTCTTCGTGACACGGTATTTTCGATTCGAGACAATTTACGCTTGTCAATCTCGTATTGTGATAATTTTATTTACAAGACCCATTATAGGTGTTAATTGCATGCCTCTTACTGCATAATGTTATTATTAAATTAAATTATTATACTTGATTTTCCCTTCCACTAGTTTTCATATTTTAGTTAACTTTGTAATTTTATTAACTGAACTTAGTCAAAAAGAGCCCCGCTGTTGTATATCAGCAGCCTCAGCTTTTGGTTTTATCTGCTTAACACCGTCGACCAAAGAATATAAATAAATGCAATATAATAAAAATAATGTAGTTAAACAATTGAACTAACCTTAATAATAGAAGTAGGCAAGGGGTCAGGGGGGTCATCTCCCGAGCCCTCATGTATCTCCTCAATAGAGGACGAGCTCGAAACTGACACGGACACCTCCGATGAAGAGTCCGCTAACTCTCCAGATATGTCTATATGTGGCACTGCTGAATTCACTTGCTGAAAACATTCACACAAGCTACAATATTCTGGGCCTCTAAGCGTTTGAATTTTGCATCGGTCACTTATCAACATTATCGGTCAAAGCAACAAAACGAATATAGGTCATCATCATCATCAGCCTATAATGTCCCACTGCTGAGCACAGGCCTCCTTTCACAAATGAGGGTGAAAGGGAATGGGCAATACTCCAGCACGCATGCCCACTGCGGATCGGTGGAGGTAGGCCTAGGAGGCATCCAACTAGCTTAACGACTATTACAATTAAGTGATAACCGGGACCAACGGCTTTACGTGCCTTCCGAAGCACGGAAACGCTCGATTTGAAATACCACTAGGCGGTCACCCATCCAGGTACCGACCACGACGGTGGTAGCTTAACTTTGCCGATCGATTAAGAACGGCTAATCATGTTACACCACGAGCGCTTCATATAGTTATTTTCATTTAAAATTGCTACATAATAAATTCAGTTAGCGGTCGATTAACTGTTAAGTTCACGGGCAAGGTCAGCGCAGTAGCATTGATCGCGGAGATTGCGAGATTTTTTTACTTTTTGTGAGTTCAATAATAGTGAAATTCATGAAAAGACACAAAATTCTAGCACAATCAGGTCCAATAACACGTACTAAATTCATGGTATCAGATTTCGTCATTTATTTCTTCTTACCATTGTTAAATAGAGAAAACAGCACACGGTGATAAATCTGTAACAAAAAAACTGATTGTTCAAGATATTCAATTTGGATTGGACTAAATACTAAATGATAGATACTAAATGTTACTAGAAAACTTTGAATCCTAATGGTCCATGCTTGGCGAACCGAGCACGAGCCGAGCCATGAACGAGCACACTGCGAGCACAATTCGCGTAACGTGGACGGGCTTGCGAGCCTCGAACGAGCATTCGTAGCTTGCTCGACTGCGCTCCGCCCGATTGTCAGATTTTTACGAAAACAGGGATTCGCACCGCGATCGTTGTAGGCTTGTTGAAGACTCGAGCACGATTCGCGTACCATGGACGGGCTTGCGAGCCCCGAACGAGCATTCGTATCGTGCTCGACTGCGCTCCGCCCGATTGTACGATTTTTCACGAACACAGGGATTCGCAACGCGCTCGTTGAAGATTCGTTAATAGTACGTCTACGCTTGAAATCGCGAGCAACGAACGAATCCTGTTCGTTCGAGGCTCGGCTCGTGCTCACCATAACGATGAGAAAATAATGTTGATCATCTAAAACTACTGATATCATTACCTACTCGTACGTTAGGACTATTATTAAAGTTGTATAATAGATCCGTTTGTACACAATTCCACGAACATATAATTTCACTAATATCATAGATAAATAAAGAAATTCACTCAATAACATGCTCGTATCGAAATGAAATCGAATATGAATCGTGATACATTCTAATGATTGTTTATAATAATATCGGCAAACAAAACTTACCGTGGTTAAACTCATGACCCGTCCGTGATAGAGGGATATTACACGGTGTATTGTTCTGACCATAATGCCAGCTTCTGGCACTCTAATGACGGGTCAAAAGACACGGCAGGGTAATGACAGGGTAGTGAATTGGATCCATCCAGGGGAATCAATAACAATATCAATCAGTGTGCATCATCTATAAAATTGTTTTATCACGTGCGGTGGCCAGAAAATATGACTTATTACGCAATTATTACGGCCATTTTTTCTATATTTTAAACTAATCCCACAGTTCAACGTTTTGTTACAGTAAGTAAAGGTGAACGAAATCTGCGTGTCACTAAACTCTTACCGATCACATTAGATGATGAAATCCAATTTGCACACAAAAGCGGAATATTTTTCCATACACAATGCACTGAGATTTCGGCCGCGGATTTTTCATTGCCTTTGTCCAAAATTTTGTGGCTTTATGAAGTTGTTTGTATTTAATACACGGTTTGGAACTTACATCAGTATGCCCAACAAGACTCGCGAATAAGATTTCATTTATCTATGATGATAACATTTATGTAGATACATATAATGTTTTAAATTAGTAAATTTGAAAGAAAAATTATTAATATACTTAGTCAGATGGTCTAAAAAATGGAACGATGATGAGTTTCTTCCTGCATGGGTCTTCTCAGTTGAAGGCTGGCCTCCAAACCGGAGGTAACTTTGCCAATCAAATATTTATTTGTTAACTTTGACCTTCTTGAAATGCTCTTATGGCCTAAACTGGATAAATGTACTTTAAAAACCTATCCTAACTTGTTTAATCCTAAATTAAAATTCTCAAATATGGATATAGGGTATTCAATCAAAATTCAAAAGTCATTTATTCAGTTTAGGCCCTGGTAAGGCACTTATGAACGTTAAGTTGTTACATACAGTAGAATTTACCACCGGTTCGAAATACACCTAAACTGAGAAGACTCCGGTAAGAAACTCAGCAAGACTTTTTTTGTTTGTGGAAGATCTTTTAAAATGACAGCTTTTATTCCAAATACTTATACATACAATTTTCACTTAGCCAGGGGGGATGCAAGTGCAGAGAAAAGCTATAGTTCACAGTTTATATAAAATAAGAATTTTAAATGAGGCATATTACGTATAATTTGCACATATACGGTACACGAGTGAACGACTTTTTCATTTCTACAATAAAATTAATTTATTTTCACAATTTCTAGTAGGTAATGTTATTCGTCAGTCAGTGACCTTTGAGAGACTATCGCCGAACCGTAACCTTTCCGCATAATTCTGTATCCAATAATTGGAACTATCATGTTGCTAAAATTTTCCATATCTTCATTAAGTTGGCTTGCATTAATCCTTTTTAAAGTAATAAAATTTTCAATCAGTAATCTGTTTTAGTGCGTTTGACGATGCATCTAAAATGCGCGTAACCTACGTTCATAATTTAACAATATATAATATCCCCCGCGGTTTCACCCGCAGTACCAGGATAAAAAAGTAGCTTATGTCCTTCTCCATACCATACGCTATCTGCATGCCAAATTTCATATTGATCCGTTGAGTAGTTGAGGCGTGAAGGCGTAGCAAACAAACTCACTTTCGCATTTATAATTAGTTAGGATTTTTTATGATATCCCGTATATCATAAAACACACACATTAGAAAGATCAATCAGTTGTGTACCAATTTGCGTATTACATCTGCTGTCAAGAAACATAATCTATGAACTTTGACTGTTTCGCGGAGTTCGTGATTGGGAGCGCAATTAATCGATGTCTGAATGTTCCGAGCCGATCGTTGCTTGGCTCAGTTATAATCGGCATTCGGCTTCGTGATCGAGATCCGAAACAATAAGCCCGTTATTCGTGCACATTCAGAGGTTTTGGCGTAATTTTCAATTTAGTATCGTAACGCTACGCCGCCGGCCATTTGTTTACGCGATAAACGTTTTGTTAAAGTTAAATTTAACTGAGTTTAACGTTACTTTATGTTTCTACTAAAATTTTATGTTTAATGGAATAATTATGCCAGTCTGTTAAGTATACAGTTTTTTTTACAAAATTATTGGACAGTTATCAATAAAACCATTATAAAATAAGTACTTGAACAACAACTTCTATAATTATACTTATTTATTCTTGTATAATATCAACCTATATCACATCGATTCACAATTATAAAAACCAAACAATGACAGAATATCTAACGAAAAAAATATGCAAATATCAATCTTGGTTATATTATAGTCTTTAAATAATAAATCAAATTAGTCTTTGATCCGTAAACGTTGCTATAACAGCAAATAACTTATAACCCTTATATTTGGCCTCTCGTAGCTCGTAGCGGAGCGCTCTCGTTTATGTCTTTCATACGAGAATCAACCGCGTACGTAGAGATTTTTTACAAATATTTTCACTTGCTTCTGACTCGCCGTTTCACTCGCGTTCCCTGGATAAAAGTAGTCCATTTTACTTTCCGGTCCATAACCTATCTTTATGCAAAAACTGACGCCGATCCGTTGCTCGGTTACTGCGCGAAAGAAGGACAAAGCAACAAATACACTATCGCAAATATTAGTATATTTTTTTTACTACTTGATTATTTCAAAGGAACAATTTGATTGTTTAGACATAATATGGGTAAAATAATAAATTCATTCTTAATTATCAAGTAGTTCCTTTTGTGAGACCGTAATGGTCCAGAAGGAGGCGGCTGAGCGGGATCGGGAGAGAGCCGATCCCACCCGGAGGCGAAGCCGCCGGGGCGCAGATGCGCCTCGTCGCGGCCCCCCTGCCCTGTAGCTCGGGCTTAGAATAACAGCTACGGTGTTCCCCTGCCTGTCGTAAAAGGCGACTAAACGGGGCCTTTGGGGTCGCGGGCAATCAGAGCGGGGGCTCTGTGCGCCCAGAAGCGACCCCAAGGAGGACGATGAGTCGATGTGGTCACGACTCATCGTGCGATAGCACAGCGAGGGTGCTCCCAGGGGAAGTGTCAGACTTCCCCTGGGACGAGCTATCAAAGCGCCGCGTTTGGAGGGGTGAGCAGGTACCCCCTCTCTATAGCGCAGGTGGCGACCACCGTGGGGTTTTAGCCGGTAAAAGTCCGGCATAACCTGGCCGCTCCCCCCCAGGGCGGTTGGGTATCCTATGAGGATTTCCCCACGCTAATAAAAAAAAAAAAAAAGGTACATCCAAGTACCCAGGGGGCTAGAAATCGATCTAGCTAGGTCCTATTGTCCTAGTTTTCGACCGAAGCTTGGTCACCCAGTTACTAAAATATGAAACTACATAATTGCATAAATTAGCTTACATACAAACACTTTTGTTTGTACGTTGGGTCGTAAATCATAAACAAACGCGTCTCGGTCGGAACTTCGGAAGCGCTCGGCCTCGCGCGGTTTCCTACATCTCGTATCGTAATGGCCTCATTACCGCTTCCTTCCCAAACAAAACATTAATGTGTGCTCACTTCATGTTATAACTAGGTCATAATTATAGAAGGACGACATTTTATATGGTTCTTGATTTGGTGGCGTAAGTCGTAATGAGTAATTAAAACAATGTGGGCTGTAGAGCCCTATCTTTTAAAGGCGATGATAGCTCAGTGGTAGTGACGACGGATACCGAGATGACGGTCCCGAGTTCGAATCCTACAATGAGCTTTCGGTGAAGGAAAACATCGTGAGGAAACCATGGCACCCTGAAGTTGGAAACTCTGTCGCCTACTTAGAGATGCGTTCCGAAAACTGCACTTAAGAGCCAGTTCTTTCTAGGCTTTGTGTACTTCCTACCTTCGGCCACATCATCGCTTACCATGGTGTGAGACTGTGGTGGACACAGGCACACACAGAATAAAAAAAACTACTTTTTCAATAAGTTCTTTGTTAATAAATTTATTTTTAATACTAGCTTGTTTTGAGTGACTGTACTTTTTGTTGACTGTACTTGCATTATCATCCAATACACTAGTGTATACCAAATATCAAGTCAATCCAACCACTGGAAGTGGGTGAAATTCGACTTGCAAGATTTCACCCGAACAAACATACATACATACATTGCAAGTTAAATAAAAGCTTGTAAAAAAGCTTACGTATAACGGGCCAGTTGGCGCACTTGGTTAAGATTCACCTTACGCTCCGCAGGTCGTAGGTTCGATTCCCATACAGGACATACATTTGTGTGCATGAAAATGTCTGTATGTCCTGAGTCTGGGTGTAATTATGTATATTAAGTATGTATTTACAAAAAGAAAGTAGTATATGTATATCAGTTATCTGGATTCCATAGTACAAGCTCTGCTTAGTTTGGGATCAGAGAGCCGCGTGTGAGGAAACCATATCCCATGGAGGAATGTCAGTTTTTTTTTTTTCCAAAAATGTTATTCTTTGAAAAATGCATTTCTATAAGAAGACCTAGTTTTTTAATGTTATTTAAATAATATAGTTGTCATTTTCAGAATAAAACAATATTTTTGCACTAACTTATTTATCATGCCATTCAACAATCCTAGTATAATTAGAGGCTGCGATGACCATCACTGTGACAGGTCAGCCACCTTTTCAACGTTTCTTGTCGGAAGATGATACATCATCAGAGATATTACATTAGATACGGATTGCGTAATACTGGACTGGATGTCATTTGTGCTTCACCGTGTGGTCTATATAGAAATATTTTCTATGAGGACACATACTATAAATGTAATGGTATGTAACAAAAGCTGTATATACACTATATCCTATGTAATACAACTTATTGATTGACAAATGCACGCACAACCGTATTCAAGTTTTTTAGATAAAGCAGACTAAGAAACGATTGTCAAAAATTCAACTCCTTAGGCGCCGATCCCGCAGAGAGAGTTCTAGAGTTCCGATTTCCGAGTTCTGCATTCCGTTTTGACTATTGTGCACACAGCAAGCAGTCTAGAGTTCTAGAGTACTGCAATATTCGCTACCGATCACACGTCATACACTTTTTTTACTTTCAAAGGCCTCACTTAGCTTACAGTCAACGCGGAATGCAGAACTCTAGAACTACTCTGTGGGACCGGGGCGCCTTATGCAGAAACCGCGGGCGGAAAGCCATTTTTACATAACATGAAGGTATGTGTACACTGATAAAAATAAATATTGAAGGCAATGATAGCTCAGTGGTTATGACGTCGGATGCCGAGGTGAAGGTCCTAGGTTCGAACCCTATAAGCTTTCGGTGAAGGAAAACATCGTGAGGAAACCATAGCACGATGGTACGGTACTTTGTAGTAACCTGGCTGGCTACCACCCTAAAGTAGAAAATCTGTCACAAGTACCTATCGGTGTATCCGGACAGTTACACTTGAGAGCTAGTTCCTGTAAGGCTTTGTGCGCTTAACACCTTCGGCCACTTCATCATTTACCATGGTGAGATTGCGGACCACAGGCTTTTATAAAGTAAATAAGTTCTTTGTTAAAAAAAAAAGTTATACAAACTTTTTTGAGTGACTGTACTTTTTGTTGACTTTACTTGTATTGTCATCCTATTGACTTCATATTTGGTATACATTAGTATATTTACTAATGTATACCAAATATGAAGTCAATCGGACCACTGGAAGTGGGTGAAATTCGACCTGCAAGATTCCACCCGAACAAACATACATACATACATTGCAAGTTAAATAAAAGCTTGTAAAAAACCGAACGAGTAGGAATATTAAACAGGTTAATAAGTACTTTATCTATGATACCTATCGGTAGTTTTTTTCACAATTTAGCATTCTAATATTAGGACGAAGAGCAGCTCAACACGATTCAGCCACTCCATACAAGCAAACTTATTTCTTTATTTAACTACGCTTTGACTCATACGCAGACGAGTAGTCAGGCCATTAGATGGTCGGGGCAATACTATTAGGAGTACTACCACACCGGGAGACCTTAAATTCGCGGAAAACAACATCGCGAATATCCTTTTTTTTTTTTAATTGTTGCAGTTTTTCCCACCAATTACATATATAATTAGGTACGCTTATAACAGCTGATAGAGATAAATGCTCCAGTTGATTGCAGCTCAGGGTGACATGACAGGTGTTAAACGCGTGCGCAGCGCGGAACCGTACCGTTACCGCGCATGCGCGTGCCACGCCTCGAGTGACATCGCGGCTCTTCGCACCTTCACACCAAGTCTTAGTAGAATTAACAACCAGTCTCTATGTACCCGTGTGAAATTTACTTAAAAAATAATTTTGACCTTCACATCCAATCGCACTTATATACCTATGTGAAAGTTTGGATGTTTAGATGTTCGTGGCTCAAACACGCATCAACGGCTGGACGGATTTAGATGAAATTTGGTGTACAGATAGAACATGTTTTGGATTAACACATATAATACTTTTTACCCTGAGAAAACTATAGGTCCCAAGAGAACGCGGAGGAAACCGCAGGGCGGTAACTAGTGATTAGCAATAATAACATCCCGGGACATTCTTCACACACGGCTATATGATCCCAAACTAAGCATTGTACCTACTATGCAAACTAAAATGAAAAACTTAAACATTTTGTTTCAAAAACTAATCAAATCCCTGTAGGTTCTAATAAGACTTTTTAATGAAACTTCCATTATACAACCTTTTCATTTTTGGTGAGATTATAGTAGATGTGAACAAAAAGAATTTGAATGTTTCAGCGAAAAATATTCCGGTCTTATAATCCTAAAGATTTAGCAGCTGCCCAAATGCTTATTATAATTCGGAAGCTCAGCATCAAATAAGGTATGCCTTTTATTCCGTTCAAGCGTAGCGGGGTCACAGAACTAGTACAAATATAATTTTGTTGTGGCGGCACGAATTTATTTATTTCTATTGATTTATTTTTCCTACTGTACATTGATTTTATAACGATGTCAGTTATTATTAACCATGAGAGTGACAACGAAAGCAACCGTTCCTAAAAGAAGTTCAGCGAATTTGTGTACAGATTTAATACGATGTCAGTAGGACGCTACGGATCTTCTCTAGTTATTGGGTATATTATTTCTATTACAATTCCAAGCTTCTGAATGTATTCAAATCAAGATTGCCTTAATTTTTAAATATTTAAATCACATGTGAAATATTCCGAAATTCAATGAATATATTCATGACCATTATTTCTGAAGAGGTGGGCTCTCTGTCCAGTCCTTATTACCAAAATATATTATCATGTTTGCCACATTACCAATCCTGCGCCACAGGTAATCATTGAAACAAAGAAATATCTATAGAACTTTACCCGAGAATCGAACCTAGGACTATAACCTTCAGTCAGGTTAACCACCGATATATTTTTGTGATAATTTCATCAGACAACCACAACAAACCTAAAGCTAAACACTTGTAAACAAATAGAACGAAAACCACAATACCATTAAAAAAACAATTGTCTCCATACTCCACTTACCTCACACTTAGCACCATTTTGCACAATTAAATACACTTCAATCACACTTCATATGATATGCATTAAGTCACTTCACAAAAATAAATTGAGAACTAATAAATTATTCTATATTAAACTAAACTGAAATCGCGTGTTTTATTCCGCGGTGAAGGCTGTGGCGTCGTGAAGTGCGCGCACCACGACGGCTGACCATGGAGTGGCTTCAGCCTCCATGTGTCTTCTCATCCGCAAAGCTCCAAGCAAGCCAGCGCCAAGCGTGGGGGTCTCAATCACTTCCTAAACCACTGTGGAACAATTCCCAGCTGCTTCGCTCGTTACGCTTAATCGCCACAGCTCAAAAGCAATTACATACAAATAGTTTGAAAATAAATACAATGAAACTGCATTATTTATTTATATTTGACGCAGCATTTATTCTTTTTAATTACACAACGAAATTATACCTATTTTTATTTATTTTTTAATAAATATTGACGTTGTATTATTCGATTGTGTAGAGTTTTAAATGTTGAGTCAATGTATTTAAATACTTATTATACTATAAATCCCAGGAGTCTCTCCATCCGCATGAGTAGATTAATCCCGATAATGAGTGACGTCACAGTAACCACTCCTATCGTGATCTTCATTGGCCTGCAATTAAAAATAGCTTACCTATATTACTTTTTTTTTTTCATACAGACTAGTCTAGTTAGTCATGTGTATCCGTAATCAGAGACTCTACCTAAATTGAAAATTTTGTGCAATTCTACTATATCTCTTGATACAATGGAGGTAAAGATGTAATCTCCTAAATGACTGATCCAATTCTGAAAATTCTTTCGAAAATTGCTCGTACATAATCCCCGAGTGCTATAGATTATTTTTCACAAATATTCCTGGGACATCGGACTCTTGAGTATCGTTTTTCAAAATACACCCTCAGGCATTGTGAAATTTCACTAAATATTGAAAACTATAAAGGCTTACCCATCAGCATTATGGAAGTACAGGGCACTCCTCAGGGTTAAATATATGAGTTGCATGTAGCAGTAGATCAGGTAGTACAACGCCAATGCAGTCGCTGTCACAGACAACTGTACCAACTGCACCAGCTCCGTTACCACTACCCAGGATTTATTGTACACGGTTTGTTGCTAAAAGAAAAAAACGCTCTCTCAACAGCTCATTTTGTAACTTTTTTTTTTATACCACTAAGGTGGCCAACAAGCATACGGCCCGCCTGATGGTAAACGGTTACCGTAGCCTATGGACACTTGCAACACCAGGGGTATCACTCGCGCGTTGCCGACCCTGCAGAAATCTCTTCACACCCTTTTTGAAGAACCCCATGTTCCATAGGGAAAACCACGACGAGGAGCTCATTCCACAGTCTGAGCGTCCGCGGAAGGAAGCTCCGTTGAGCCCGCACAGTGAAGGAAGCCGTGGGCATCAAGTCGAACAATTCTTTAGAGCACTCTCCGTTGTACAAACGGTAGAACACACATAAGGAGGCAAAGTCTCTCCTCAGACTGAGGGGCTCTAAACCGCTTGTGAGCTCGGGATCGTCAACAATTCTGAGCACGTTGCTGAACCGAGTCTAAAGGCCCAAGATGGTATCTATACTAATATTATAAATAGGTAAAGTTTGTTTGTTAGTTTGGGTGCAGTAGGTTTTCTCCGGAACTACTGATGGTTCTGAACATTCATTCACTCATAGGAAGTTACATTATCCCCAAATGCTAGGCTGCGTGGGACAGCTGCGAAAGTAGCAAAATAAATACCTCTACTCTGAAATGGATAGATAAGTTAATGAGTTGCTGAGGTGTGACCTGAGAAATGTGGTGGGAATTAGCGCTTGGTCTGTATGGTTCTAAATGTTGATGATTATGATAATAAGATTAGGGACAGTAATCTATAGTTTTCATTTAGTCCTAAAAATATATAGTGGAGTATAAGTACTAAATGTTTCACCACGTTCGTTTTTCTACAACACTGTTACTCACAGCATGGAATTCATGGATTATGGATGCAAATTGTATTACATATTTTTCGGCGCTTTTCTACCGCTGACACTTGTTAATATATAATAAGTTTCCTTCTTTCACGCAAGAATGATGTAGAGATAGTTAGCCACGACGGGAATGCGGGTGACCGCGGGGTTCAGCAATCAAAAAATAAATTAGATTTTATTCAAAGGTATGTATAGATAGTAGGAAGATATTCCTACCTGGAACCTATACCTCATTACAATTACAAGACGATATGGAAGCCTAGTTTTTTTTTTTACTCTTTATATGCCTCTCACCATGGTAAGTGATGATGCGGCCGAAGGTAGTAAGCACACAAAGCCTAGAAGGGACTGGCTCTCAAGTGCAGCTGTCGGAACACCCCGAAAGGTGCTTGGCGACAGATTTTCAACTTGAGGGTGGTAGCTAGCCAGGCGGGTACTACAAAGTACCCTACCACCATGCTATGGTTTCCTCACGATGTTTTTCCTTCACCGAAAGCTCAAGCTCATTGTAGGATTCGAACCCGGGACCTTCATCTCGGTATCCGACGTCACAACCACTGACCTATCATCGCCTTAAAATTAAATTGGTAGTGAAGAATGCTGTGACAGAGGTCGTAGATTCAAATCCTAAAATGAACCTGAGCTTTCGGTGAAGTAAAACGTCATAAGGATACCATAGCACGATGGTAGAGATCTTTATTGTTCCTGCCTGGCTTGGGTACGAACCTCAAATTGAAAATCTGTCGCAAAGCAGGCTTTGTAAAGTCAGGCAGGATTCTGGCTGACAACCTTCGGCCACATCAAAAGGTTATACAAAAGTATGTCCAAGTATGTATCCAAAACTATATTTCATGGCAATCATAACTTAGTGGTAGTGACGTCGAATGCCGAGACGGAGGTCCCGGGTTCGAATACTACAATGAGCTTAAGCTTTCGGTGAACGAGAAGATCGTGAGGAAACTAAAGCACGGTTGTAGGAAGTTTCTTAGTTCTCACCTGGCTGAATACCACCCTCAAGACGAAAATCTGTCGCTGAACACATATCAGTGTGTTCCGACAGCTGCAATTGAGAGCCAGTTCCGTCCAGACTTTGTGTGCGACTTCGACTACATCATCACTGACTGATATTAAAAAAATGCAAAGTAAGAAATAGCACATACTCTACCAAGAGTGGTCTAATAGCTTCCGAAGTAGTTCCCTTCTATGACCTATACTGAAAATGACTTTGACAATGACTTCAAAAAACACGTAGGCAAACGTATACATTTAAAAGAACAACAAATAACCAGACCAAATAATTGAATACGATACATACATTAACACTATACTGTTCTCGGTCTTAACCTAGAGAGATCATAATCTGTACGCGTTAATTAAACATAAACTGCAACATTGTACGCCGGCAACCTCATTTGGGTTCATCAAACAAGGTTTAACTAAATAAATAGCCACAAAATTAGTAGGTAATTGTATATTTCCTACCTGCATATAATTACGGGAACTTGCACTAGTTGTTTAAGAGTTTTAAACGCCAAAAGTTGTAATTATGTTCATAGCTACGATAATCAAGCTACATGACTTGATTGCATACTTTATGTTTTTAAAAGTTTATAAAGTTTATGAAGACGCTTTAAATATAACACTTACGTGATACTGCATAATAATTGACTGTAGATATATTTTTAATAAATCCTACTTTCTACTATCTGTCCTAACTAATATTCTTCTACTAATCTAGGCTCATATTATAAATGCAAAACTGTGTGTGTGTATGTGAATGTTTGTGACCACTGAACTCCGTAACGTCTAAACGGATTCTGATGGAACTTGGAGCATAAATACAATTAATATGATAATTATATATGATATTTTTATCCCGGGAATATAAAATAACTCTTTGGGAACGCGAGTAAAACCGAAGTGCGGAAGCTAGTATAGTAAAAAAATGATGTTCGCATGTCTTTTATTTTACATCAACAACACTTTGTAATTGATAACGTTTACCGGATGAAATGGCGGAAATGTTGAAGGTTTTAAAAGTTTTAATTAAGAAGGTAAGTACGTAAAAAAATAAAATTAACAATCGTGAGTTTATTTGAATATAGTTTTATTGCAATTTATATATATATATTGTTTTATCAAGCGCATGGAAAGAAGCTTGGCGACAAATTTCCAACTTAAGAGTGGTACCTCAACCACAGCATTCGACATCACTAACTACCACAGCTTTTCCTCCAAACAGAAACGATTCTCGATTTGAACCGACTAAAAACTCGTGTCGTAGTGCGCGCCCTCATCACAGAGCCGAGTCCTCACGATCCTAGACTCGATCGTATCTCACGCCACGACCGTCCATTACCGCATAGTTTCACTCCTACGCCAACTTGCAACAGGCGATTCGGCATGTTTATGCTTGTTATCATCACCAACATCCAAACTCAGACGTAGGTAAATGCGATTATCTCAAAAATAACCACGTTAAGCTGGAGTGAGGAAAGGACTATGTTTCATGGCTTGTTCCTAACTCCGAAATAAGAATACATCTGATATTCTGCAGATTCAAATTCACGTATATCATTCACCTTTACGTATATCAATGTAGAGTGAAGGTGTGCAAATGGGTTTGTACATGTGTGTTTCATGTAGGTATAGGTACTTACAATCTTCACGTAGGATTAAGTAAAGACAAACATCTTGAAATTGGAAAATTAATTTTAAAGCGATGATAGCTCAGTGGTATTGACGTCGGATATCGAGACGAAGGTCCCGGGTTTGAATCCTACATTGAGCTTGATCTTTCGGTGAAGAAAAACATCATGAGGAAATCATAGCACGGTGGGAAGGGTACTTTGCAGTACCCGCCTGGCCGGCTACCAACCTCAAGTTGAAAATCCGTTGTCAAGCACCTTTCGGTGTGTTCCGACAGCCACACTTGAGAGTCAGTTCTTCTAGGCTTTGTGTCCTTACCACCTTCGGCCGCATCATCACTTACCATGCGAGATTGCGGTCAAACCTTAAAAAAATGAACCAAATAAACCGTAAAAAAATGAATGGTTTGAAATAATACCATAAATAAAAGCATAACAAATTCCAAACTAATAAACTTAAGAAAGGACTACAAACTAGAACAAATTAAAAGATGACAATTCGGTAAATTATTAATGGAATAAATTACCTTTCGAGATATTTAGCTTTGAATTCTATACAACTAACTGAACTTACTTTACAACAAGATTAAGTTAAAATTTATAAACAAGGATTAAAATCATAAACATAAAAGACTTACACCGCCGGTAAAAATATAAAGTGCTTAATTCTGGAATCCTGAAGCAATAGATCACGGAAGAAGAGTCAGGAACGATGCCCGATAGATATAACTCACGATCTCAACCAACCCGACCAACCCCTTGTCACGAAGGGACTTCACGGGACGCGGGAAAACAGAGTTCAACTAATACCTTAAGATTACATCATCAACCAATTAAACAATCGGTCAGCCTAATAGGCAGTTGTTTATTCGTAAGTTTCGCGCTTTAGCTAGAAAGGGTTGTACCAAAAATAAAAGCATTTTGTTCGGAAATATCTCATTGGTAGTACGCACGGCTACACAACAAGCTATACATTTCCAATATAAGCTGACCTCTCATTGTACAGTAATTCTATACAATGCGAGATCAGCTTATACTGGAAATGTATAGCTTGATGTGTTGCCGTGTGTACCTACTGTATAGAGCGTAAAACTGGCAAAGGCTTATAGCTCAGTAGTAGTGACTTTTTTGACATGAAGTGGATGGTCATATAAGCAAAAGATGACTGATGTATGTATAGAAATGGACATGCTGTGCCTACCGACCCCAAATAAGCGGAATAAGGGTAGAAAGATGATGAAGCTAGGTCAATAAGGTAATTCATTCACCCATTTAATAAAAGATTTTAAGCAGATACTTACTTTCTTTAAAAGCTCATTCTTTTCACAATTTACATGGAACGCGGCCCTGAAGTCAGGGGGCTGGTTGCATGAACGTACATCCTCGAACATACGATATGCAGAAATGCACGAGTTATGATATGGTACCTGTACAAAAAGGAAAATAGATTACACATTTGTATTTAAATATGGTCAAAACACGACTAATCATCCGGATAGTTTTTGGAATGCAACGAAAGTATATAAATTCTTATTACCTATCCACTCTTTGTTTTTAAATTCTATTGAGGCAACGTTTATTATCTCTTTTTTGGTAACCAAAGGTTCTAGAGCTCAGTGTTTTGAATACTTCCTTAACTAAACAAATTTAAAATAGTGACTTACGCAACAACTGTCGATCAAAGAGCATGTCGCTGGCGAAGGCGGCGGCGGTGGCGGAAATGAAGTCAAGATCTGTTTCAACTTCTCACTGGTCCTGATACAGCCACAGTGCCGACGCCAGATGGCGTCCTGCACAGGCTCACCTTCCGCCTTCTTTGCCTCAACAGCCTGGTTAGGCCCTGGATCATTTACTACCCGGGAACAATTCTTGCAATTTTTATTACTTTCCATCCGTCAATAAATAGACTATGCTCCCAAATATCCGCCCTTCACTATTCACTTCAATGAAGCTCTAAACGGGACCTACTTGACCCTCCGTTTATTTAATGTTATATTTTACTTGCCTGACTATTTTGCAGCGCAGATGTACTTTTCGGTGCTTAAGAAATTTCAATCAAATATGTTACAGTTACATTATACACGGGATTTTGGAAATTAATTGATAAAAACAGCATGAAATTATAAAATTGACGGACAAGTTGTCACAAAGAAAATATTATGCTGCTGTTACACGCTTGTCCAAGCCTCGGCAAGTGCAAGTGATCCTTTTTTGTTCTTTCAACATTTTATTTCTCAATAAGTATCACAACAATGTTTTGACAACCCTGGCTCATCTTTCGCAAGTTAAATACAAAAGTGTTTCTCGGACAATCAGTGCAGAGCCCGTAAGTCTACGAGCAAGCCGAGTCAAACCCTTTACATACTTGGGCTTGTGATGATTTACCAAATCTTGACAAGCGTGTAACTACAGCTTTATGTCTATGATTGTAAACGCTGTTATCCATACTACTTGGTGCATTTAAAAAAATTTAAAACCGGCCAAATGTTTTGTCATAAGGAAAAGTATTCGACCTCAGTGGACTGACTGCGGGGCAATATTAACCCGGCATAACTTGATAAGTATGTTTATTAACTTCATGGTATCCCAATATAGACCTAATACATGATATCGTTAAGTTGCGATTACCTACATCCGATTACGTTAGGAGCACTACGTGGAGAGCAGTTTGTTAGCGGCATGAAACATCAACTCGTGAACTAGAAGACCTGTCGTTAAAATCTTTTTCTTCGTGTTGTAGATTTTTTTGAGATTTGTCGATACTAATTGGGGTTCTAATATAAAATACACCATTCAAACTACGACTTAA
This sequence comes from Polyploca ridens, assembly GCA_951394255.1. Lineage (NCBI taxonomy): Eukaryota > Metazoa > Arthropoda > Insecta > Lepidoptera > Drepanidae > Polyploca > Polyploca ridens. The sequence continues at coordinate 9,295,395 of OX596257.1, forward strand.
TTGGTCACTAGTACCTACATACTACATGCATCGAAAACTATTCGATTATTCATAAGTGTGACAATTTCACTCCAGTTTATCGCCTATAAAGCTCAAGCACACCACTTTCCTCGACGTCCCTCCAGTGGTCTTCTTGCACTTTGGCCACCTCAAAGTGCGGCGGGCTGATAACCCTCGAAAAACCAATATAAATCTGCATGTAACATTAAAATTTAAGCAGATTAATAGCAAGAATACCTCATTACACAGTACCTACACCTAATACCTTATTACTTTGTCCTACTTCTCTGATCTAAAAATCATGTGCAGTTCGTGGAAGTCGGCCCGGTAACCGACGGTGACAGGGCACGTAGCGTAGTGCCGTGCGAAACTCATCCACTAATATTTCACACTTTAGTTCTGTAGATATGACAGATAGTAAACATAGAGAAGTATGATCGATGAGTACGATCTTTTAAGGGCGTTCCTTTCTTATACGATGTACCTAGAGAGATACATAACTAACACACATTTGAGAGATTTTGACCACCCGTGCTGCATGGACGAGCACACACCGCGGACCCTAGAGACTGTCTCCTAGTTGACCACGAATTCTGTTGGGATCCTCATATAGGTAAGTTTTGTGGCAAATTAAAATTAATATTAGCTATTTTTTTATACCACTAAGGTGGCAAACAAGCATACGGCCCGCCTGATGGAAAGCAGTTACCGTAGCCTATGGACGCTTGCAATACCAGGGGTATCACTCGCGCGTTGCCGACCCTGAAGAAATCTCTTCACACTCTTTTTGAAGAACCCCATGCTGTACTCCATTAAGTAAATTAAGTGTTCTGAAGTTTAAATTACCATATAACATACTAAGATTGATATACAAGGCCCTGGCAGATTGTTTAAAACAATAGTTAATAAATATAAAAATAACTATGAAAAATTATTTTAATATTGTAAACTAGTAGGTAAAAATACTTATGATAAAGTAAAGCTTGCAATTGTATCCAAATATAGTAGCCATATATATAACTAGCAGACCCCCGCGGTTTCACCCGCGTACGGTTTGAATTTTTTTGCGCGGAACACTTAATATTTTTCAAAAATAAAAGTAGCTAAGTTACTCCTTATAACATCAGCTATGAACCGGAACAGACAGACAAAAATGTTTATTCAAAAAAGCTTGTTGCAATGCAAAACTCTTTAAAACTGGAATGACAAATATAGAAGAATATTTGCAAATCACCCCGAAAAATCAAATACGGATATTTTTTTTCAAAAGTCAAAAGTCAAAGCCTAGTTTATTCAATTTAGGCCCCAGTTCAGTAAATTTGACCACTTATGAAGGTCAAATTTACTGAAGTTACCACCGGTTCGGAACTCGGCCTTCAACTGAGAAGAATCCGGCATTTATTACTATTAAAACTAAAAACCAATATTATACGCTAACAAATAAAACTCAAAAAATCTTATTTAATTATTATAACAACAAATGAAAAAGAAATTAAATGAACTTCCAAACAAATTATACAGCAATCGCAAATATTCGCTAAGTAGGTAATCTAAGAGATTTCCAAGGAAAATCAAGGCATAAGGTAAGTTTTTCATTCATATATCAAAGAACATAAAAACAATTGTTTCGAATTCTAATCCGATTTAAATAGTCTTTTATATTGGACATTCCAATTTTAAAGAGTATTAGACCGGGAGATACTGGCACAAATTTCCTGGTCATTGTTACCAGTATGGCGACCAGTCAGGGGTCTAATTACGTAATGACGAAAAGGAAAATGATAGTCATAGCGCTGGTACTGGCGGCCCAATCGCGTGGTCTTTAATCGAACGTGTAGGATAAATTACGAGTCTCGAACGCTTTGTTCCAATTTTTTTTTGTATTTTCCGATAGTCGATAAAAAAGAAATGGGTGGTTGCGCGTATTAAAATTAAATGTTGTAGACTTAAGCTAGTTATTAAGTTGGTTTCAATAAAGTGTTATTATTATATTATTTGTACCAGGCTAATTTCATTAAAATCACCATGCCATACTTTTCCGATATACCACCGCAAAGGTGTGATTAACGCCCACGCGATTGGGCCGCCGGTACCAGCGCTGTGACCATCATTTTCCTTTTCGTCATTACGTAATTAGACCCCAGACTGGTCGCCATACTGGTACAAATGACCAGGAAATTTATGCCAGTATCTCCCGGTCTATATTGCATTTCACCAAGATTTTTGAATAAAATCGGCTCGGATTACAGAACAAAAGGCAGATAGATATTCCAGACCGATATCTTTAATTGTATGTAATTGTCATGCATTGATTGTATTCTGTGTTGTGTGCTATAATAATAAATAAATAGATAGAGCGCGCGACACACGGGAGTGAGGCCAAAAAAAACAATGTTTATTTAAACGAAAGTGTTTTTCGTTAAATAAAGTTTTTTAAACAAAGCAAATACAAATTCAAAAGCGAATACAGTATTACCCAACTGCTATGGCGCGCCGTGAATCTTCGTTCGCACAGAAAAGAAAGTATGAAAATGAAAAGAAAAGTAAGTATGGCCCCGAAGATTAACGAAATAATGCTTAAAACTTACAATCAACATCAGATCACTACTATTAGGTGCATAATACACTGCAGCCGTCTCACTCGCAAGTTACGCCCCTTCGCACGGCGCGCGCTAACATGACGGCAGCTGCCGACCAATATCGATTCCCGCGCTTTGAAAATGTATCTTCGGTGCAAGTACATCGGTAAGCCATATTAATTAGGTACTACTGTACCAGGTATGTGTTTTACAATTTGTATTTGCTTTTTTGGCTTTACTCCCGTGTTCTGGGTGCTCCATCTGCCTTATCCTGTAATCTGTGAAAATCGGATTGAGTATTCAAACATGTGTCAAAATAAAATGTTATTTAAATCAAAAGTACTAAGGAGTATTGATATCAACTTCGACGCAAAATACCCCTAAAATAACTTTCTACCCCTTTTTGACCCCTTTATGCGATGAGTTTCAATAAAGTACGAAACACGTCTTCCATCAATTCTGTTAAGGAATGTTTATGCAAAATTTGAAGTAGATCGGACCAAGGAATCACGTTGTCCCATACAAACTTTACCCCCGTTTTTCACCCCCTTAGAGGTAGAATTTCGAAAAATCCTTTCTTATCGGATGCCTACGTCATACAGAGAACACGCCCTCCAAGTTTCAGATCTCTACGATCAGCGGTTTAGGCTGTGCGTTGATTGTCAGTCAGTCATTCAGGACAAAGCATTTTATATGTATAGATCACTTGCGACGCTACAACTTGAACCACAAAAATATCACGAAAAGCTTTGATGAATGACACTAATGGATGAACTAACGGGAATTTCATACAATTCAATGCAGCTTTAAATCTATAAATGATAACACAAACGAACGGGTCCGGAGGAAAATATATATAAGAAAGAGAGTATGAATAACAAACGCCAATAAGTGAAATTGTCATCGGATTCCCATGATTTCCTCACACTATTTTCTTTCGTCGAAACTCAATATTTCGTCAATTATTTCGTCGCACTACAATTCTAACCCGCAACCCATGGTTTAGTAGCCACGGCATCAGACGTTACATCAATACTAACTTAACATTGTTATCGCCCATCATCGCTTAATTTTTTTATAATGGACAGGACGCGCCTAGATACGAGCTAATATCGGATAAATCGTGAGCCGGTGAGCTCACAACGTGCGTGCTTTCGGCAGTGTGAACTCGTCTAATTCGTATTACCGCGGCAAACAGTTAGGGAATAGCGGTAAATCACACAATTCTATAACATTTCGCTCATTGTCACCGTACTCGGCTACTGCAGTCATTGCGACCGTGAGAAGACCGAAACTCTTAAATGCTTCATGCCATTATTATTTCATATAAACCTTACAGAAACACTTATAAGAAAACACTGGCAACGTAACGCAGTTAAAACATAACAATCTTACTTCGTTTGTGTAACGAACGTGTGCAGACTGTATTATGAATTTTACATGTTTTTCAGTTAGCCACAGATAGACATAGAATATCACTTGAAAAGTTACCTAAAATCTTAAAAAAAACAGGTAATCTGACCTTAATATTTAGAAAACCAATTCTAATTATAGAAGACATCGACAGTCATTGATACTCAATTAAAATTCTATCGAGGTTTCCGAGATCCTGAGTAACATTGGTTGTGAAACATTACCGCAGTATACGGTCAGATTGCTCCCAACAAAAGCGCCAATTACCCGCTTTCTTCAGTGATTTGTTCCAGGTTATTGTCTGAGGGCAGCACTCTCAAATAGGGAAGGCTGTTGATTGTCAAATTAATTTGTTTTTAAATGAGATTGTATTTTCCTTAAGAACCACTTAAGGCGCCGATCCCACAGAGAGAGTTCTAGAGTTCCGAGTTCAGCATTCCGTGTTGACTATTGTGCACACAGCAAGCAGTCTAGAGTTCTGCAATATTCGCTACTGATCGCACATCATACACTTTTTTTTACTTTCAATGACCCCACATAGCTTACAGTCAACGCGGAATGCAGAACTCTAGAACTCTTCTCTGCGGGATCGGCGCCTTATGCATCTGAGTTAACTGAAATATAGTTTTTCATTACACCTACTATAGCGTGACTAAAGTATGAAAAATTCAAAAAAATATTTATTTGGAATTATACGTGCTGAATGTTTAGTAAGTTATTTATGAAATGGGTGTACGAAGATACTTAGGTATCCTTGTTTACATTACACCAATAGAGACTCTCATTTCCCAGATAAACTTGTTTGACTGTAATGTCTTCACAGTAAATATCCCCGAAGAAGTAGGTAGAGATATGACCACCATAATATATCATCATGGTAAAGGTTATTATCGACACACAGTTTACACGAACAACCTTTAATCTCCAAAGATCAGGTGAGTAGGTATTGCAAGGTCCAAGGTAGTCCAAGCCAGTGCTGACCACCTGGCGCGTGGCACTAATCGCACGGTCGTTCACTCGATGCGACCTGATGCGGGATTACGTCTACACCAGCCATTGCCATTATGAACCGTGGAATATTAGAAGATATTGAAAAATGAGTTATAGTAGCTGCATATTACGTATCTACCTACTTGTTTATCCGCTTATTATTTCCATGAATGATATCAAGACGCAGTAAATGCGTATGATCTATCTTCGTGCCTAATTATATCAAACTGTTTTTTTAAGCTATTATTAGGTACCTACTGCAATATAGTAAAACACAGCCAGACAAAAATCGCGTTTATTAAGTAAATCGTTCACTAATCCGCGCCGTTCGATAAGTCCAATCTAAGTGTACCTACCTACTGTTGTGAGGTAAGGCTAACCGGGTATATTATATCAGTGTTTTTCAATCTTATTGATTTCGCTACCCCCTTACAGGTTGAAAAATTCTGGCGACCCCCTTGTCAGACAGACAAAGAATTTATAAATTAAAAGACTATGATAATGATTTTCTTTATTTCGATACCTTTACTTATTAGTCTTCAAGAAGCCGCGAGAGGTTTGAAACTAAGTAAGAGGTAAGATGGACGCCCGCTTGCGCGAAGTCTACCTTGCCATTTTCTTTCTGCCGGCGACACCCCGACTAAGGTTTCGTGACCCCCCTAGGGGTCGCGACCCACAGATTGAAAAACACTGTATTATATCAATGTGCTAAAATATTTGAAACGTGTGGTAATTTCGAGATTCGAAAAGAGACACGACATAGCCCACTTCAACCTACACTTTACAACACTTTCCAACCTTTTTGAATAATTTCTATTGCGCACTATTGGCAGATATCTCCACAGCATCAAATGCAACAACGCAACTTATACCACCACGAAATTTTAAATTCTTTGCATACAAACCTATACCTATACACCTTGCACACTTTCGGCGAGTACCTACGGTGCTTTCGGCGAGAGCCTACGGTACTTTCGGTGAGTACCTACGGCGCGATTAAGGTCTAGCCGGTACAAATAATGCTAATTCGGAAGATAAAGTTTTACAAAATTAAGGTAAACCGACTTAAATCTACGAAATAACATACATATCTTTGAGAAACAGCTATAATCGTTGCAAGTAAATCGGGGGGCACGGCAGTGCCCCCGCCGAGTCGAGCGCGAAGCAAACACTGCCGTACCATCCTTTACTGGAACCATTTCGCCGCATTTTCAGGCCTCTATTTGAGAACCTCTGGATAAGACCAGAACATAGAAATTTTCGTCATCCAGTAAGCTATAATCACATACTTAAAATCCAAAATTTCAAGTCTGTAGGTCATTTAGTTCCGAAGTTAAGCGAAAGCAAAGTTTCGCATTTATGACACTCACTCACTCACTCACTCACTCATGATCATCAAAATAGAACTGGTACTTCCCATAAACTTAGAGAGCTGAAATTTGGTACAGAGTTAGGGTTTAATGGCCACATAAAGGGAAAACTATAAAAACTAGGATAATCGAAGATCTGGAGTACCTGGTGACCCTGATTAGAAAACACAAGAGCCCAACCAAACTATTAGAGATCGACATAGCGCCTTTACAAAAAATATTCAACATGGTGGGCCGCTTCATTTTCTACAAAAAGAAGTGAAATCCCACCAAAAACATTCTGTAAAAAACTAGCCAAGTCTCGATGGAGCTGCTTGTTTATCTCTAAAAAGTAATGAAATCTAGACAAAGTCGTGCCAAGTCTGAGGTTCCTTACTGCGATTTCTTTATTATTATAGTTAATGTTGTGTGACTTGGCCGTTGAAGGGTACACAAGGGTACAAAACCAGGTGCTCCATGACACTATTGCACTAATCTGTACTTGTACCCACTAACGTATAAAGAATGTTCACCGGCCAAGTCACACAACATTAACTATAATAATAAAGAAATCGCAGTAAGGAACCTTAGACTTGGCACGACTTTGTCTAGATTTCATTACTTTTTAGAGATAAACAAGCAGCTCCATCGAGACTTGGCTAGTTTTTTACAGAATGTTTTTGGTGGGATTTGTATTAGTCTCCCACAATGAAAATCGTGCTAGTTATTGTACTTACTTTCAAAGCTTTTGTACCAATACTGAACTGAAGGAAGCTATTCATATCGATGCATAAATAATTGGCTTTATATCTAAACTCAACTAGGTCGCGCTAACATAAACACGCATACAAATCCGAACAAGACAAAAAAATGTACAATTACGGCTGTTAATTGTAAATCATCCAAGGTGAAAATTCATGTTAATGCTAAAATTGAAGACGCCTCTGTGAACAATGGCTTGGCACCACAAGGCCGGGTACACAATGGACGGTTGGAGTGATTTTGGAAATGCGAAGGTCACCCGTGTCGTTCTGATCCATGATAAGCCCTTCCTCCTTGTTAGCTACGATAAGCTATTTCACGGTAGTGTGAGCACGCTCTTACAATTCAACCCTAATTTGAAACATCATACAAAACTATCGACAGGTGCTGTTTGTAACTTTATTTATTTACAAATAGCTGTCCCCCGCGGTTTCACCCGCGTTCCCGGGATAAAAAGTAGCCTTCCTTCTCCATACCATAGGCTATCTGCATGCCATTTCATGATGATCCGTTGAGTAGTTGAGGCGTGAAGGCGTAACAAACAAACAAACTCACTTTCGCATTTATAATAGTTAGGATAGGATAGGATGGATGAATAAGGAAAGGAGAATCACAGGTAGGTACTTAAGTACCTATATTAAATACAAAAAGCATATTGACTTCGCCATCATTTAATAAATAAACACATATTACATTTTACATTGCTGAAGCTACAATAGTCAGTGGGACCAGCCTTAGCTTTCGTCGGAACAAATTTCAAAAGCATAATATCTATATCTATATTAAATATCTAGGTTTTGCAACAAGCATTCCTTATATTTTTAATATAATCAAAATATCAAACGAGACCAGAATATTTATGTAATCACAAAAATATTTAAAGATATCCTTCTTAATCTTATTCACAACTTTCGACAGCTAACCAGGGATGTTATTTTACGCAATTTTTCATACATAAAAGATATCAACGTTTATTATATTAGACAAAGGTACAATTGGCAAGAATGGTTACAAAGTGTTATACAATATTATTCTAGCTAGAAGAGTATACCCAGACATATAGTATACCATATTCGCAGATATAATATTATATTGATACAAGTCAGTAACTTTGTGTCTGACTGTACCTACTGAGAAAATGTTTTCGCTCATGATCGGTCAGTCTCAGAAATGTGCTCCGACTTGAGAGAAACGATGTCTGGAAACAAAACTAAGGTCAAACATACAAGTTAAAGTTACACCCCCGATTAGAGCTTGTTTTCCAACAAATACCTATGCATCCACATTTCCGAACATCTATAAATCTAAACATACAAACAATAAAGGCGTTGGGAATGCTTAACATACATGATTCTCGACAATCACTAACACAACACAAGACGACACAGAGTGCTCGACACGCTATCGTTACGACATTGGCAAGTTTGCAACTACTCCTACATTTCGTTCCTACCTACATGTATACAGATATTTTTGTAACTAATATATTCAAAAATATATTCCATTCGGTTATACTATTTGTATATGCAAACACTCATTTGATATTAAGACATATATTGTATACATACTTGTACATTGTAAAGCGGAGGCGTGTATATGTGATTTGTGTATTGGAGTAGTGAAGGGTAAATATGACTTAAGGAAATGGTCGTAAAGGCTCGCGAACATTATATCCTTCCACGATGACCACGGATACCGAAAAAAATTTAATTTGCTTGGAACCCGAATGTACCTGAGATACATTTTATATCAAGATAGGATGGTATTGTAAAGAGTAAAAGATGCAGGAAAGAAAAGAAATATCAATGGTATGAGAGTCAGCGAATTTCGGATTTTATTCCAAACTATGAAATATCTGTACGGTGTTAGTATACTTTGTATTACTAGGTAGGCTTAGCTATCGCCAAACACCTAGCCTAGCTTGTGTACCAGTAGTTGGTCCTGAGTTAGTTGCCTACCAGACCTTGTTTAGTGGCAACACATTGGCAGTCCACAGGCGACAGTAGCTAATATTAATGTGTATTTTCATAGATCTCGAGAGATGGGTCATGACGCTTGAATTTAGCTTACAACAGATATCCCACGAAACTTCCCACTTAATATCACAACTACACGTACCTAAACGCCAATAGTTAGAATTTTTTTACTCACACAGCCCAAGAACTCACTTGTTCGTAAGCGCTTACACTACAGTGCATTCCTCAATGTGTTCTTTGTAATACGCACTATCGCGCTCTTGAATCTACACAATGCGTGTATAGAGATAGATGGACGATCGCAAGACACGATTTACATTGCGTGTTCGAAATGAAGTTAGCCTTACGCTCCTGTAGAACTAAACAGCTATGTATGCGCTTCATGTTTTTTGTTCAAGTTGTACCTTGGTAATGACCTAGCTAAAATCATTAAGGTATTTTTAAGATTTATACTTTATGTGTAAAATTTGATACTTAAAGGTGATAATTTACACCATGATTCGTGTTGTTCACCATGTTGGCTTTGATTTTTGCAGACAATCACTAAACAATACGGCATTTTAATAAATATCGTCCGCTCGCGCGCTTACTTCGAATAGGTTAAGACTGACGCGATTTTTGCGGTGTATGCCGTGAACGCTGCATATAAAACTGTCTCAGGTGCCGCGTTAGAGAACCTCTCTATCGATCTCTATGTGTAATTTAATTCGTAAAGTCAGTGCAACACGGAAACACTGCTGTCTGATATTTCAATGTTTATGTTAGCTGCGACATAAATACTTGGTAAAGACTGGATCACGAAATCGACTAAAACAATTGAATCAATATGTGGAAAACTTGACGTGAAGTGATATATATTGAAAACCAAATTATCAAAGGCCTTTGGACAAACAGAAGTAATCTGAGGAATTGGTTGCAATTTTCACATATACCTACTGCACTGTGGTGGCACCTGAAAAGCCTGGAACTGCCAACTTGGATAAGACATTCAGCTTTGGGGCAGTGCAATTAGCAATTCAAACATCGCAATGCAAAGAATGCACAACGTAAGAACAAATAGTGCATGTTCCGTGGTTCATTACTAATTTCGAAATCCACGTAAATATGACCACTGTAAAAGAGGACATTCAGGCCTAGACAAAAAATATCAAACCCGGACTTGCGGCGAGTCTAATCACGTGCAGCTACCAAAAACGACTCAAGAGTACAAAGTGTCCTCACTCGAGGATGCACTTGAACCGATAAAACCTCACAATTTATCTACTTATAGCAGAGTAGACTGATTGCAGATTAGCAATTATTTTTTTAGTTCTTATCTTAGAACTCGATTAATCAAATAAATATCCGACGCAGATGCCGTTTTAATAAATGGACGCGAGACTTTTACACCATTCCTAATAATATGTGAGGTTACTAAAATATTTACCAGGTAATGTATTTTTCAACACACTCGCTCGTAAAGTGACATTTATTGCAAAATACAAGTCTGTTTTTTTTTCCTTGCAAGTGAGTTTAAAAACGTCGTATGACACGCGTGTGCATTGATTTATTACACTCTCGGCTCCCTTATCGCCTGGAGTGCCGGCTTAATACCGCATGGAGTGTTAATTATCAACTTTGCACACCATGTATCATAATGTACTATTATACATTACCTGATTGTGACTGAATAATAATTACAAAATTATTATATTAAAAGTATTGTACCATAAATAGTCAACGATTTAACAGTAAATAAAATAGAAACACTGATATGAATATACCTAGACGTGAAATACATGGCCTTTGTACACTTCATACTGTGTAAAGGTTGTGCTGGGACTACATTTATTCAGTGTATTTAATATAAATTATACATTGTCATATAAATGAGTACCTATAGGGATTATTCCTGGGATAAAAAATAATAATTCTAATTAGTCCGTCAGTTAGATTATCAAAAAATATTGGACACGTATTATACCAAATCATTAAAAACTTGACAAAGATAAAGCGCGTCAAAGTTTGGGAGCTGCTCGTGACATTAAAATATTTTTTGATAATGTAAATGACGGACTAAATAGAATTTTACAGTCATCTAGCCTATTCACTTGATTTCGATATCAGTGCCTATTTTAACTCTGTGAATTTTGTAAACCTACGTTATCGCGTATTTATTTGTTTGAATTCAAGCAGGCATGAAAATTCAAGAACTGTAGGTACATTAGATTTTTATGCGGTTTGATAAAAGTAGGTATTTGTATTGTAATAACAATTACTTTCTACAATAGGTACGCGCTTGGGAAAGGTCGTGTTGTGTGTTACCTACACCCTGTTTTTAATTACAAAAAACTTTGCATTGTTTAATTTAAATTGCCCTGTATGTCGTTGAGGAAAATGTGTCCCGAACTAACACACTTTCATATAGACAAACGGACTTCGTGAGGTAGAATATCTGTACCTGTACAAATATGGACCTGTATAAATTATAAAAAAATGCATTTCATTCAGTATTTATCGTTCACTTTGCATAACATTTATCGCTGACAATTTTCACGCCGCTGCCAGTATGTCCTCTCAAATGATTTACTTCTGGACTAGAACACCTACTGCTAATGCATCCCCTGTCAAATACAACTATTAACAGCCACACAGAAATATAAATAACGGTACCTTTATACTTCTGTGTACAGCAAACTACATCTTATTTCAGAATATTTGAGCCTATTTTACGCTAGCAGCAGCCTTGATTTTTGATCGAAATTTTTAACAAATTTTCTAACACTGAACTACCTTACTTAATACGAAAGAAATAATTTTGAAACTCCAAAAATATAACTATATTTGTGCCTGCAGATTTGTTGCATCCTTGCAATCTAGATATCGTGCCAATTCGATTGCTCTCTACTATTCTACATGATTTCCTTCGAGAATGTCTCGGACAGCACTTAAATTTAGTGTTCAAAAGAATAACACGCACACGAAAGACTAGGACAAAAAATCCATAAATTGGAATGATAAACACTTATTAATTTCAAATAGAATAGAAATGAGAAATATCTACATTTAGGAACATATTATTATATAATAAAATAATTCCTCTTCAATTTTCAGCTTTCCAACGGATTAAAATAGTTTGAATTCAAGTTCAATGTGATAGCTGCGGAGGAAGCTAATGAGTTGGATGCAGTTGTTAATTCAACTTACATACGGAATGTTATATCTATCCTGGCTACCTACTGAAATTATACATCAGTCTCAGTTTTGCTACTTGTGCGCCGGCTTCTCCCCGCGGACCCAGGGTTATTCACCCAATGAGGACCACTCAGTAAGAACTTCTTCACGTTATATTCCATTCTTGCCAAATCTTCAGGAGTAATTTCTTTGTTGTTTTTAGATTTAAATGCATCTCGTATTTCCTTGCTTACGTCGAAATCAGCCAAGTTTGCTCTAACCTTTGAATTATCATTACTTATTTCTGTAACAGTTGCCTCACCGGACTCTACTGGAAATATGGTCTCTTTAATGACATGGCCGAGTAGTTTCGGAGCTAGAATGCCCGGTTGCGCAGTTGTATCATGATTGTTCTGAGTCGACACATTGTTGTGAACCCACGCATTGTGATTATCTCTTGAAATAGATTTCGAAAACTTGCTCACGGGATGTGGCATATTGAGGGCGAGCTCATTTAATGTTTCAGTAAGTCTCACAAGCTTGCTATCCCTTCTTGCGGCTCTATTGCTGAAGCTAACATCCTCCTCTAGCGGATCATTAAAATTGTTCTGTTGTTCTAAATTCTTCTCCACCCATTCGGCTACCCTGAGCAATTGCTGCTTTTGTAACAATGCAGCACTGTCGTCGCTCGACAGAGAACTTGTGCTCTGTTCATTTGTAAAAACTTTCTTATTATCATTAACTTTCAAATGCGTCTGAGTTAAATTTGGATAAACATTGACTATAGGCGGAAGAGTCGATTTCCCAATGTCCCCTTTTTTCTCCCGCTGTGGCACTTCACTCTGAGGAGGCAAATCTTTGGAAATTTTAGTATTTTCCAGTGAATGAAGTTGCGACATATCAATCTTTCGCAAGGGCTTACTATACTGGGTCACTAACTTACTTTGTTCGTAACGATCAAAGTTAAATATTTTTACATTATTGTCGGTAGGTGTAATATTGTCAAGATTTTTTGCATCATTAGTTTGAATGTTATTATTTTGTGAATGATTAACTTCCGAATTGAAATCGTTCAGTAAATTGTCAATTTCTAAAGTATTCTGTTGGCTTCCGAGACTTTGGGATTTGGTATTATTACGTTCCGAACTATTAGAAAAATTGTGAGTTTTGAGCGGCTGTAGAGGTGAAGACGAAACGTTCAATAGCACAGGGTTAATAGAGTTGCTCTTGACAGAAGTCGTGGACTCCTTGTTATTGTTGTCAACGTGAACGTCAATAAGAGTGCTTTCGACTACAACATTATCATTTTTAATATCATCCTCATTCTTATCTAAGTGAATAAAATTATCTAAGTCATCATTGAGATCCTTAAAAATAGAGTTTTCATTGCACTTGCTTTGACGTCGGTACAGTACCGGCGGTACGTCAGGCTCTACATTATCGAGCAGTATATTCTTGGAGCCCGCTTGCATGCGTAAATGACAGAACCTTGGTCCTGGACCAACTTGGGTATTGGATTTATGAGTACTAACGGTTGATTTCGCAATAGACGAGGTTCTGCTTACGGCTCCCATTGAGCTATGAGAATTTTTCCTTAAATTTATATTATCAACAATCTTGTTCTCACTTTTTGGTTTTATTTCTTTAGGATTTGGTATATCTTTAGTGATGAGCAAATCTTCATTAGCTACGCTGTGTATACTACTTTTCTTGCTTGAAATCGAAGTCTTTGTACGATCGCAAAGTTTGTGATGTACGGCCGGTTCCATCTTAACGCTATTAATCTTTCGGAGCTGCTTCAAATCTTCCATTTTGGGTACAGACTCCTTTTGCCCATTCGGTTCCAATGTAATTTTATCATCAATTTGTATGTTATCGTTAATTACATCGCAATTAGTTTTGATTTTATTATTAATAGTTTCATTATCAGTGATGGGTTCAATCACAGGCAGAATAACAGGCTGTGGTATTATGTACAACGGACTATGATTTATAGTTTTGTCGTTGATAAGTTTAATGGGATGTGGAGAAATACTTCTGATGCTGACATTTGAGTGTAAAGACTTTATTTCCGAGTTGCAGTTTAAGCAGAGCGAGTTTTTCATATCGCCACTCATAGCTGTTTGCGTTGACACTGAGTAATAACTCTCATTGTAACAGAATGGTTTATTCTGGGTCTTGTTGCAAGTGCAAGTATCACAGTGTTTCGTGACAGTGTCTTGGATGCTGTCTTCGAGAATTTTGGACATAAGAGAAGCGGAAATGTTGAACTCATACTCACTGGCGTCGAAGGTATCGATATCATTCGCATTACTGCCATTGCCATTCTTAGACTGAGTAGTGCTGGAGGGCTTTGAAGTCTTCGACATCACATATTGGGACACCCGGGTCTGGGTATCAACAGGTAACTGTAAAGAAAACAAATTGATCAAGCATCCTGTTTTATACAAGAACTTATGTATTTTGAATCAACATGTTTTACTTACACTGTCCAATTTCTGAGCCACAAAATTGTCAGGCTTACATTGCAACAACTGTATTGCAAGATTCATGTCGTTTTTGTATCTTTCCTGTAATTTGAAAACATACCCATACATTTTAACATAAAAACCCATACTAGTTCATGCCCAAAATGTCGGAAGAGATAAGGAAATCAAACTAATGTACTTAAAGAAAACCCAATGTAAAGATGTTTCTTGTACTCTTGTTTTTAATTTTATTTCAGTTTTGTTATTTGTTGCAGCAATACAAATTCAAGTGGCTACCTATTAAGGTTCATGAGATACAGACCACTGACAGACAGACAGCGGAGGCTTAGTAATAGGATCACGTTGGCATCCTTTGGGTATGGAATTCCTTAAAAGTGGCAGTAAGTAACTAAATACTAATGAACTTACATTTTCTTTTTGCAGCATGCTGTAGTTATGCTTAGACTCGGCCAGTCTCACTGATAATGTTGCAATATCTTTGGTCAGCTGACTCTTTTCACCCTTCATCTTGTCTACCATTTGCAACAGTTTATCTTCTAATACTTGATTCAATTTTTGTACCCTCTTGTGTGAATCATACAATCTGAGGAAAAATATACAAATAACTGGCTGTCCCCCGCGGTTACACCCGCATTCTCGAGAATATTAAGTAGCCTATGTCTCTCCATACCATAGGCTATCTGCATGTCAAATTTCATGCTGATTTGTTGAGTACTTGAGGCGTGAAGGTGTAACAAACAAACAAACAAACAAACTCACTTTCGCATTTATAATATTAAAGTTAGGATAAAGTAACTTAAAGGGGTACGAACATTTTTGTATGGGAGCTGGCATAGCTAGCCGCCGCCATTTTATTTTTTTTTCAATGTGGCGGCGCACGGTGTAAAAATTTTAGTCAATATGGTGTCCTAAAGTGTCACATTTCCGAGATATTTGGAGGTAAAGATCGCCATATGAGAATAACGACAATCATTAAAAATGAACTAATTACGTGTTTATATGCATTCGATTGTATTCAAATAATAGTTCCTAGGTAGATTTAACTATTTATTAAAATAGAGTAAAACTAGCAGCACGAAAAACAATATTTTTAATTACTTACCTACTAAACAGCATCGCAATACATGTTACCAAGTTAATTGCAACTAAATAATGCTCCCTGGGCGACAAAATTGCAATAGCAACGTAAATAAATAAAAAACCCGGTCCCGCAGCCCGCCCTAATAAAACATCCACTAAAATGAAAGTCCCGTCTTCGTGGAAGACTGCTCACGTGCACCTAGTGCCCAAAACGAGCGATAGATCAGACCTAACGAATTACAGGCCTATCGTCATCACCTCCCATTCTCTCCAATGTCATGGAGAGAGTGATCAACAAGCAACTCTTGAGATACCTAGAGGATCACGATTTGTTGAGTGACCGACAATACGTCTTCCGCCATAGTCGCTTGGCTGGTGACCTTCTAGTGTATCTCACATAGAGATAGCCGAGATTTACCTCCAAATATCTCGGAAACGTGACACTTTAGGACACCATATTGATTAACATTTTTTGTTTGTATAAGTGTCCTCTATCCAAATATACCACATACATCGTGCGCCGCCACATTGAAAAAAAATTAAAATGGCGGCGGCTAGCTATGCCACAAAGGTTCTATCCCCTTTAAACTTTATATGTAGGGAATAAAGCCTCCTTTATATTTTAAAGTGTTACTCTATAATTATACTTAAGTGTGTATAATTAAAAACATACATTTGACCATAATTGCTTTGTTGTTAACTGCTGTAGGATCGACTAAGTATTCATATTTAAGAATCACTTGTTTAAATACATTTTATTATATTAAATGATTGTTATACTTGTTACCCAGGGCAGACACTCGAATTTTCTTTGTACTCATATACTCATACATATTTAATACATGATTAAGTTTGTAATGTGATGTAGAAACAGAAAATATATATAAGCTATTTTAAATGAATATCTCTGAAAATACACATATAAATTTATTTTCTTCTATATTATATCACATTTATTTTCTTTAAAATTGAGCTCATGGTTTCAGCATTTTTCTGGTAGAACTGTTAAAAAATTACCAATGATAGAAAGAAAAAAAAATACTAGTATACCTATGAACATTGCCTGTTTTCTACTCTTACTACATTCCATATTCATGAATTACCACATTCTTGCATAGGTATTTGGTTACATAATATTGAATATTCATTACTGTCACTACATTTTAAAACAATGGGTTGTTATGTATCTATCTGTTGCAATTTATATTTAAATAAGTTGAATACTTAACTTTAGCAATCACAGGAATCCAGACACAATAAGAAAATAATTCATTACAAATCTAAAATACTTGGCTTTCCTATAGTTTACAAATTGATGGTTGAATATTATATGTATAAATAAAACGAAAAAATATAATATGTATATAAAATATAATAAATGTATAAATGACACACAGCTTTTAGGCTGTAGCTAATTCAATGTATATTCAACATAATGTAACAATTCAATTTTTAGAAGTTACTAACCTTTCATATTTCTCACGCCAAGTGTTGAGCTGTTCGTCTAACTCGTTGGCTCTAGAGTTACACTTCACAAACTCCCCCTCTAGAGCAACTATATGCGCATCCCGTTCAGCAAGATGTTGCCGCAAATGCTCAACTTCTGCGTGCAACTGTACTCCATCCACAGTGTCATCACACTCCTAATAATAATTGTGCATTATCAAAACCAAAAGTAAGCATGTGTACATTGACGCATAGAACATTATTCAAAATAAACATTCAGTGAAGCTATTTGTGAAAATAAAATAATGTTGCAAACAAGGAATGAAAAGCATTGTGCATTTCTAGATTGGACAGAGTTTATTAAATCATGTTCCCCATTATAATTATACCCAATATATTTTATAGGGGTTGTATTACCTACAACAGTTTTCAGTTAGATTATTAGTTTATTATGTAGCTCCTCTTTAAACATAGCAATCAGGAAATATACTATCATCAACCTCTTGTATATGTAAAAATTATCAAAAAAATAAAAGAAACAAGTAATAAACTAATGTACTACGTACACAATAAAATCAACATTACGTAGCGAAAAATTTATTTAGTATTCAATTTACTAGCCGCAAAATAAATTTTAGAGATTCCTACAGTAGAAGAGGAGAAAACAGCAAAGTATCACTTCTTTTTACCTTACAGGGGGAGCTCATAGCACTCTCATCCATAGCTCAAAGTTATTCTACTTCACATTTCACATAATTGTACATCCAATCTGTTGTGTAAATTGTACGACGCCACACGCAAAGTGATTTTATTAGCTAATATTATGTACCATTAAGCCACTGTTAACGAAAAATAAAATAAAATCAATCTCAATAAACACAACGTGAAATATTTACTTATTTTTATGTTTTTGCCCACAGCCAATTTGCAATGAGTCACACAATAGCACTTTTTTACTAAGTAAGGGTTATTGGAAAAGCTAAATGACTTCAAAATGGGTTTTCCCAAAAGGAAAATTCATAAAAAGGGAGATATACATTGCAATTCTGTCTGATTATGTGGCCGATTGATTGACAATTTGACATATCGTTTTTTTTTTTTGTTAATTTTTCATGACCATGGAAACCACGTTCTTCAGTCGCATACATTATATATATATAATATAAATATAATATCACTTTCATATAGTCCGCACATTAACTTTCACATAGTCCGCATGGTCAGTCACCGTCCAGTCATGTTTTAGTAAAATGGTGGTCATTGTTTTTTTTTTTTTTTTTTTTTTTTCCAAATGTATCTTGCGATCAGTCATGAAGACTATGAGCAGATGAGATGTAGTCACTAGGACAGGTAGAGTGCTACTCCCAGTGGAGGCAACCCTTTCTTTTATTTAGTCAGTCCTCTTACTGACTGGGTTCATCAAATATATCCCGTCGCTTTTTAAGCCGGCGTATAGTTTCAGGGATAGTAAGCTGTCCCGCAAGTTGGTTCGGGTGCTTTTGCAATCGGCTTTTGTATTTGGAACCTTGTTCATTTATTTCCTCCTTAACCGTTGGTATGTTAAGAATGTCATGGACCTCTGTTGTTCTAATAAACCATGGTGCATTTGATATTTGTTTTAGAATGTAGTTTTGCACCCTTTGTACACACGGCTACAGATCAAGCTATACATTTCCAAAATAACCTGACCTCTCATTGTACGGAAATCCTATACAATGCGAGATCAGCTTATACTGGAAATGTATAGCTTGATGTGTTGCCGTGTGTACTATCATTATATGGGAGTCACTGGCGGAGCCCCACAGTTGGATACCATATGTCCAAATTGGTTTTAAAATTGATTTATAGATTAAGATCTTGTTGTCTATGGAGAGTTTTGAGTTTCTACCCAGCAGCCAGTAGAGACCTTTGTACTTCAGGTTAATCTCATCTCTTTTTGTTTGGACATGTTTCTTCCAGGTAAGTCTGCGGTCTAAATGCATACCCAAGTACTTCACGGTGTCGTGATGAGGAAGTTGTGTACCGTTCAAAGCGACCGGTGGACAGTTTCCTTTGCGAAGGGCAAAAGTTACATGCACTGATTTGGACACGCTGGCAGCAATTCTCCATTTAGCTAGCCATTTTTCAATTTCGTTCAAGCTGTTTTGTAACATTTGGGAAGCTTTAACTGGACAATCGCTCGTGGCAAGTAAAGCCGTGTCATCAGCGAAAGTCGCTACTGTAACCTCCGCGTTTTGTGGCAAGTCGGACGTGTACAAAGTGTACAAAACAGGTCCAAGCACAGAGCCTTGTGGTACTCCAGCAGATATTTCTTGAAATCCTGACATGCAGTTGTTTTCTTTAACTTGGAATATTCTATTAGTTATATACGATTTCAAAACTGTATAAAACGGATGTGGTAATAAGGTTTTAATTTTAAATAACAGCCCCTTATGCCAAACTCTGTCGAAGGCTTGTTGTATATCAAGAAAGGCTGATGAGCAATATTCTCTCTTTTCAAATGATCTTCGAACTGTCTTGCACACTCTATGAACTTGTTCTATAGTGGCTTGTTCTTTCCGAAATCCAAATTGGTGGTCAGGGACGATGGACTTCTCCTTAAGGACATTGGTAAGTCTATGTAGTAGGGAATTCTCAAACAGCTTGGAAACAATCGGTAGTAGGCTAATCGGTCTGTATGAAGTAACTTCGTGGGCAGGTTTACCAGGTTTGTGTATCATTATAATTTGGGACACTTTCCACAGAATCATTCATTGTACTAAAACTTTTCACGGACAATTTGTAAAGTCTCGATACACATAATTCATTTCATTTCACTTCACTGGTGCACATGGATTGATTTTTATTGGATAAAATACCACCAATAATATGCAATAAAACTCATAATACATGAATTTATGAAAATAAAAATGAAAACATAACGTCACTCTGCAAGTTCCCGCCAAAAAGTCCAACATATCGTGTCATGGCAGTGTTGCTAACAATAATTTTGCAATTCTGTTTACTGAGAAATTCCGTAAAAATCTAATCCAGTGAATACAGTCCAGTCTAACTAACTTAGAGAATACAATCTCTAAGCTAACTAAGGTACGGTACATACCATGTTACGGTATAATAAGGTATTTTCTACTTTGAGGATGGCTAAAAATAAAATTTTATACATTTTTATTTATATGACTAGCAAAAAGCGCAGCTTTTAAGGGCTCGCAAGGTTTTCGTACTTAGTGGTTATTTTTAAGAGCGAAGTTTTTATTCCTTTAAAATATATTTTCAAATGTATGGCTGGCTATAGAAAAAAACTTCTAAAAATAATTCATAAGATTAATAATTTCCTGAAATGTTTTATTTTATAAAAACTGGTGGTAAATTCAACTGTATGTTAAAACTTAACGTTCATAAGTACCTTACCAGGGCCTAAACTGATTAAATAACTTTTTGATTGAATTTTGGTAACATTTTTAATAAATTTTTATACCTACCTAAGTTTTTAACGTAATTTTTCAAATAAAAAATATTGTCTACTGTAAAAATATGATTTATCGTTTTTTTTTTAGTGTAGGTAAGTAGTCACTCTTTCACTTATTTTCCAAATATCGTATGGTGAAGTATAATTGGTAATTTGAACAAAATCTTCCTATTTTTAAACAAAAATTTGGTTGATTCTAATTCACCCCCAGCCTAAGGGTTATTTGGAAGACTTATCTTTTTGAAAAAAAAACTCGTAATGCACGTATGATCATTTAATTCATACCATCCATAAACTTACACTCGTAACTATTGACATTTTATTGTGATTTAACATAAAAATTGATAAAATTATAGCGATTTCAAGTTATTTTTTAAGCCCCTAGTAGGGGAGCCC
This sequence comes from Polyploca ridens, assembly GCA_951394255.1. NCBI lineage: Eukaryota > Metazoa > Arthropoda > Insecta > Lepidoptera > Drepanidae > Polyploca > Polyploca ridens. The sequence goes on from OX596257.1 coordinate 9,316,494, forward strand.
ACGATGCTAAATGGGGATTTACTCGAGCATGATAGACACCTATTGGGTTGCAAAGCTTAGATGAAAAGAAGAAAAAATGTTATATAATGTATACCTTTTCATCGGTGGGGGGAGCGGCTATAGACATTCAAATGAAAATTTGAAAATAAATAAAAATTATCGAGCGCGTCAGATTTTCTAAGGGGGTGTTAAGTGAACCAAAAAAAAGCTCTCATTCAATAATCTGACGATTTCGATGTGACGCAAACTCGCGGCCATAATTATAATGTGTAAATAAAAATTCGCCCTTTTGAAATACTCAAGCGCGTCAGATTAAGATATATATGGTACATATGGTCCATCTTTATGTCCAAGACGTGCTGTCTCATAATCTGACGATTATATAGAGAGATTTGCCTAATCTGATTATTTATTTTTTATTTTTTAAATATACGGCCTTATATATGGGGCTCATATTTGGTGGAGGTACTTAACCGAGTACAAGGTATCCCCCTGTATATTAATCTGCCGCGCTTTAGTAAATCCCGAAATCCCCGCTTGGGCTCCCCTACTACCATTTTACGGTAATGACATGTTCATACCATTTTATTATTGGTTATTCTAACAACCCAAAACAAGGTTAGGATGCCTTGTTCTCCAACATTAGACCCCGAAACTGTAATGGCCAAAATGCACTCAAAGAAAATTCCAATAAGTCCAAACATGGTTAGGATTAGGTATTCCACTGGAGTGCCAGTGCCTACTCCAACTCCATCATCAGATCCTGAAAACTATATATGATCACAGTTTGACGAGCCTGTTGGCGCAGTTGGTTAAGATTCACCTTACGCGCCGCAGGTCGTGGGTTTGATTTCCACACAGGACATGTATTTGTGTGCATGAACAAACATATTATGTATGTCATGAGTCTGGGTGTAATTATATTAAGTACCTATATATTTACAAACAAAGAGTAGTATACCTATGTATTATATCAGTTATCTGGTCTGGTTTCCATAGTACCTACCTACAAGCTCTGTTTAGTTTGGGATCAGATGACCGTGTGTGAGGAATGTTCCAGGATATTTAGTTCATCTCACGAAAATTCCGAAAACCCCAAACACGACTAAGATACGTAGCTCCAATGTGGAGTTCTAGTACTTATACCTACCCTCCTACTCCATCACCAGACCCTGAAAGCCATATATGGTTAATCTAGACACGCGGGAGCGTGTCAAGCCAAGTTCAAATCAAGACAAGAAAAAAGAACTGGCGAGCAGCACTATTATGTAATATTACACGAACCATTTGGAGCCACTTTTGAACCCTTCATAACTCAAAAACTATTTAACATAAACACACAAAACTTTACTCATATATTGAGACCCCCTAGATAAAGTAGTACCCAAAATTATTAGCTTCACGCATTTATTAACTTCACCTGTATGTATTTTTATTGTATTTATGTATATCTATGTAAGTAATTTTGGAATGTGGGTGGAATCTTCAATCAAACTAAATTTTCATTGACCGACTTCAAAACGTCAAATTAAGTTGCACAATTATCAAGAACCGATGACAAAACAATAATATGGTACCATCGAGCTGATGATGGATCCGGAAGGAAGGTAAGCACTGGAACTCGATAACGGAATAATTTATGTTAGCCGTGTTTAGACTTGTTGGAATCGTCTTGAGATGCATTGTGACCATATATGGTTTTCAGGGTCTGATGATAGGGTAGGAGGGTAGGCACTGAACTTCATAGCGGAGCAACGTTTCCTAGCCGTGTTTGGACTTGTTAGAATTGTCATAAGATGAACTTTGACCATATATCGTTTTCAGGGTCTGATGATGGAGTAGGAGGGTAAGCACTGAAACTCCATAGTGGAGCATCGTGTCCTAGCCATGGTTGGGGTTGTTGAAATTGTCGTGACATAAACTTTGATCAAGGTTTTAAGGATCTGATGATGGTGTTGGGTAGGCACTGGAATAGTTGTCGTAACTGTGAAGATGTTCTACAAATAAAACAAAAGCTTATTATTATACAATACAATTCAAATAAGTAATAGCCAAGTCAAATGAGGTTAATCATAAATTATTTGCATTGTGTAATTAGTTCAACTATTACACACTGCAAATAAGTTATGATCCTCAAGCAGTGCTGTAATGAATGTTCCTAGTTTTTAGTTTTTCTTACCTGCGCTAGTATTTGACCAAGGTTTTGAGATGTTTTCACTTTGACACCACACCCGTAGTTCGTATCAATACACGCCGTCACACTTACACGCATTAGCATTGAAAACTACAGCTATGCTATTCTGTAAAAGGTAAATCATCTCGAAAGTCATCTCGCAACTCACCTCGCATCTCAATTTGGCGCTGAATTATGTTTCAGAATACCAAATCCTACTGAAAACCATCAAAATACTCACCTGTCGTAGTACATCTCACTTCCGTCATCATTCGATGGCGCTAGTGTCGAACTCACTGATTTTAAGAATAGGAAACTCTAATCTCATCGCGGATTCAGAAGTGATATTGCAAATGAACTTTACAGAATAGCACTACTGAACCGATTTTTATGAAATTTGCACTGTTCCCTAAGTTAAATTAAATGTAAGCCAATAAAAAATGGTCACAATCCGAATAACAGTTTCGGAGAAATGCGTGGACAAACATATATAAAAATTTGTATTATTTGTTTGGAAGCCCTAATAGATTATCATATGTGAATATCATAGTTACAATTAATAAATTGCAGTTCCAATAATATTACACACATACCTACATTTCGAATGGATAATCTCCTTATTTTGAAGTCGATTATAAAGGTATCCTTTCTTATTTTCTGAATGACTTTAATTCCCAAAATACTATGATATATACTAATTTCTTATTTTAAGTACCTACTTAGGTATTTCCGCGAAGTATATGAAAACAAGATAATCAAGGTTACTTTCTCTGAAATAATACACATACCTACCATTACATATCACGAAGCTAGTCATGTCTGAAATAACTGTACAAAAATAAAATATTGACAGAGGTGCGTCGGAAACGTAGGCAACGTTCGCTTCGCTGTAATATTGAACATAGTAGGTATATGTATGCGCCGGCGCACGTCTGGAGCTGACTAGGGAGCTATTTCGGGCATCGACTGCTATACAGTACACGCACTCGTGCTGATCCAACAGTCGACAGTCCTTTGTCTTATTAAAACATTTTAGCTATTTAAAAACTCACATCCTCAATTGGTTTTGCGCGGATGAAAGTGCGACTTGTTTATAAAAGTATTCCAAAATGGGAAATGTATTCAGTAGTGACTCGACGCGAGGACGCAACGCTGAAGCCGTCACGAGTGAAAGTGAAACAATGAATGATGCCAGTATTTCTCATAATGTGGAAGAAGGGAAACATGCTGAAGAACCGTTTGAGGATTCTTCAAACGAAGATGAAGTTCGTGCTAAAGCTAAAGAAGATGAAATGATTGAATTTAGAAGGCAGCTTAGTTTAAAACGTGAACAGAGGAAGAAAATTCTTACTCGTCATAAAACTGAAAAGATGGAGTTAGAAAAATCATTACAAAATGAAATAAAATCCAAAATGGAACTACATGAGACCAATACGATGCTTCGTGAATTATTAATGAAAAATAATATTTCGATCCCAGAAAATCTACAATCAACCAGAGAAAACTCAGAAATAACTGATGCAATAATTCGTATGAGGGAGGAATTTGAAGAGCTCAAGACAAACAACAACAAACTTCGGAGGGGCTTAGCTGAATCGAATAATGCGCTACAAAATGCTTATTCGGATATCGCTGATTTAAACGTACAGCATACTGAATCTATTAAGCAAATTCATGCACTTAAAGAAGTTGTAACAGTTAGTAAAACTATGATCAACCTTCGGGAACAGCAATTGAATGATGTAAGTAATTTTTACTAATGAATTTTATAATGCGGACAGCAAGGGAGAGGAACTTGCTTCCGGCGTCTATGTTTGACTTTCAAAGCCAGATTGAATAGGTATCTTCTGGGTAAGCGTGCTCCATCTTAGGCTTCATCATCATCTTTTATGGGCGAGTCAATGGCCAAACGCAAGCCCATTTAAATTAAAAAAAAATATAGGTACATAAGTAATATATTTCAATACCATGTTAACGAGATATAGACCTTTGGAAAGATTTATATTTATGCGGTCTTGGACCGCGATTTCTCGGCAACAGCCATGCCGGCGACAGAAACGCATTACACTCTTGGCACTGAAGGATGTTGTCAATTCGCCAACCATATACGAAAGATTTGAGTGTATATAATAAATCTAGGGATTCGGACGCTTCTCGTCACAATTTCGGAAGTAGTTTAATTTGTGGCTACGTCATATTACAAAAGATTTACTAAAGTAAAACTCAATTTATATCATGTATGCGTTAAAATAAAAGTAATTTATTTTGAGGTCTGTTACATGTTGGCTCTTTTGAAGTTTATATTCTAACATGTTTGACATATTTGCTTATTTTTGCTTTGCAGTTGAAAGACAAATTACATGATATAGAACGGTCACTAGCTGACAGAGAGACTAATCTATTATCAAATGATCTAAGGCAAGAATATGAAAGGCAATTGCAAAATATTCGAACACTTCGGGGCCTTTATGAAGAACGAGCCCGATTAGCTGAAGTCAGCAGACAGGGTCTCGTTCGTGACCTAGAAGAACAAAGGGTCCTCAATCAAGTTGAAGTTGACAAGTAAGTTTATAATATTAATGTTCTCGTCTCTACAGTTTTCGACATAATATTGTTTGAAAGACCTTATTGAAATTTGTACTTTTTAGATGCAAAGATCTCTCTGCCAAAGTGGAAAATCTTGAAGAAAAAGTAGACACGTTAGAAGATACAATTGAAAATAAAAACATTCAAATATCTACATGCCAGAGTGAGACCAGAGGCTTGAAAGCTGAAATGGCAGTAGTACATAAGGTATTCATTTTGAGGGTTGTGTTTGTAAATGTATTCGGATGATAAAGTACGTAAAATTAAGTTAGCATCTTGCTTTCAGTTATTCTCAGAAGTTTTGCTGGGCTACAAAACGAAGCAAGACTTAGATACGTTAGTACACCGACTAGAAGAGAACCATGGTATACTCACACATATGGCTGAAAGAGAGAATGGATCTGAGGCATCATCAGCTCTACCTAAACTTCTTTTGGAACTAGTTAGCCAAGTTGATGATAATGAAGTTAAGAAGCACTCTAATACGACATCTAAAGATGAGTCTCAATCTGATCAAGCTAAAGAAAATACATTAGAAGAGATAGGTGAGGCAAAATTGCAAAAACTCTTTTATATTAACTAATACAATATCCCTCAATGAATAAAAACATAACATTTATTTTAATTTTAGATACTGAAAGAAACCCAATAAATGCAAGAGCAGAGGAAATTGTGCAAAATCTTCCCAAGGTCTGGAAAGTTCTCATTGAACTTTTGAGTCACCAAACCGTACCTGATGGAAATTCCCCAGAAAAAGTTACGACATGCTATAAATCGGTTGAAACGAAATCAGGACCTGTATTAGTGCCAAGCGTTAGTCAGACCTACATTAGATTAAAAGTAAGTCATTACCTCTCTCTGACTTCACTGCTATTGCAATCATCATTTTAAATCTATGACTCATAGTTAACAAACATGTTTTTAATTTAAAAAAATCGTTTAAAATAAAATGTTCATGACCTGCATGTAATTTATGATGCAGAAATAAACACATTACTAGTCGATTCTGGTACAGAGCCAATATTTCTCGAGGATTTTTTGACAAAACAACCATAATGAACAAAGTAAACTTAAATACGTATAAGAATACGTAGTATGTACATAATACATTAAATTAATTAAACATTTCACTACTTTTCAGGACTTGATAATAGAAAAGTTAGGTCTCATCAAAGAAGTCAACCACATGAAGCAACTCAATACTCACTTAGAGACACGATTAGAAGAACAAGAGCGTCGACTTAGTCTTGTAACTACTGAACTAAGTAAAACATGGCACGTAGTAGGTCGCTTACGTAAACACCACCACCAATTGCATACTCATGAAAAGATACTGAAGTATGAATTACAGCAAAAAAGGAAACTATTAAATGAGCTCAAAGAAGAATTGGAGTATTGTCGTGAAAAATGGGAACAAGCTCGAGAAAAGAATTCTCAGTCAGAAAAGGATTGGACAAAACTCAGGGCCGAATTTTCTAGTAGAAAAACTAAATTAGATTCTCCCTCGCTTAACAATTCTGCTGAAAGTGGTTACAGTGATGAAAGGCAATCAGATGAATCATCCGAATCTAATGACGAAAGTGAATATGTTGCCGGATCAGTCCATAGGTGCAAGAAAAAAAATAAAAAGTCATTTGAAACTATTGTAGACTCGAGTACCGATTTTAACTTAGCCGCTGAAAGAGAAGATCCTGTTAGTGACATGCTAGATGTGGCTGATTTACCATTAGATGCCCAAGATTCGGAAGAAAACCAGGAAAATCAATCAGAATTATGTCATGTTCATGAAAGTCTCCAAAGTGAAAAAGTTTGTACAGAAACTGAAGATGAGGTTGGTGACATATCTCGGGATGATATATGTAAGGAATCAACTTCTGAAACACTTCAGTGCCAATGTATTTCTGCAAATCTTCACATGGAATCGAATAGGGATCAGACAGAGAATACTATAGTAGTTTCTTCATCGTCAAATAGCTCTCCACTCATTGATCCTGCCGAAATTTTAAAGAACATCAAACAACAAAATGAAAGGTTAGCAAAAAAAGATGCAAAATTGGAACAGTTAGAAAAAAATAGTGCAGCTCTATTAAAGAAAACACAAGCAACAGCTAAATATAGCGATCACATTAATAATACACTTGACCACCTTATTAACCGGCCTACATCCAGTAACAAAAACGATGATATTGAAATAATTGACGCTGAATCTCAAAATCCCTCAATTTACTTGGAACCAGAAAATGGAACAAGCAGCAGCATTCAATCTCTTGAAATAGATCACAATATAGAATGTAATGACAACGTAATTCAGCACAATGAAGAAACAGAACACATTAATCAAGAATTAGTATTACGAGTTACCGAAGAAACAATTGAAGTTCCAAGTGAATGCACAACAGTTGAATTGAAAAATAATTTTATTACAGCTTCTTTGTCTCTCCATGAAAACGAACAAAAACTGCCGGAGATAGAAAGCAATATATTACAAAAAAACCAGTCACTCAGAAATGAAGATGATAGTGTTTCTGAAACTGTACAGATAGTATCGAGCACAGCTGTTGATGAGGAAATTTTAGATAGTCTTGACAATGAGCAACAGAAAGATAATTCAGATAATAATACGAAGGAAGATTCAGCAAGTAGCAGAGATGGCTCAGAGGCACCATCAACATCCAGTGAACTGGACCATGAAGCAAGATTTGCTGCTCGGGACCTCAGGCTTAAGAGATTAGAAGAGCAAACAAAGTCCCTTGTGAAAAAAGTAAACAAAACCACAACAAAAGGCGTTCGAATTCATTACAAGTTAGAAGAACTTCACAATATTTATGGTTCAGAAAATTCACGTGCTGGGACTCCATCCGAAGATATCGACGATAAAAACAGTGAAAATGAGAGTCAAGAGTCTCAGGATGAATAAACGATTTGTAAACATAATTATGCATACAAAAATCATTATCTTGTCTAAAATTATAATTATTTCGGTAAATAAAAATTTGTAACATTGAAAAGTATAAATAAAAAAGTTATATTTCCTATATGTTTAATAATATAAAACTCAATTTAAATACAAAACGATTCAGGTACAGCAAAATAAAATACATAGCAAACGTAGTTGCTTAATCTCTTTTTGAGATTGAGTATGTAAATAACAATTAAGCCTAATTTAATCACATTGATAGCTAGATCCATACAGTTGATTACTTATTTAAAGTACACCACCAATATAAAAAGAAATCATTGACTTATGCTTAAATCCAAAGCTTTCTACATTAATTGTTCATATTTCACATATTGTCTTAATTGAAAGAGTTATTAATGACACCGTCTCTATCATTTTTGGAAAGATTGCCGTCTTCCATAACAGCTACCACAACTTGTTGCACTTTATCTGTTAGCTTCTCAGGAGGAATTCTATAAAGGCGCCATCCCAACACAGATAGCAGTAGCATTTCTATTAAGATTACCCCGTAGTTTAGAGCTGGAAATATTAAAGAAAAATATTATATCAGAAACAACAACATATAGAGATACCTAAGAATAAGAAAAACAAATTAACTAAAGCTAAAAAATAAATGGATAATTAATGCCAAATTATCGGCTGATTGACGGCGAGCTGGCGTAGTTGGTAATACCCCTACCGATCATGCTGCAGTTCATGGGTTCGATTTCCACCCTGGACACATTTTTTTGTGCATGAACATGTCTATATGTCCTGAGTATGTCATGTCTATATACACATGTCTGTAATAGGTGTATCAGTTATCTGGTTTCCGTAGTTAGCTTTGCTAAGTTTGGGATTAGTTAACCGTGTGTGAAGAATGTCCCAAATTATTTATTTAAATCACCGCCCCGTGGAACCGGTTCAAGAGGATTGGCAATATTGCCACGCTGAATTGCAATGGAAATAGAAAATTATGTTACAAATCCTCTCATCATAAGAAACCTCCACAAGACGACCTTAAACAATAAATGAGGCCCTTAAGTTGTAACCCCAAACACTGAAAATATGTTGGTATCTGGCTCTGCAGATCATCGTACTAGCAAGAAGAAATAAAATATCATAAGCAAGCGTATTGGTTTTTGTAACCTAAACGTAAGCCGTAAGGTCTAAAGTCAAATTGATCTTGCTGGGCATGGCAACGTTCTTACCGCAATGCTTCGTGTTTAGCAGCTTATAGGTATTAGATACAGTTAGGTAATACAGCAGATGTGGCTTTCACTCGAAGGTTTTGTAATCTGACCGGCGAAACTTCATTGAAAATATATTTAGAAGTAACATAACCCGGTTTTGTACAAATCCTCTACGTCCAAAGATTTTCTGGATAAGTTCGCTATTATGATAAGGAATTTGGATTGTGACACAATCAATTGCTATTAATTTATGTTCTACTTTGTTCTATTTTATCACTCATGTGATGTACCAGTAAAGAGTTATCAATGATAGACCGTCGTGATGTAGACCATGAGTTCGAGTCGTAAAAACATGAAAGCCAGTTCTTTTTACCAGGATTTTCGTATTTTTAAATTTCGACGACAAATTCGATTGAGGTCAAATCCTACAGCTATTATAAATGCGAAAGTGATTTTTTTTGTTTATTACCTCTTGAAGCCTAAAAGGCTTAACCAATCGTGAGGGGCATACGGAGAGATCTAAAGGCTACTTTATATCCCGGGAATACATAAGATCCCTCGGAAACGCGGTTAAAACCACGGGAGACAGCTAATCATTTAAATAAAAATATAGCCCAAGAGCCCACGATGATCTGACCTTCGTCATTTTATAAAACCTGAAAGTTTCTCTGTGTATGTCCCTAATAGAGGTAAAAACGATCCCCGAATATGAAGTTTGGATCGCGGTGGCTTTGGAAGTTATCAGGTAGCAAAGGTGTCAAAAAAGGCACCTCAAATTCGTTAAAGTATAAAGGTCAGTTTTTATATATTTTATTTGGACTAATATTAGAAATCACGTAGTCCCATTGTCAGACACTTTGAACGGTGGAAACTCCCTGTCAGACACCTTAAAGTATTAAAAAATATTATTCAACTTTCGTCATTTTATAAAAGCTGAAATTTATATATGTTACTTGGCGAACTATCAAAAGATGATTTCTCAGTTGTCAGACACTTTCGATGGTGGGTTTGCCGTGTCAGACACATTAAAGGTCTACCGTAGGTGCGAGCGCGAGGTATATTCAATGTGTTTTTTTTACAAACGAAAAGAGATAGACCCATAGTTATTTTGAAGAGTTTGTAGATTAAATCATGAAATTAATAAATCATGCAAAAAAATTTACATCGATGACCCAGTTTTAGAGTTACAGATCAAAAATCTAAAAAAACACAATTTTTTTGAACATTTTTTTATATAATATCGTTATTTTTATTCGGTTTTTGTTCCATATTTTTATTTTATTTCTTCTTTTCAAACAGATAAACTTTCTAGCTTTCAAATGACAATACTTTGAACAAAATAAACCGATTAATTAAAAAGAAACAAAGAAAAAACTAAAAGATGAGCACTTCATTAAAATATAAATTAAAGCGTCGAACGCACTATTAAGGCCCTATTTGTATTTATTTACTTGGAGTGTAAAGAATTAACGTTAATTCTCCCATAAGTACTAATTTATTGTAAAAGCAAACGCGACAGGTAGTTTACTCACGTTAATTCTTGACACTCGGGGTACCTACTGAACCATATTTTCATTTACCACCATACCATATTCTCAAGGGTGTCAGTTTTTATATATTTTATTTGGAATAAAATTAGAAATCACGTCGTCCATTGTCAGACACTTTGAACAATGAAAACCCCCTGTCAGACACCCTTAAAGTATTAAAAAACACTAGCTGTCCCCCCGCGGTTTCACCCGCGTTTCCGGGATAAAAAGGGGTAGCCTATGTCCTTCTCCATACTATAGGCTATCTGCATGCCAAATTTCATGATGATCCGTTGAGTAGTTGAGGCGTGAAGGCGGCAAACAAACAAATAAACTCACTTTCGCATTTATAATATTATTAGTAAGGATTATTCAACTTTCGTCATTTAATAAAAGCTGAAATTTATATATGTTACTAAACGAACTATCAAAAGATGATTTCTCAGTTGTCAGATACTTTCGATGATGGGTTTGCCGCGTCAGACACATTAAAAGTCTACCGTGGGTGCGAGCGCGAGGTATATTCAATGTGTTTTTTTTTTACAAACGAAAAGAGATAGACCCGTAGTTATTTTGGAGAGTTTGTAGATTAAATCATGAAATTTAATAAATCATGCAAAAAATTCTACATCAGTGACCCAGTTTTAGAGTTACAGATCAAAAATCTAAAAATACACAATTATTTTGTTGTTTTTTTTCTATAATTGTCGTTATTTTTATTAGGTTTTTGTTCCATATTTTTATTTTATTTTATCTTATCAACTAGATAAACTTTGTAGCTTTCAAATGACACTACTTTGAACAAAATACACCGAATACATAAAAAGCAATAAGGAATAAAACTAATAGATTAGCATTATTATTTAAAACTCTAAGGGTGTCTGACGGGGGTTTCCACCGTTCAAAGTATCAGACAATGGACGACGTGATTTCTAATATTATTCCAAATAAAATATATAAAAACTGACACCCTTGAAAATATGGTATGGTAGTAAATGAAAATATGCTTCAGTAGGTACCCCGAGTGTAAAGAATTAACGTGAGTAAACTAACTATCGCGCTTGCGTTTACAATAAATTTGAACTTATGGAAGAAATTAACGTTAATTCTTTATACTCCAAGTAAACAAATACAAATAGGGCGTTTAATAGTGCGTTCAGCGCTTTAATTTATTTTTTAATGAAATGCTCATCTTTTAGTTTTTTCTTTGTTTCTTTTTAAGTAATTGGTGTATTTTGTTCAAAATAGTATCATTTGAAAGCTAAAAAGTTCATTTGTTTGATAAGAAGAAATAAAACAAAACTATGGAACAAAAACCTTATAAAAATAACGATATTATATAAAAAAAAAAAACAAAAAAATTGTGTTTTTTTAGATTTTTGATCTGTAACTCTAAAACTGGGTCATCGATGTAGAATTTTTTGCATGATTTATTAATTTCATGATTTAATCTACAAACTCTCCAAAATAACTATGGGTCTATCTCTTTTCGTTTGTAAAAAAAAACACATTGAATATACCTCGCGCTCGCACCTACGGTAGACCTTTAATGTGTCTGACACGGCAAACCCACCATCGAAAGTGTCTGACAACTGAGAAATCATCTTTTGATAGTTCGTCAAGTAACATATATAAATTTCAGCTTTTATAAAATGACGAAAGTTGAATATTATTTTTTATTACTTTAAGGTGTCTGACAGGGAGTTTCCACCGTTCAAAGTGTCTGACAATGGGACTACGTGATTTCTAATATTAGTCCAAATAAAATATATAAAAACTGACCTTTATACTTTAACGAATTTGAGGTGCCTTTTTTGACACCTTTGCTACCTGATAACTTCCAAAGCCACCGCGATCCAAACTTCATATTCGGGGATCGTTTTTACCTCTATTAGGGACATACACAGAGAAACTTTCAGGTTTTATAAAATGACGAAGGTCAGATCATCGTGGGCTCTTACTCTAATAGACAGGTGTATTAACTCAGAATGTTTTTACTATTTGAAGTAGTTACGTAACATATACATGTATACTTACTATTAATAAACACCGTAGGATGCATTGATACGAAACATGGGAAGGTGAAGGTGTCTGTCAGAAGCTTCGTGAAGCCGCACTGAACCTTCAAGATGATAAGCGCGACTTGCAACACTAGGAATCTAGGCTTGACTTTGCGGCCTATAGCTTCCACTGCGCGAACACACATCGTCATTCCCCATATACCAGACAGTATTGATGCAGCGATGAACGGCTGCAAGAACATGGACCCTTGGCCGAAAACCGCCTGAAATAAGAATAAAAACAAATACAAACAAAACAAATAATAAAAGGCTGTAAGTAAATTTAAATATAAATAGAAGGATAAGCACACAAAGAACTGAGAAATCACTTGCTATTACTCGAATTGATAATCCAGTTTCCGATATAGATATGTCGTCGGCAGATTGTATAATCCGGCATTTTACAAACGGCGGCGTCGGTATTTCATGAACGCTCGCTGTTTTGTAAAATGCCGAAAGCAAATTATAAAATGCCTCGTCATTTTGTTTCCGAATGCAGTTTGAAAAATGCCGAATTATACAATCTGCCGACGACAGATATAACGCCTATTATGTTTATTATTATAAAATTGTTGTAGATATGTATGATTGAAAAGTCTGAAGCTGCAGGTCCATATGATGCAAAATTAATTGTATAGAACGTTAATAGTTTATTATAATTACCGTATCCTCAGACCACATAAAGAGAATAATGCTATAGATCAGCCCTTGAATCACTGGTAACTGAAGGACTAGGTAACGCAGCCACTCCAAGCTTCGTCTGAAAAGTAACAAAAATAAGCAATAAAGAAATTATGCAAGAACACTATTTCCTAGAGTCATAGATTCCATAAGTGTTCCACTCTGTGATGTTTCAGTAAAAGACAATAATCTATAACCTACTGGTTATAGATTGGTTGGTTCAATATCATTAACGAGGTTCTTCTAAGTTTTCCAATGCTCTTGCTTTAATAGTTCATTGAAAGTTGAGTTTAATTATAGTCATACATAGGTACTCAGTTACTAACAGTAGGAAAGTCAGACGCAACGCACCCAAACGAGGAAGTGAAAAACAGCGTAATTGTTTGTCATTTCTGTGTTATTAACTATGGTTATTAAGCATTAGTAAAGGGTGCAGTATTAACTGTCAATTACACTAAAAGCCACTCCGAATAAATGGTTTAATTTCTTGATTACTCATATTAAATATCTATCAAATTATGGTACGTGAAAATTATACAGGCAAGGCCTTTCTGACAACAATATGTTTACGCTTAATTACTCTCGTTGCCTATAATGTATATTGTATATGTGTTATACTTATGTAAGGTTTGATAAATTACTTTGTGAAATTTGGTATCGGGTTTCCTCTATGATTATTTTATTGCTATTCTACTAAACGAGAGCCTATTTATTCTTGCAAATTACAACTTCGGTAAACAGAGATTCTTTGACAGTTGAATAAACAGAGGTCTAATAATTACAAACAAAGATGTTTTTCAATTGTAAACGATATCTGGCTGTTAATTTGAAATTAGAACAGTTTTTGTATAGACTTATCACAGGGAAAGCTTACCCGGCGTTTATCTAGTGATTGAAAAAATACTCTTTTCATACTAAACATAATACTATAACTTGTACCATAGAGTAAAGATCGTAGTATTTATATACTCTGAGCTATAACTATATACCTACATAAAAGCCGAGGCCTTAGTCTAAACTGTGCTCTTATAGACATTGATTTTTCGCCAAGAAAAATAATAAATAGTTGGCCACAAACAGACGAGATAACATCAAAAACTTTCTTTTAAAAAAATTGCCAAGTTCCGTAAAACTTTTGACTATGAAGTAACCGCCCCTGTATTGAACAAAAAAAATAACAAATCGGGCAAGCAGTTTTCGAGTTTGAGCGAACAGCAATTGATTTTTATCTATACTTATGTAGGATAAGTATAGATAAAAATCAATTGCTGTTTGAACATTTGTTGAAACATTTTCATGTAAAATTTTACCAACACGAGAACGAGAACATTATCAGATCTCATGTACTTAGAGCTAAGCTTATAACTCTACTTGCCCTTACTCTACAAGCCCTAACTTCACAAACTCTACACACCGTAGTCAAAATATGTGGCCTGCCCGTTTCGCTACTACAAGAACTATTTTATTACAGTTATCTAGTTAAATATGATCGTTACACCACCATATCTTTTAAATTAATATTTTAGAAGATATCGCAGGTTTAAAATTACGCGAATCAAAAAAAAAGTTGTTTGCGTGTCGAGCGAGACTACGCTCTATCTACTCTTAGGTATACTAACAATAAAGCGGAAGAGTTTTGTTGTTTGTTTGTTAAACGGGCTTATCTCTGGAATTACCTGCTGGATTCGAAAAATTCTTTCACTAATAGAAAGCTACATTATGCCCAAGTATTATAGGCTACTTTTTAGTCCGGGAACGGAGGTGAAACCGTGGGGGACAGCTAGTATATTATATAGAAGATATAAATGACCCGAAATAACGTTGTATTGATTTAAAAATGACTCAACGTATGCTGATGATATCTATAGATAGATGAAGAGTCACTTCAAAAGATTGTCTAGAAAATATGCCTAACGTATCAGCGGCGCTTAACTACTGATAATGATCGTATTTACTGATAAACTTTAGCAAAAATACACGTGCTAACGTTTTTGATCAATAGACTACTACCTATTTATTAAACTTCCATGTTTTACAAATTCAATTTCGGGATCGTCGACTATTCAAATGGAACGTTGTTGAATCGAGTATAAAGGCCCAAGCTGGTATCCAGGTGCCCCCGCCCATAGATGACAGTAATACTCCATATATGAGGCCGGACTTGCGACTTTTAAAATTGCAGCCTTTGACCCGATGTGAAGTACTATCTCGCTCTGTTGAGCACTCCGAGCTTTTTTGGGGTACGTAAAGAGAAATATTTGTATCTAACTCTTTATAAGCATAGGAGCACTCACAGAGTGTGAGATTTGCTTAAAGTTTACATAGAGAAAGCAATTTTTTTTATTCCGACATTTTTATGAACTATGGTCCTACTATTAGAAACGTTACGAACAATGCCACTTATGAGAACTCGAGTGTCATCTGCTTAGTCATAAACAAATAAGTAGGATTTACACGAGGACACCTGACTTCCATTATGGTGGAGTGGAATTTGTACTTATAAAAACGAGTTCATAAACGTCACGTTTTGCATGATAACTTATGAGTTATTAGCATGATATTTGATGCTTACTCAAGTTCCAATCGATGATCTCGAGAAATGTATCTCACACATATTCCGCACTCGACATGCTCACCAATAAGAGCGAAAGATTTTGAGCTATTGCCTTTATAATATTCCTGCAGCCACGCACTATCCACTTTGGAGTCAAAACATGCCAAGTGCGAACCCAACGTAAGTAAAACATTTGAAGGCTATAGAACGCATTTGACCTGTATTTAGTATATTGACCCCAGAAAATGCTGAGAACAATCACATTAGCTGATAAAATAAATCCACGACCCTGAGGTAAGTCCAAACATGAATATGAAATTAAATAGGTACATCATGGCTGTCGGAACTTTTTATAAAACTGACGAATGTTACATAATACTTACTTCCGAATCTTTGGTCTAGGAAGAACACAACAGGGCCAGCAGCAACATGGTGTCACTCTTGTTTCTATTCTTTTTTCAGCTGTACACCTGGAATTTGAAAATATTGTCATTTCAGTCACACTTATTATTCTACTTTGAATGAAAGGGACTAATATATTTACCTGATTATTTGTTCATATCCCCCGCATTCCATAATGATCAACAGGAAGAAGTGATACATGGCAATCATCACTGCCTCTTGTGCTAGGGCCTCAACTAATATCCGAGCCCTTGGTAATATAATAGCTATAAATGTTGTTGCAGATATCAACTGAAAACGAAAATAAACCAATTATAAATTTGAAATGCTCGCTCGAAAGGTAAGGCTCCGATGAGGAGGTGATCTCCGAAACTGAAGCATATTTCGAAGGATTGAATAAACACTACCATCGTACTAATATTATACAGGTCGTTGTTTTGGTCAGCGACGAGCGACTCAGGGTCGATAATAGTGATACTGGTGCTAAAAAAAATATTTTTTTTTTTTTAATAATAAGAATAAAAAAAATATTATTTGGAAAATCATGTAATAAGCTAAAGTGTAGACCTAATACTCAACGGGAGTGCGAGGGAGTAAAGGGGTGGGGCAATGGCGGCTTGCGCCTAGCTCTAGTCTGTGCACGTGCCGAGTAACCATACTTTGCAGTAATTTTATTTCAAATTGAATAAGGTATGCTTTCTCAATGCATTTACAGTATTTAATGGAATTAAGTCCATTTTTGGGAAATGTATTTTTTGTACTACCACTCCTGGGTCGCTTGTCGCCGACCAAAAAAACACCCTGTATAATAAATATGAAAGTGAGTTTGTTTGTATATAGGCTTTCATATAGGCAATAAAAGGAACTATACTCTATTTCACATAGGATGAGTCGTCAAGGTCAAGGGTTTTTTACCAATATCTAGTGAAATTCCATTTGATTACTCTGAAATAATATTCACAATATTTCGTGAAACCTAGCTCTATCATAGTATTCCTTTATTATATCGAAATGAACATTAACCATTGAGAAATTTAATAAAATACCATGTGTCACCGAACTCATGTTATTTGAAATAGACTATAATGCTCCACAAACTTTTGAGTTAATCGAGACCCGCAGTAGAACCCTCCCCTTATAACATTTGTGCCCCTTTTTGCCCTAGTCAGGGGCAGATTTTCGAGAATCCCAAAATCACGTGATACTTTATTTTCTATCCGAAGTATTAAGAGTTTCGAATTAATCGGACTGGGCAACATATTAGGGTTTCTTCCATACAAACTTGAACACCCCTAAACCCCCTTTGAGGGGTAGTTAGGAATGCCTATAAAAGTTTGTAGCTCTAGCGATTCAGGCTCTGCGTTGATGAACCAGTCAGTCAGATTTCTTAAGTCGTAAAAAACGCTTCTGTAGGTACATACATACTTGTTCGAATCAAAGCATATGTGAGTTAAGACAATGATAACAAACAACCGTACTTGTTTGGTGGGTATTTTGCTTTGTCCTCATTAAAATATGCATTTTAATTTACAAGACATTGCAAATATAATTATTATTACCTAAAACCATGTCAAGTACACATCTAAAACTATGAAAAATTTAAATATTAAATTGCTGAATAATTAATAAATAGCCGTGGCCATTGTCTTGAGTTACCTACTAGCCTTAATTGTTTGTTTACTCATTAAATCGATTTGAAGTTTGTGGATTTCATTAATATTCTCCTAAAATTACGTGTCACGTTGTTTGTCCGCGATGGACTCCTAAACTACTGAACCGATTTTAAATTTGATTTGCACACCGTGTGCAATTTGATCCAACTTGAAAGATAGGATAGCTTACATCTCAATTTATAGTCGCAATATTATTTTATTGCAAATTACCTACGTATAAATAAATGACTAACACCAATTTTTCCTTCGGAGAAGGCAGGTATGTTGGTTACACATACTTCGTTGTTAGATACAGGTATTTAGTAAGATTCATATAAGTCTGTGTTTAGTGTTTACGAATACATAATGTAGAGTATTTTGTAATGTAAGAGTGAATAGGCATTTTCTCATTTTCTGGGCAAGCATGCTACATCCTACTAAATGGCAATATTTTTTTTTTGTTGTAAATTCTCTCAAAAAGTACAAGGCCCTTCCCTTGATCAAGGTCATCGAACAACTAATAGGTAATACAAACAATACAGTATATGAGAATTTTCTTAGCGTTGAATAAACACCTGCAAATTTCAAATTAGCAAAGAAAGTTGTATTTCTTGTTTTTGTTTCACATTTAGCATGTTGAGGCCATCAGAGGCTGCGTTCGCCGCCACTTCGCCATTGCGTTACGAAACCGCTGCGTGACGCAATAATGACCGGGTGTCTCGACTCTTACCCTACTTAATACACTTGCAAAATACCAGATACGTCATAATCATAGATACTATGACAATTTTGAGCACGATATAATCGAAAAGAAGGATTGTTGTGTAGTACTTGATCGAAGTAAACATCTTTGACTTATCTATTAAAAACAAAATAATGTAAGCGCCCCGTGGCGTTTAGAGACCTTTCCCCTGTACGCATTACGCATTCGATATATATGTATACAGGGTGTTGTTTTGGTCGGCGACAAGCGACTCAGGAGCGGTAGTACAAAATATATATTCCCCAAAAATGGACTTAATTCCATTAAATACTGTAAATATGTTGAGAAATACCTTATTCAATTTCAAATAAAATTACCGCAAAGTATGGTTACTAGGCACGTGCACATACTAGAGCTAGGCGCAAGCCGCCATCGCCCCACCCCTTTACTCCCTCGTACTCCCGTTGAGTATTATGTCTACACTTTAGCTTATTACATGATTTTCAAAATTTTTTTTTTTTTTTTTTATTATTAAAAAAAAATAAAGTATTTTTTTTATATTTTTTTTAGCACCAGTATCATTTGTATTATCGACCCTGAGTCGCTCGTCGCTGACCAAAACAACGACCTGTATATATATACATATACATATATCGAATATTGTAATATATACACAGATTTATAATAAGAATAGCTACTTGACATGTTTAAATAAGTTTCTTCAAAAAGCCATCAACGCGTATAATAACAAAAATGAGGTAACAGGTACAAACTTGTAGTTATCTTTATAACATGTCCCACCAAAAACACTTCATGTAAAATGTTGCCAAGATGAGAGCATATGGCTCGCTCTGTAAAAATTATCAGATCCCGTATAGAGCGATGCTTATAACTCTACACGCTCTAACTCTACATGCTCTAATTTCACAAACTCTACACACAGTTAAAATATGTGAATTGGCCGTTTCGCTACTACACAGATATACAATAATAGCTACTTGACAATGTTTAAATAAGTTTCCTCAAAAAGACATCAACGCATCTAATCGTAGTAATAAATGTGGTTAGGTACAAACTATTAGTTTTCTTTAAAACATATAGGTATATAATACGTATGATATACAAACGAGTACATAGTTATTGAATTTACAATACAACTCATTATTTTTTTGTTTGATTTTCCTTTTCAATTTAATAAAAACAAGGAAATACCTAGTAACCAACAGGGTTATTTTAATGCAAAAAAATATTATAATAAACACGTTAAAGTGTAAAAAATACCATTCCAACCTATATAATTTTTTACTTATCAGACTCAACCAATGTTGAGAAAAAAATAACATCATTTTTGCAAATAAAGTACCTGCCTATTATTTTATTTTCGAATGCTAATTTACCGAAATTATGATAGCATTTACTTTTTAGTGGCTGTAAAACAAGGGTAATTAACCTAAATCTATGGAATAAACTACAATACTTCAGTTTATAAAGTGCACATAAAGTGCTACAAAGTACTTAAGTACCTAGTAGAGTAGGTCGAACTTATCAATACGGCACACTTTTTACTATGACAAGGCTTCATATTGACCACAATCTCTGTGATGCTGTGATACAACTTGAGAGTAGATAGTCAGCCAGGTGGGTACTATAAGTACCCTTCCACCGTGCTATGGTTTCCTCAAGACGTTTTCCTTTACCGAAATGTCCAGCTCATTGCAGGATTCTAAGGCCCGATCCACCAAAGCGAACATCTGTTTCGATACAAATGGCAATAGGCCCGTCACTATTGAGGGACCTATCTTTAATTTCATATGAATACCCAAGTCAAAGAAGTAAAAGTTTTAAAAAAGGAACTCTGAATGACTGATAAGTAAAATTAAATGGCTACAATATACTCCAACCTATATTTAGGTGTGGAACGAGTACGCCGTAAACCCTTCATTGATAGGAGACGCTCGTGGCGGTTAGGGTAGAAGCACTGGATTGCAGAAGTGTTCTTATCTGTGTTCTGCAGTGGGGACATATGCACTGCTAATTATACAATATATATAATGTGTTAATTATATATATTATATGTATTCATCAACTTCCATTAAAATAGGATTAAAAGATTTACGATCTTATAAACAACTGATATAAATTAATAGCTTAGGGTCTTATTTATAAAACGCTATCTTAATAATATACTGATTAAATTGTCACGTTTATAATGTCACATTGTTTGATAATAATACATGTGACACCCTAGCCACAGTTAGACACTTCATACAACGCCCTTTCCCAAAGAGTATATTAAGATTTATTTTAGTGGCCCAACTTACCCAACTAAGCTATAAGTCTGGCACCTGGCACACTATTCCTGGCAACCAGGGACCATCTGCGGTAGGTCTTGCCACCAAATTCTACCCTAGTACTCATAGTTAGAGTCGCACCATGATCACTCTCTCCCATTTGTCCAGAATGGTATCGGAGCTGTTAAAAGTCGCTCACCAAAGGCACTCCAAAAAGTGCTAAAAAAGGACTTAATTAATACAATCTACTACACTGAAAAAAATGGACTACAAGTTACTCCAAAATTTTATTTAACAGTAACACAAAATTTGACGACCAATAACCTAAACAGAGTGACTTGCGAACTAAACTTACCAGTAACAAAACTAGTTTTTGTTGATCATTGTAGATAATTTTTTTCAGTGTACCTAGTTCAATTAAAAAAAAATATTTTAATTAACTTCGCGGTTAAAAAACTGTGGTTGAAGGGCCGGACAAATTCTACCAGGGGTGTCAACTATCATATCATGCGCTGCGGGCGATGACTGTGGGTGACGACGATACGCTCGCGTGTCCCTCCTTTACGTGTACACTATAGTTAGTTTTCATTGTTAAGGTGAACAGTGTCTTATTTAGAACAAAATCAAGTGTTCGCAAATGACTACCTTTGCCACGTATCTACAAAATGATTGACAGATCAAAGGCGTAGCATACTATTGTTATTTTCATAAACGTTACACGTAATGAATATAGGTATTATAGGGAATTTTGATTAACTTATTATGAAGTCTTATATACCATACGTAATTTAAGTTAGGTTGAAAATTACGATATTTTTAACATCAAATATAACGTTTAGAAGTTAACGTTGCTGTACTTTCGCTTCAGTCGACGATTACCAAAGCGGATATTGCAGGAAAGCAGGTACTATTTACTTCCCGAAGTCTATACGAAGTGAAACTCGCTTTTGAGTAAGATTTTTATTTTAATACAACTTAGATTCGATCAGTTCTTATTCATTGAGTTCCACACAATGTATTATTATTGTAAATCTATTTACAAATGTACAGAACAAATGTCCTGTTGTGTTATTGATGGCTAAACAGAAAACTGAAAATTAACATTATAAACAAACTTACTGGATAAACCGCAACAACGACGGCCACATGTGTTATGCATTCACCCCAATGTCGTAACGCAGCACGCACTGTGACTACATAAATGGCGCATGTAGCTGCGAGGAGCAGCAAGCCGCACGACCACAGCACCCATGCATACACATCAAGACCTGGAAACAATAGAATACAATTTATTTAATTAGGTATTTATTTCTGGGCATGTAAGTACGCTTCTTCTTATCGAAAGGTTGGGAACCAAATTCTGCTGAATTAGTAGTAAAACAAATGTCACTGCGTTTCTTGCCGGCTGTCACAGACGGGTTTCCTTTTGGTTCTTATATGAATGTAATTTTAATAAATGAGTTTCTGACTTTGTTCTTATGTTACCTACAGACTGTATTAGTAATTACTTATTGCAGAAGTTTATAATAATTATATAACTCGTTCTTTAGTGGCGATGAATAGACAAGAGTTATTGATGAGAATTCTTTCAAAGGAAGAGAATAACAGAGAAGGTTTAAAGCATTCTATAAAAAATTCATTCTAGGGACCATGTAAGTAATGGCGCACCCAAAGTAATTTACGATAAGGGCAAGGTGGTATGAAAAATATTTAATGTTAAATTTCCTCTCAATTACTTATAGTTCTTTTAAAATTAAATTTCTTTACCCAAGGTCTTTCCAATGCCACTTGTATGTCACATCAGCCAATTAAATGATGTCGATCGCCTCGAAAGTGATCTGTTTCTTTGGAAATTATCTTTGGTCACAAAGTGTCGGTTCCATAGTTTTCCTACTTCATATATCACCATGAACTTGTGACCTGATCAATTTGAAATGATCTTATCATGCTCTAGCTTACGTCATTCGTTAAAAAGAACAGCGTCGCTTCACTCATCCGTGTTAATGGTCTATTTTTACTTAATTCAATGGAATCTAGTGAGTATCATAGAGTTAGAATATTATAGAGTTAACAACTTCACCTGCGAAGCGTGAGCAGTTTCCATATAGATGCATTCACATATATATCGTACACTAGTTGATTTACAGTCAGACAAAATATCGATATGGATTCCTTGTCATTTGTTCTAAGTAAAAGTATCGTTAAAAAACGATAAATTGGCATAATGAAAACCAATTTCTCGTTTTTTATAACAATAGTAAACTAGAGGATGTGATATTATGATTTGCATATCTTTATGAATAGAGATCCCGCACAGTAATAGTATCTATATACTTTTACCGTGGATCCAGCCTCTACCAGGTATAGGATAGATATTACCCATATTACCCGTCCACGATTCAGCCACAAACTAAGTTTTATTACATTTTGCTAGTGGTTCGTTGCGGTTTAATACTTAATATTTACTGGAGCTTGAAATTATCTTCCGCAACGCAATACAATACATACGCTCCAATTCCTTTGCAACTTCTTAGCATGATTATTCATAGTATATTTATTTGACATGAAGAGTTGAGACTCTTCATCATCATCTTTGATTTGAGTAAACTATGGCCTCAAGATTCCTGCGTAGTCCGTTACTTATTTTAATCGGCTAGAAAAACAAATGTAAAGCATTCTATATCTTTTGATTCATCCTGAAATCGTTATCAAGGTGTTTTAGGGTTCCCCACCACTCCGTTCGTTTGTCATTGCGGTATATTTCAGCAAAATACTAGCTGCCCGGCGCGACTTCGTTTGCGTAGTGTCCTACTCTTTACCCTACCTGCGCAACATTCTTAATTTTTTCTACCCTACAAAGTATTAGAAAACTTTAAAGATGGATGAAATAGGTCAAATCGTCCTCAAGTTATGGCGTGACCAAGGGAAATAGGGATTCATTTTTATATATTATAGATAGATTGCTTACCCAATCTTATTTTTTTTAAGTTAGAAGGTTACCTACTGTATAATCTGCAGCTATTTTAAGATACATAAGTTAGTGGGACTTAAGATATTGTATATTGCATAGTGTAATTTTTGACGATGGTTGAACACGAAGGTCTCCGCTAAACCACTCGATGTCAATTCTCTGGGAGTGGTTAGGTACTTTATAACATACATTAATTTAAAAAAAAACGCGGTGATTTTATAATTTTACTGATATATTATTTCACTCACTGATAGTACTGATTTTACTGATATTTTGAAGTGGCAATGGGCCGGTCCAGGTGCGTAGTGTAGTGGAGGCAGGGGGGGCTTTCCCGGGCGGCACTTTTAGGAGGCGGCAAAATTTCACAATAAATAATAATAATACGTGGGGCTAAATCAAAAATCCGCAATACCTAAACTTTGCGCGTTCAATCCTATTTTATTCCTTTTCGGTAGACCATAAATAAGTATAGGTATACAGAGTTAATAATATTCTTAATTAATCCAGTAGACTGTATTAAAAAGTGTGAAATTAAAGAACAGATGCCCTCGGCCTTTATCAAGTTTAGTGACCCCATAGCATTTCCGGGCGAAAAAGATGGGAGGTCAATAAAGTTGAATAATTTATTTTTATAAGGGCTTCTAAATATTTATGTGTGATATTTTGTGATATATTGACATTGTTATTTATGAATGATTTTAATTTGGATTTTTAAATGTTGTTTTGTGTTTTAATATTTAATTTTGTATAAGTAATTCATATGTAATGTTTAATTTAAATAATGTAAATGTTTTGCATGTCAGCTATTGACAAAGTATGCGATCTATACACCTTGTAATATACTACACTTTATGGCAAATAAATGAATTTGAATTTGAATTATAAACGCGAAAGTTTGTGAGAATGCATGTATAGATGTTTGTTACCGTTTCTTGAAAAAATTACCAAACGGATTTGAATGCATTTTGACACACAGATAGTATATTATTTTATATCATAGGATAGTTTATACTCGGGAAAACAATAATTCCCTCAGGAAGGCGAGTGAAACTAGTAATACCTACTTACATATTGTTACCTATTGGTTCTTGAAGTTTTTTCGATGCTTTATTGCGTTATATGAAACTCGTTAAATGTTGTTTGTTTTTTAGGCGTTCCGTAGCCTTATAATGTCGTCATGTCCGTCGGCTCGCAAGTCACAGTAATTTTTAGATAGATGACATGTTATTTTTGTACCTACCACTTTACAATGGTGTAGAGAAATTTCCAGGAATTGAGTGTTAATATTAGACAGGTCTTCAATACTAATAAAGTGGTTACAAAATAAAAAAAATAATAATTGGTGAGATATGCGCTTCTAAATTCGCAAAAATAAACTCTCTCTAACTTTTCAACGGGTGGAAGAAAAAAATAAGTTGAAAAATACTTTTAACGAAAATTGGTTTTAAAAGGATATTTTGAGTAGTTTTTGAGATATAGAATATTTTTGGTTACACGGTATTTTTAGATCAGCGAATCCAGGAATTACTTTTAAATGTTACAGTGTCTTTTAGAAATACTATTAAGGGGCGTCCAGAAATTACGTGAAGCGATTTTGGCGAGATGGTGAGATGTCGTGAGATTTGGCTCGACCCTCTCCCCCTCCCACTAATCTCACGTGAGATTTTTCAATACTTATGCGTATTTTTGCAGACATAAGAGATAATCAGTGCTTGTTTGCGTTGAATTTATTTAAAAACTACAATACTTTACTAAAAAAAAAATTTTATAGAATTTTTTAAGTAATTTATTGTCGAACAAAAGGAAGCTACAAAAATTAGAAAATTTAATCTAGTGTTCTCGCAATTTTACACTGTTTCTTGCCGAAACAAATTACGTGGTATTTGTGGACCCCACCCTCTCCCCCGCGTGAGATTGGGTGAGATTCGGCTCGACCCCCTCCAGTGGCGTAACTATACCATCTGGGGCCCGTGGAAAATTCTTTTGATGGGACCCTATCAGTAAAAATCGTCACGTTGTACTCAGTTTAATTTTAAGAAACTTCGAGACTTTCAGCGTACTCAATTACACGTTGTATATGTCCCATTAATGGCCATAGGCCTCCTCTCTTAGGCGAGAGGGATTGGTCTGTAGTCCCCACGCTAGCCCAATATTGGAGACTAGTTGTCTCACTTTGGATTTTAAGCAGAACTTATAAAAATATACTTTTCAAATAAAATAAAATACTCAGGTACAATGTAAAAAATATTTTTGAGCTCGCGGCCTCTTTGGCCGGGGCCCTCTTGGGTCGGGGGCCCGTGGCATTTTGCCAGCCCTGCCACCCTATTGTTACGCCACTGCCCCCCCCCCCTAAACACCTCACATGATTTATGGACGCCCCGTTACAAACTTTTATGTCGATAAAATTAATAAGTACCTACTTAATATGCATGCTTTAATATTTTATTCTCTACCAAGTAATAATAAGCATGTGTGAACGTTCATCCCGGCTATAATAAGTATATAGCAACCCTTCTCTGTAGTTACGTAGTCTGACACGCATTTGATTGGTTTTATTTAATTATGACATGAGTTCAGTCAGGTTCATTATTTACAACATTCTTAAACGTTTAATACATTCCTACCTACTGTTTAAATAGGGCCAATTATATTGACCATTCAATCAATAAAGCAAACAACTTTACCTGCTAAGTAACTACCAAAATCAGGTTCCAGGCTATAGCTATGGCACAGAAGCGTTGTAGTATTTATTGCATGATTCGTCTCAGGAAATGCTATGTCAGCACTTATGTGGCGAGCCGTAAGAACTCTTGCTCCGCTACTCGATTCACTTAAAAGATCCATGTTTATCCCACTTTTTCAAAAGTCCAAGTTACAATAATATTCTTAATTTAAAAATATTTAAAAAAGTTTTATTCATAACATGTTCGAATAAACATTTGAAAATAGAATGTCACTGGTATCATTTAAAATACGCGCGCCGGAGGCGTTCACGGAGCGAGCATCACTTGCGTATACTGCCGGTTTGTGTTCGTGCCGTAGGTTGCGTTCACTTTCTTTCGACATTTTGGTGGGCTTGCCTGCGCAACCGTATAATATACTGTTGTTAATCACCTGCATGAATCATATGTAGTCGCCGATTCAGTAGAGATTAAGCACCTAATCCATACATGAATATCAATATCAATATTTCTCGTCTTCCCCATCACTACCACTGAATCACACTGGAAATCGTATTTAGGTATCACACATGATAACAACAGATAGTATCGAAAATAATAGGTACCAAAGTACGATAAGGTAAAATAGTACCTGCCTACCTAGTAGCTACTTACTCATTAATGTTTATTTAGAGTTCCGTATATCCGTATGAAAAAAACAGAGTCCTCGTAGGATCACTCGTGTGTCTGTCTGTCCGTCTGTCACAGCCGATTTTCTCCGAATCCAAATTTGGTACACATATGAATTTCTGTGTCCCAAATACGGACGTAGAACGTAAATAAATGAATTTTGAATATGGGGGTCAGTTTTGAGGCACTATAAGAAGAATAAAAGTTTTGCAAACTGTTCCGATCACCGATTTACATATTAAAGGACTTGTTTCGAGGATCTCAATTTCGTTTTTAATAAACCTGAAAATTTACTAGCCTTCCCCTCCCCCCTTATCACCGAAGTTAATTTAGAAGTTATTTTTAGTGGATCTAAATCTAAAGGGTCTAAGAATTCTATTATTAGACACTACAATAGTACATTATGATACATGTGTGCAAAGTTGGTTATTAACACTCGAGGCGGTATTAAGCGCGTGAGCCGAGAGTGTAATAATCAATGCACACGCGTGTCATACGTTTTACAACACACTTGCGAGAAAAAAAACTGGCTTGTATTTTTTGAAGAATTTTTGATAATCGTCATTAGAGATTGGTTAAGTTGAGAAGAAAAATTGTCATAACTCGAAAACTCCAAAAAATCGCGGAACATAATTATGTGCTGGGTTGATTCGGGTACCTCTAAAGCTGCTCTACCTCTGGACTTCCGATTGACACTACTTGTTGGGATAACCTGTATTTTAAGTACCTAGTTCATTAATAAATTGATTAATTTAAGGTACCGCGCCGATCCCACACAGAGAGTTCTAGAGTTCCGCGTTCCGAGTTCCGCGTTCACTATTATACACGCAGCGAGCGAGCAGTCTAGAGTTCGAAACAAAGAAATTGGATATGCGGTTCTAAAGGTAGGGCAAATTTGTTTTCTATTAAGCAATAATATATTAACAAAAAATATAAAACCTTATTACAGTATTACCCAACTTATATGGCGCGTCGTGAATCTTCGTTCGCACAGAAAAGAAAGTATGGCCCCGAAGATTAACGAATGAATGCTTAAAACTTACAATCAACCTTATAACACTAATATAAGGTTCATAATACACTGCAGCTGTTAGTTCCGTCTCACTCGTAAGTCACGTGCGGAGGGCGTGACTTGACCATTACACTTCGTGCAAATTTTATCGTGCCACCAGTTTTCATCAAATATTATAGGGTAGGGGCACCAATAAATGAACGTTTAAGCGTTTTTTCCATCTTTAAATAGCTATAACTCGATCATTTCATGCCATAGGCGCTTGTTGTTTTTTTCAATATTAATTGGAGGATTAAAGTAATTATATCCTAAATCTTCATATATTTTTGTAAAAATTGTAAATGTAAGAAAATTTAGGTTTTACCCCTATAGTTGAACACTGAGCCCTAATTATGAACGTTTTGTACCCAAAAGTTGAAGTAACATTTGAATAGGAGTAGGTTCCATAGTAGTTCGTTCATTTAATGGATTAATTAACCATAAAATGAATGAATAATATTCTAAGTGACTTTTATTCGTTCAGCTTGAGGCAAATATACCCAAAGGTTGAACTAATAAAATGTGAACCGTTCAAATTACCGATCTTAATGGTGATTCTATAGGAAAGTTAGGTTTAAAATAATCAAAAACTCTAAAATGATTCGTTCAACTTTTGGTAACTAAGTTCATATTCATAATAAAATTCATTTGAGTATTTTTGTTTTGGTGTTTAATCGTTATCTTATAGATTTTAATGGGTATAAAAATTAGACCTTTTTCCATTATTTGAACGCCGTTCATCTATTGGATTAAGTGAACAAAATTTAATCCATTACTTGAACAGTAAATTTCTCTAAAAAACGGTAAATAATGTAATAATATATTATTAAGTTATTGAAAGCAGAATATATCAAGATTTTATTCCAACCAAAATTGCTCTAATATGACATTAATTCTTTCTATACGCTGACAATGTTCTTAGATTTGGAGGGACTTACCGTTATAAGGTTTCCATATAAAACCGATTTTTGGCGGGTAACGTAACACATAAAAATTTACCGCAAGCGCGTCTGGGCTGTCATCGTCAATGTTGTTAAGGAATATGGAAGAAAACATATTGCCTTATGGGGAAAAAAATATTGCAAACATGTAAATTTAGGAATTATATTATATTTTTTTAATTTTCGGTCGATTGTTCATCTATTGGGGGTCGGTCATCGTTTGGTGCCACTACCCTACATGTATTTAATTAGAAATACAGGTTATTAAAATGTATGATTTATTAAATAAACAGATAGGTATTTATTTAGTAAACAATAGAAAAACTTAATCTAAAGGCCGTACTCCTAGTAGGTACAATACTCGATATAATTTTTTAATAATCCATAACCAAAATGTGGAAAAATAATTTTCATGTTGTGGCAGGCAACCTTCCATAAAACATGACCATAAAAGATTGAAAAAATAAAAATTAGCGCCACCAAAACGTATATTTCTAAAATAAGTTTAGGTAGTAATTAAAAGTGACGAAATCGCAATACTTACACATGGAAGGTTAGTTTTTTAGTTCTTTTCTTGGTTTTTTTAAGTATTGTGACAGTATTTCAATACACAAGTCGGCATTTTTTATTTAATTTGTACAGCAAGTATGACGCAGTGACAGCCGTGCGCAGTACGAAGTGAGAGCAATTTGCTCAGGAGCCCCTCAAGCGAAGTGTTATTTAAATGTCATTCTTTAGTAAGGCGGACTATCCATCTGGGTAGAGGCACGATGCTCTATGAAAATCATTGTTTAAACCATAAAAAAGAAAACACTTTTGTTGCCACTAAGTGTATTTTTGTCCCAGAAGTATGGCGGCTGACCAGGGTTGGATTCAGACCCTCAGAAAATTAATATCTATGGAAAATATAACTATACTACTTGTCGAAAATTATACTACGTTTCGCTTTTCGTCCATTTTGTTATTAATTGAAATAAAAATGCATTTATAACAGTGATATGTAACCATGGATACACCGGAACATTTTGCAAAAAACTCTTCATACAAGTAAACAGTAGCCTGATTCTCGTAACAAAACGTCAAAGACTTCTAAAAGATTTTACAATTGAATTGGAATCGGGTTTTTTTTTTTTCTTTCTTTCTTACTTTCTTCAATCGAACCTGCTTTTCGTATTCTCGTAACACTCATTTAGTAATCACGTAATCACGTAATCATGTTTAATAATTTCCTGGCCTGAAGACGCCATGTTTTATGTAGGTATGAGAGTTGCCATGACATGAAATTTCATTGCCCATCATGTGAAGTTTGTACCTATTTACAAAATATGTTTCATTATATTGGTTGAAAAAGTAACTAGGATTTCCAAAATAAGAATCTTTTCTATTTTTTTAATTGTCGCCATATTGATCTATATTATTAAAAATATTTAAATTACAGTAGTCAATCGACCTGAAGGTAAAATTATGGTATTTTCGCGTAGTAGGTGATATTACGATACTATATACCTACCTACTACGCATTATAAAATAATGGTACAAATAGTATAATTTATACTACGAAATCTGCGGCTGACTGACATGCCACGCGGCGCGCGCTAACATGGCGGCAGCTGCCGACCAATAGCGGTACAGGAAAAAGAAGCGCGGTGCGTGGAGCGTGCCGATTGGTCAATAGCATTTCCCGCGCTTTGAAAATGTATCTTCTGCGCAGGTACATCGGTAAGCCATATTAGTTGGGTACTACTG
Source organism: Polyploca ridens (assembly GCA_951394255.1). Classification (NCBI taxonomy): domain Eukaryota; kingdom Metazoa; phylum Arthropoda; class Insecta; order Lepidoptera; family Drepanidae; genus Polyploca; species Polyploca ridens. The sequence goes on from OX596257.1 coordinate 9,347,315, forward strand.
TACTGTGGTGTATTTGGAAAAAAAGTTAGAGTATTGAAGATTTAAGACATAATTGGAGATATTATGAAATTGCAAGGTAGTTGCATTAAATGTAATTAGTATCCCGTACGTACATAGCTTTCTCTGTCTACGATCCCGTACCAAGAGGTGTAATTATATACATACAGCAAGCAAAAGTTTGTTTACATTCTTTATCTCGTCTCATTGGCCATTAGTTTAGTTTCATTAGAGGCCGGCTCATGGGCCAGAATGCCCATTGTCCTGTCTACCTTGTGTCGCTCAGTAAACGTGTAACTCAGAACTGAGTTACACGTTTACTGTAATCTATGCGGCGCCTTTGATCATTGCATATAGAGTTCTAGAGTTCTGAGTTCAGCGTTCACTGTAATCTATGCGGCGCCTTCGATCATTGCACACAGAGAACTCGGCGTTCAAGAGAACGCGAGTTCTGTCGGAGTTCCATTATCTAAAGCTGGCAGTTGAGGTGACACGTCTGAGCTATGTATTACTGAGCGACACAAGGTAGACAGGACAATGGGCATTCTGGCCCATGAGCCGGCCTCTAATGAAACTAAACTAATGGCCAATGAGACGAGATAAAGAATGTAAACAAACTTTTGCTTGCTGTATGTATATAATTACACCTCTTGGTACGGGATCGTAGACAGAGAAAGCTATGTACGTACGGGATACTAATATAAATACTTTTATTAAAATTTAACATACGAAATAGATAGATGTATTATTTTACTTACTTATATTTTACATGTTGCTCATTGTTCTTATAAATAAAATACAGTTTAAGTTTTAATGAGGCTTTTATTGACTTAATGTTGTTTTTTTATCAGTAAACCACTTAGATCTAATTACAATCTATATATAGAAAATTTCCTAACTAATAACAATGTCAGCTAAATCACTTAAAACCTAATAAAATAAATATAAACAGTTAGTCATTTACATTCTTAAAAAATATAAATAAAAGCTAAATCACTTAAAACCTAATAAAATAAATATAAACAGTCAAATAATTTTCATTCTTAAAAAATACAAATAAAAACAATGTTTTTCCTCTATGCATTCCTAAATCACATCCAATTGAGTTGTAACCAGGCTGGGGAAGGTAAGGCAATAAAAACTAGAGCTAAAGCTAGCTACTAAATAATAAATTAAACATACAACAATTATGATAAAATGTATCAGTCATTCCTCCATGGTCTTTAAACATTGAATAATAATTTAATTACTTTGACTTTAGTAAATCTTAGTTAGATGTTATATCTCCTGCTATTCTTCTAGCAAGTTGATCCCTTAATGCTCTGCCCATTAGCAATTCACTGGCTCCTGTTTCTTGTACCACTTCTTGTCGCAAAAAAGTTTCTGCAAAAAGAAAAGTAATCACTTTAAAGGCAATCACAATATCCAAAATAAGTACATAATATTTTCATTAGTTTAGATCATTAATACTTTATTGTACACCAATAAACATTTAACAAAAAACAAAGAGGATGAACAAGAGTACTTAATATTAATTACTGTACAATGGGAAGTCTAATAGTTTATTATATGTGTATTTGAAAATCAAACCTTGAGAAAAGTCCTGATCCTCCTCAGGGTCTGGGATGTTATAGTGTAAGGCAATGTTGTGTAGTACACAACATGCAGTGATAATTTTTGCACACTTAGCTGGCTTGTAATGCAAGACTCTATCTTTGCTAACACAACGCCATCGATTTTTCAATCTCCCAAATGTATTTTCAATAAGCACTCTTGCAGTACTATGTGTCTTATTATAATGCTCCTGGTATGAATTACATTCGGGATTTGAATATGGCGTCATCATCCAAGGACGCTGGGGATACCCAAAGTCACCTAAAATAAAATTGAGGCCCAGTTATTATATTAATAATGTAGTTTGTTATATATTAATAATTTAATTCATACCATATTTACAACATTATCTTAATTTGTTTAGGAATAGTTACCTAAGAGCCATGCAACTTCATTCTGTCTATGTAACAATTGCATAAAGTTATTGATGCTACTGTTATCCCATATGAAAGCATCATATGTTGCCCCTCCAAAGGGGAATGCCCGCGATCCATAGGGTCTTGGGCCCAGGATGGACAGCAATAATAAGTATAATAATGTAGTGTTTTAAAATCATATGTTCATCAGATATCTAAAAAATATATTTAAAAAGATGCCATTGTTTTAGAAAGAGTAGAAATTAATAAAACATTTTGAGGTTATTTTACATTATGAAAATATGTCTTACTGCAAAAAATATTAAGAATTTATGTTTGTTTTATGCTTGATGTCTAAAAATTACCCAGAAACAACAGTTCTTATTATATTTTACTCCATTCTTTAAAGGTACAGGGATAGGGGTACAAAAAAATATCTGAAAAGTATTCTTAATTAATAAACTTTTATTTTATTTTTTCTACATTACATTCAATTCTTACAATGACAGCATTTTAACATAACATCTTATTTTTTAATCTTATGTAATTAATCTGTTTAGTACCCTAAGCAATTTAAACAATACACAATAGAAGTTCTTTAGTTATAGACTATTGGGTAGTCACAAGGATTAGGCTAATAAAACAGCATAGCATACATAAGACAGTAAAAAAATAAAGCGATGATAGCATAGTGGTAGTGAGATTGGATGCCGCTGTGTAGGTTGTAGGTTTGTATCCTAAAATGATCTTGAGATTTTGGTGTAGGTAAATGTGAGGAAACCATAGCGTGAGTAAGGTTCCTTGTAGTACCGACCTGGTTGGCTACCACTCCCAAGTTGAAAATCTATCAACAAGCATCTACTGAGGTGTTCCGGCAGCAGTACTTGAGAGCCACTACCTTTCTAGGCTTTGTGTGATTACCACCTTTGCGACATAATCACTTACTATAGTGAGATTGTGGTCAAACAGAGGCATATACAATAAATATTTTGTATCAAATTCAAAATCATTTATTCAAATAGACCTTTGCATGAAAAGTCTGACTAAAACTAATACTGGTTCAGAAGGTTGCATTGTTGGTTATATTCTTTTGTAAAGTGATTCAAAACTTACTTCTCGAGGTTGAATCCATTCCATAACTACATTTCTAATGAGATTCTCTCTATTTGTCTCTAAGCGTAACAAATGGTTTCTTAGTGGTCTAATTGAGCGACTACAATTAACACAACTATTTAGATGGCCCATGCTTTCTGGTTCTTGTTGGGGGCAACAAAGCTTGCAGTAACTACCTCCCGGCAGTTGTGGCAAACAAGATTATCCCTTGTTAACTAAAACAATAATACAATTATCAGTTATTGTTCAATGATGTAGGTAATTCTAAACATTTATTTTAAAATAATTTATTTACCTGTTGAGGTGCAACCCACTGCTGAAACATAGTAAGAATTTCCTCGGGCTCCAAAGCATGTCTTTGAATCCCCGCCAGGTTAAAGCCACAATAATTAACACAATGTTCTTCAGATATTGTATGAAAGTGTTCGAAATCCAAAATTAATGCAGCTGTAATCCTTGATTTCAAGCCAGTGGTCGTTCGTCGTAGTTAGCACAGATTCCGTTTAACAAAGCCAAAGTCGTAGTAAATCAAGTATAATAATCATCTATGTTGTAAAAGAAATCGTAATCAAAACACAACGAAAGAAACAAACAGTCGACAAAATGACAGTTCATTTGAGAGTAAATGTCAAGCGAGTGTTGTCATATACAAAAAATACATAAAAACACGTAATCGATTAATCGTTTCTTTTTTAATCGACTTCATTTACTTCTTTATTTTAAATAGCTAAATAACTGATAGTTTTGTTATTTAAAACCACCTTTTTTAAATGGCTTATGAACTACGTTGTATAAGCAAAGTCCTATTTGTGTATTCTGATGAATGTTGTATTTTTATTTAAATCGATTTAGTATCGATAACAAAAACGTGATTTAAACGCTGGCAACATTTTGCAACGTTGACGTCGTTGACTATTAAAATTCTTTTAATATACGAAACATTGTTTATTAAAGTGGCAGCTGTTTAAATGAATGTAATATTCATATTTTTAAATAACAAAATTAATAAACAAAATCATTTCTTTGTATAGTAATGTCCACGGTGGGCCCAAAACGGGCATTTGCCTTTGGGATTGACTGCCAATATTTTGCAGTTATGGTCACATACCTTAAATCAATTATAGGTAATGAAATAAGAATTATATTATTAACAAAGGTAATAATTAATTGCTGAATAAAGTTATAACTACCATTTGCACATTAAGTGAGTGGTAATGCTTCCTACAATAATATAAATGCTCCTCTTCTTTATTTGGAGTAAATATTTTAAAATGGCTTCCATCTATGCAACCTAACACTCCAGGAATTCTGTATTTACTGTAAAAACTGAAAACATAGTGTTATGTATATTGTTTCGGTACAATAGATTCTGAAGATAATGTTATAGAATCCATATGACTTACCATTGCTTGATAGCATCCCTTTCTTGATGTGTTGTTGGGAACTTTATAAATTTCTTTATAATGTCAGGGTGGTTTAAGGCATCCGTAACTTGCTCAATATATACACTCATTGCTTCTTGCGAGAAATGTTTGGCTTCTCCAACAATGCGTTGGTAATCCCCGTGTGCAAAAAAAAGTAGTGCACACAATACCTGAGACAAAAAGAAAAATGAAATGAATCTTCACCTATTTTATTTACACGATAAAAGTATGTCTAATTTTCACGGCTTAACTTGGCAGACTAGACATTGTTCTAATATATGACTTACCTTTGTCTCTAAATCAACTCTTTGTGTAGATTTCAATTCAGTATGAAGTCCTAATAAAACACTTAAATCTTCAAAAGCTTCTTTTGTTAATCTGTAAAGCTTAACAAACTTTTTGTCACTTATTTCTTCAAGTGGATTTCCAACCAGCTCTCGCATATTGGCTTGGAACTGTCTTTGTGCCCTTCGTTCATCCTCAAATTCTGCTGCAGCAAACATATTCCACGCAAAATATGCTCTCGCTGACATATTTATAAATAAAATTGATTTACTTTAACCCATAGAAAACTATTCTCACTTGAGTATTGGTCGGTGAATGCCGTAACTACACTTCACTTCTTAGACCGGCCGCATACTATAAGAAATTTTCTGTCAGAAATTCGCTTGCTCATACATTTTTACGTCAGAAATTCGGATAGTATGCGGGGTCTAGAACAAAATGTATGGGGAAAGTGCCTTCCGGCGGGCGTCCGAAAATTTCTGACAGAAAATTTCTTATAGTATGCGGCCGACCTTAATTGAATGGCACCAGATGTGTATAATTTACACAATTCCGCCAGTGTCAGGGTTATAGAGGATACACGAAGGAGAATGATCGGTAAAAGTTTATAAGTGCCAAATATGACGCTGGTGGCCGGTGGTGAATTTACCTAAAACAAATAGGAGACAACACTTTTATACCACACCATGTTAATATATATATTAGAATATAATAAAGTACAATACAAAATAAAATAATTTCACAGTTTAATTTTATTAATAACAATAAATCGGGACAAGAAGTATGCAAAGGGAGAATCTACAAGTGATAACAAACATTTCATATTAATAGGACGAGGAATATTGGGGGGTAGGATGTCGTAAAGAGGAGATTGTAATTTTGGACAATCAAAAAATAAGTGGTCAGTAGTGCCTTCGTCTATACCACATTCACAGAGAGAATGGTCCCTCACCCTAATCTTGTGTAAGTGTACAGGAGTACAAGCATGACCCAGGCGAAGACGACAGATAACAGATGTTGATGTCTTACTTAATTTACGAAATCTAAAAAACCAGGGTTTTACTGAGATGTCAGGTTGAATTGCACCATAGTATTTTCCTGTTTGATTTTTAGTCAATTGCCATAACCGGTCCCAGGATCCTTCCATACGAGGTTTAGCGAGTGAACATAGATCCTCAGAAACAATATGGGAATGTTGAGTTGATCCAGTCTGAATAGCATTTTTAGCGCAGGAGTCAACCGTTTCATTACCTGGAATACCACAATGGCTGGGGATCCATGCTACGTTCACATTTATCCCACGAAGAAAACAATTGTATAAAGCCTCTCTAATTTTAAGAATAATCGGAAATTTTGATTTAGATCGAAAAGGATTAGAAAGAATAGACTGGATACAGCTTTGGGAGTCAGTGAAGATAACAGATTTATCTAAATTATGGGAATGAACATAATTAATAGCTTCTAACAGAGCAATTGATTCTCCTGTAAATACCGATGTTGTTGGAGGACATTTGTAACTAAGGATGATTTTAAATTTGGGAATCCAAACAGCTGCACCTACATAGCCCTGATTCGATGTTTTTGAGGCATCTGTAAATATAGTCAACCATCCATGAAATTTTTTATTTATCACTTCACTAAATTGTTTTGCAGCCAGTAAGGAGTCCTTATCGATTCCGATATTCAAATAAACAGTGGGTCGAAAAACAAGTGCCTCATAAGGAATAGAGAAAAGGGGATTGAGTTGGAACTGCATAACTGGATGTGAAAGATTGGAGATTGAAGTAAAACTTCGAAGTAGGCATGGAATATTATTGGAGGATAATTGAGAGCAAATATTTTGTAGTTGTTGCAGTTTATCAGGAAGTGGGTGGGAAGAATTTTGGATTAATTTAAAAAGAAATCTGTCACATAAGAATTGCCTACGAAAATGAAGTGGAGGGTCCACACATTCTACCTGCATAGCATTGATGGGTGAGGATTTCATTGCTCCTAAGATAATCCGTAGGCATCTAGACTGAATTTTGGTCAATTTGATGGTGCCTGCCTTGTTACAGTGGTCTAAGAGAAATGATCCATAATCCATATGACTACGAATAATAGCATTGTACAGAAGTTTTTGAGAATAAGGGTGGGCACCCCACCACACACCAGATAGAGCTCTTAGTACGTTGATTCCTTTTTCACATTTCTGAGCAATGTAACTGAAATGAGGAATGCCGGTCATTCTGGAATCCAGCACAATACCCAAAAACTTGACCTGTTCTTTTAAAGGGATGTCCTGGTTGTTAAAAGTAATATTAATAATTGGAAGTATCCTTTTTCTCGTAAAGATCACAGCGCAGCTTTTAGCAACGGATAAAGATAATCCATGATCCGATAACCAGTCCCCTAAGTAGCTAAGAGCAGTGTTGAGGTTACGAGAAGCTTCTATACTAGAATGGGATGAAGAGTATAGTGCCAAGTCATCCGCATATTGAAGTACCTGACAGAAATTATTTACTGATCGCTCAAGATCGTATGTATAGACATTATATAATAAAGGGCTGAGTACTGAACCTTGAGGAAGGCCTCTCCAGATAACCCTGGGAGGTAGGGAGTCTTTCGGAGTTTTGATTATGACGGTTCTAGCCATCAAGTGGTTGCAGATGAATCTAACCATCTTCTCTGGGACACTCAGCTGTAGAAGTTTATTCCTGAGTACCGGAAGAAGGACATGATCATAAGCAGATGCTATATCCAAAAAGACTCCTATAAGGTACTCTTTCCTATTAAAAGCTAAATGTATATCTGTTGTTAATAAACTAAGATTATCAATGGTGCTCATGCCTTTTCTGAATCCAAACTGACTCTTAGCTAGAATTCCTCTGCTCTCCAAAAGCCACTCCAATCGGTTCCGTAGTAAATGTTCCATGACTTTCGCAAAAATAGACGATAGAGCAATAGGTCTTCTTGAATTTGGATCTGAAGGGTCCTTTCCTGGTTTAAGAATGGGTATGACGATTTGCGTTTTCCATGGTTCTGGGACTATACCTTTATCAAAAAAAGTATTTAAGAGGTTGAGAAAGATAGTTTTAGTATTTTCATTGGCCTTACATAGGAATGAGTAAGGAGCTCCATCCAGTCCCGGAGATGAGTCCACCAGACCATCAAGGGCCCTATGGAGCTCATTCAATGAAAATGGAGAGTCCATTCCATCATTTGAAAACATATATGAAGGGAGAATGGGGAGTGAGTCAATAAATGGGACGGAAGGGGGGGCTAATTTGTTTGCAAATGAATCAATCCATAAATCAGAGTCATTACTAGACAAGTTCTCAGCTACTAGTGAACCTCGAAATCTCTTAATCTGTTTCCAGACTATAGAAGGGGGAGTACGAGGAGATAATGATTCACAAAAGGCAAACCAACCTTGTTTTTTTTTTGATGACAACAACCTCCTAGCACGAGCAGCTACATGCTGATAAGAAAGGAAATTTTCCATTGACATTGATAAAGCATAAGTTTTCTCAGCTACATTTCTCTCATGTACGATCGCCGTGCACTCTGAATTCCACCAAGGAGGAGATATTTTAAATATTTTTTTCTTTTTCAGAGGGATATGATCATCCGCAGCAGACAATATAGCTTCCACAAATTTATCATATAAATTAAGGGGATCTTCACTACTAATAGAAGAGAAAGAATCTAGTTTATCATCTAATGTGGAAGCATAAGCCGGCCAATCTGCTTTAGAGAGTCTATATTTTAAGAGAGGAGGGGGAGAATTTGGAGATGATGACCGAGATGGAAAAGTAATTATAATAGGGAAATGATCACTACCATAAGAGCAATCAGCAATATTCCATGAAAGAAGTGAAGATAGAACAGAAGAACAAAAAGTAAGATCTACTGCACTTTTTGGATCCTGTGTGGGAAGAACTCTTCGAGTAGGAGAGCCGTCATTAAGTACACAAAGGTTGCTGTCATCCAATATGTCTAAAATTATCGAAGAAAAATTGTCACAATGGCTTGAACCCCATGAGACATGGTGAGAGTTGAAATCTCCCATTACAATAATAGGGAGAGGAAGAGAAGCAATGATGGAGAGTAATTCAGGACCAAGGGAAGGATGAGGATGAGGAATATAAATTGATAAAAAGGTTGTATTTAAGGATCTAATTGCTACGGCATTAATGTTGCGACTGTGAGTTGGTATAGTAATTTGTGAATAGTTATGAGATCGCCTTATCAATAAGGCACATCCCGCGTACCCATCATCTCTATCATCCCGCAAACAGGCATAACCCGGAACCCTAAAAAGAGATCCAGGAACTAACCATGTTTCCGAGATGGCAATAATAGCAGGAGAGAATTTAGAAATTAAATGAAACAGTTCATGCTTTTTATGTTTAATGCTTTTAATGTTCCATTGCATTATTCGGACACAGTCCATTATTGGTGAGAGAAGCTATTTGTGAAAGTTTATGTGCAACGTGGGACGGTAAAATATCTTTTTTATTAGAAATTAAATTAAGGACTATAGAGAGGAGAAGATCTAATATATTCTCACTAGGAGGAGAAGAAGGAGATTGGGATAAAGCACATCCATTAGGAAGGGATGAAGGAACTTCAGAAGTAAGAACTCTATGAGCCGTCTTATCATACCCTACCCCTGGTTGGGGACGAGGTCGCCTGTTAGTGAAAATAGTTTTCCTATAGGATGTTGACGGAGAAGATTGTGATTCAACATGAGGTTGGATTGTATAAGATGGAGAGGAAAACATTTCCTTTGCAACTTCTAAATATGATTTGCGTACAGAGGGAAAATGAGTAGATGCTTCCTCATATGAGACATTATCCTGAGACATTAATGATTTGATGTTTTTTTGTCGGTCATGTTCAGGGCAACACTTATTTATAGCAAAATGTTTACCCGAACAGAACAAACAAGATGCTAAGTCTTCAGCGATAGTGCAACCATCGCCAGAATGGGGTTCTGAACACCGGAAGCAACGAGGAGTGGAACGGCATTGAGCTTTAATATGGCCAAAACGACAGCAATTGTTACATTGTATAGTTGGGAATTGATATGTTTCTACTGGTAAAGAGGTATGGTAACAATAAACATGGGCCGGTAAAAATTGGCCATGAAAGGTAAGTACCACACTTTGGGTCGGTATCCATGTCAATTTGCCATCTGTAAAGTTTTTCCTATTAAGTCTTCGAGCTTTTAAAACATATCCACATCCATCAGGAAGTATCAACGCATCAACAAGTTCATCCATTGACCATTCTACTGGTACATTACGAATTAAACCCATACGGGTGATATTGTATGTAGGTATACTAGCAACATATTTGTATTGTGAAAGCAATGGACAATCAAGGAAATTGTTGGCATCAGTTGCTGAAATAAATTCGACTGCTATCTTATTACGACCAACCCTTTTCACACCGTCCCTACATATATTTTTAATTTTGTTAATAAAAAGGAATTGTCCAAACTTTAGGGGTCTAATTGATGTCCCAGCCGAGGGATCAGGCTCTGTACGCGAAACGTGGACTAAAAACGGACCTTTATCATTCGCTTCGTATGCCTTGAAACCGATTGTTAGGCTATGGTGCATAAAAACAGACTGAATCGACGCAGATGCAGTCGCGGGGTCAGTAATAGTTTTTTTATTGGGTAAAGTAGTATCGTCATTTTCTAAACGGCGTTTATTTTGCGTATTCTGAGTAAATAGTGGGGGGGACGAATCCATCACTGGCACATTCTCTCCATCCGGAGGATCCGGGGGTTTCGGTGGAACTTCCATACTTACAGGAAAGTTACTAGGAAAGTTACACTTTTTGTACAACACAAACACAAATAGGAAAATTCAGCATAAATTTAGATAAAATAGAATAAATTAAGTAAGCCAATCTCACTAACACGTGTATCAACTTACAGAATCCCCAACATCCGCCGTAACTACAGTAGCTTACGTTTCTCGTCGTTTGTAACGGTGACAGCTGTCAAATAAGTAACTCATGGTACCGATTTGTATGGTAACAAGTATGAAACGATAGGTACTATCGATAACGTAACTACAATAGAAATCTACAGTTGAGATAGTTTAACTCATGGTACCAAAATCAGTTCAATTTCTATCCGGCAGAGGCGCTGTCTAAGTTTACATACATTTTATTTACGATAGTCGCTAGCGACTGCGGATTGCGAATACTCATGGTAGAGCTAAACTCGGAACTCTAAAACTCTCTCTGTAGGATCGGCGCCTAAAGTTTGTATTTACAAATACGACGTTATTCCAGCCTACATTATTATCAGCCGTTTATTCATTTTAGTACCTACTTACCTTAAGGTTATATTTACTCTGAGACTAGAATGATTGAGATTGAATAACAGCTACGTAGGGACTTTTTGGCGGGAACTTGCAGAGTGACGTTACGTTTTCATTAATATTTTCATAAATTCGTGTATTTTGAGTTTTATAGTATTCTAGCTGTCCCCCGCGGTTTCACCCGCGTTCCTGGGATAAAAAGTAGCCTATGTCCTTTTCCATACCATAGGCTATCTGCATGCCAAATTTCATGATGATCCGTTAAGTAGTTGAGGCGTGAAGGCGTAACAAACACACTTTCGCATTTATAATATTAGTTAGGATTATCGGTGGTATTTTATCCAATAAAGATGATGTGCACCAGTGAAGTGAAATGAAATGAATTATGTGTATCGTGAATTCGTGACTTTTCAAGTTGTCTCCAAAAGTCCGTCAAGAGTTTTAGTACAGTGACCACCATTGTAGTAAAACATGATTTTTATGGACAGTGACTGACTGAAGACCTCGTAAAAGTGTTCTGGTTGATGACTAATGTTAAAGCACTGTTAAAGTGATTTACTGTGACTGGAAACTATAATATAACTCGACACTGGCTGAAATAAGGTTTAATTTGGATTTGGTTGCCAAAATTAAAAATAAGAAGAATAAGAGGGAGGAACCATCGGATTTTGCTTTTACTGCCATCTAGTGTGCAATTCCCACTACATATGAAAGCCAAAGACATGATATGTCATTATGAACTTCATTCCTAAAAAATATAATAAGTTTGCTATTCACCGCTAGATGTCGATGCAGTAGCATATTAGAAAAATATTTTTTTTAATAATTATGTATTTTCGTAGTCATTATAACAAAAAATACCAAAACTAATTAGATGTGTTAGGAAATAAACATCGATTGGGATAGTAAATGACTTATCAAACTATATTTGCCGGTATTACCAATATCCTATATGAAATTATTGTATTAAAATAGTATTAACGTCACGCAGCGCGGCGTTACCTAGCAGTTAATTTATCGTAAATTCCCATGCGTACTAGGTATATACGGTACGTAGATAACCTACAATTTATCAAATTTCTTACGTAACCTATAAAATATTAATCTGATGATGTGATTTGAACTCTTCTAATTTCCATCATTTATTTAAGAAAAAAATGATGAATGGAATTGTTTTACGTAATGCACTGTTAATTCCAAAATATATCGTACAAATTTTAAGTCATTATAACAAAAGGGGCCCCCCAGATTTTGATGATGGTTCAATATATTTTATTTCCACAATTTATCTAGCTATAGCTAAGAAAATCTGCAAATAATTGTGTTTTGATAAGGTAAAATAAAAAATATATATTATTATGCTTATCTTTATTCGAAGGTCAAAGACGATGATGTCTTAGCCCAGCTTATGAAAATATATTACCTATTTAGGTACTTATCTACGCAGAATTATTCTAAAATCCATCTTTATTTATTAACCAAATAAAAAGCTTTCTTTATTATAATAATATTGGTATAAGTGTTCGTGAACTGAGAGTGAGACTGGTACTAATCTAATTTTGTCTGTATAAAATGTCAATGACAAGTTAATTCATGTATATTAAGACGTCTAACTTCTTTTTATACAAATTGTAGAAGTGATCACGTGTACATATTTCAACATGGTAAAACGTGTAGGTATCTTTTGACTGTTTTTTTTATGTAAACACGTGGTAGATACTATTTACTGCGTTGACTGGAGTTGACTTTTAATACGCATAATTTATTTTACCAACGACAAGGTGTAACATATTATTATCATCAGCGTGCTATATCATATTATCTACGTAATACGTCATAAGATTATTTACAAAATACAATGAGGAAACATAATGAAACACGAATTTATTATACTGGATGGATAGCGGTAATTTTAATAACCAAGACATAATATTTGCAAATAATAGGTACAAGTGTAATAAAAAACTAGGTACCTCACAGAAAGCAACGGTTGCACTATTTAAGAGTCAATGACTCTATCTAGCAGTCAAAATGTTATGATTTAGTCACTTTGTAATTAGGATATCAGTTTTCCTAATTTAAAAAACAATATATAGGTATATTTTTCTGAGATACAATGGATTTTCATTGATATAAAATTAAATCTGTTTCTCATAAGATCATTTTACTAATTTACGCGTCAGCCTATTTCGTGGTACGCACTGCTTATTAAATACTTTTAATATACTCAAGAGGTATCCTGGATTTGAACCTTTCTGTATCCCAAATACCCAATGCTGACATTTTACCCCAAATAAATCTTCAACTATTTAGCCTTTTAGTTTTAGATGATATTTATATTTCCCAAAGTAAACAAATTAATCTTTGTGTACGATAAAATGTTTACAATATAAAGTCTATTGAGATCAGTACCCCGAGTGTAAATAATTGACGTAAGTAAACGCTTACAGTATTACCCAACTGATATGGCGCGTCGTGAATCTTCGTTCGCACAGAAAAGAAAGTATGGCCCCGAAGATTAAAGAAAGAATGCTTAAAACTTACAATCAACCTTAGTTCACTACTAAAAGGTTCATAATACAGTGCAGCTGTTAGTTCCGTCTCACTCGCAAGTCACGCCCCTCCGTACGGCGCGCGCTAACATGGTGGCAGCTGCCGACCAATAGTGTTTCCCGCGCTTTGAAAATGTATCTTCTGCGCAGGTACATCGGTAAGCCATATTAATTGGGTACTACTGTACTACCTTATGCGTTTGCGTTTACGACAATTCTCTATGGGAATTGGCACAGCGCCTCTAGCGGAATACTCATGGTACCAATTTCTCCCATACTTTATAGTTGTCGCAAACGCATTAGTAAGCGTTTAATTTTTTACATTCGGGGTACAGTGAGCATATAAGGCGTTCCAAGCCTCAAGTTATTTACCCCAAAATGGCAGCAAATGGAAGATGTTGATACCATATCCTTTCCAGCCCAAGAGCTTGAAGACATCTTCTATTTCAGTGAGAATTTCGGAGACATAACAACTCTTTTGCAAACAGAAATTGTGAGGCATGATTTAACCTACACTTCACTAGCGAAGGCCACTTTCCAGGTAGTTAGATGTTACTCATTCTTACAAAATTATATAATTTTGTTCATCTAAAGAAGTCATTATTAGGAGACCACTGCATAAAACAATATTTAGTGATTGTTTAAACTGTATTGGATGTCAAGATATTCAGTCAGGTTCCTACAATACTCATCCGCAGACTTCTTAAAAAGTCAAGCCATGACCAAAATAATCACAACAACACAACGATGTTGATAGTCTGGAAAAAACTGAGGGCAACGTCCGTTTTTAGCTTTGGTTCAACGAAACAGTCAGTAGTAAACTATACTTACTACCTATACAAGCAAATCGTCATCATCTTGTTCATACTATTTAGGTAGTACAAAATGCCTTTGTTGAGTTAGTCCGATGGCTTTCATGACGATTTTTAGCTTTTTCTTTTATATTTTACAAGAAAATAACCTTCTCAATTTATTGTTATTATTCGTCTACGATTTTATGTTGTATTTTAATTCTTTTTAATATTAAATGATTATCATACTTAGGTTAATCAATTACATTTTAAGGTAGATGCTCAGCATGAGGCGGGAACTTTGTTTTTTTTTTATTTTTACCTTCGTAGAACAATATGGCTAAATATTTATGAGATTCGTTAAGCAAACTAAATTTTCAACAATCAATCATACCCTACAACAAACTTACCGGAAGAATTCTTTGATTCATTTATTTAAAATATAATACCATCCGCCTAGGTCTTTATTTATTTATTTAACCGTAAATAACTCAACGGTGACTTTTATTATTAATACTCGGTCACCTACCTGTCTGTAGATTCCTAAAAAGCTTTTCTTGTTTCCGCCAGGCAGGCCGTGGCCGGGCCGTTCGACTGTTCGACTGACCGAACCACTAACACAAAGATAACACCGTTCATACAGGCATGGCGGGTCTGTGTGTTTATTTACGTCCATCGTATTGTTTGTATACAGCCCGGCACGACTGCGCATCTGGCTACGTCACCACCCCTCCTCCTGCTCCCCCGCGGAGACCTGTCTTTCCTACGCTGGGGTCGAGCTGGCTCACTCGCTCATTCATTCGGCATTTGCAAACGTTGTTGCGCGCCGCCCACTGTACCGGTGAGGTTTCTAGTCCTTTTAAATCAAACTTATCCTAATCTCTCTATCACTCACTATGTTGAAAGAGAAGTCTAGATACGTCAGTCGTCATACTTCAGATGAAGAAAGGCGCCCGCTAGCCTCTAGCAGATTACACGCAATCGAAGAGCTCACCCTTGGCCTAAAACAAAAGCTTCACCTGCAGGCTCGAGCCCGAGCTGCACCATACTACATTAGAAAGCAAGAACCAGTCGATCTTGTGGAAAGGTTACTGGAGGAAGGTGCCCTTGTTGCTGAAGCTGTCCGGAGGCTACAAGAAAAGGAAGAATCATGTCATCAGATATCTGTAGATTCATAATTTATAAACAAAACATTTTAATTGTGAAAGTGTGGAACGTGTTGTGAAATCGCTTGTGTGTACGAAACGTGTCGGGTTACAATGGTGCTATATGCGGAGAGCGTGCGAGAGAGAGATGGCCAGCAGTGACGTGTCGTGCGCGCGACACCGAGTCACGAGAACGAACCAAAATGGCCGCGCTTACTCTACAATCATAATATTTATTCTTCGTTTTATAGTGACCTTAAAACTGATCATGTTCAAAGTACTGAATGACGTAACTAGCCTTTAGTATTGTTAAGCGTTCTTATTTCTATAATAATTACAGTTTCACGTTTAACTCTCGCATTAAGACATTTCCATCGTATTAAATTAGCTAATATGAAGACAGACAAGTATAATACAAGAGCTTTAACTATTGTTTATGTAATTATTTAAACTATTCTCTAGCTAGAAAATCTCCATAATATTTTGAAAATAAGTAAAGTGGTTTTTAAGATTGTATACCTACAATAATAACCTTATCTACTTTTATTATATAAGTAAAGTAAACAAAACACCTGCTTAGGTTAGTTATTATTATTATTGCTACATGTATTTTAAATACTATAGAAATAATGTTAACTCTCATGCAAATAGGTCATTTTAAAGATTTTAGAAGCTTTCCAAAAGTGATTGTAGAGTTAACAGTACGAGAGACTGCGCAAGTACAGTTACTTCCTCGCATGTTGTAGTTTAGGGAAACAAAGTGTCGCACAATGCGATTTCAAATACTTGTTGTAATTGTCAGCGTGCAACTTAGACAATTCGTAGAAAATTATAGTTATTTAAAATAATATTCCTATCGTATCTTTATTTTGTCAATGTAGCAACTATGTACAATTGTACCAAAAATGGTATAAAAATCATTGTATTGTAATGTTACATTTGTGCATGTTTTAGTGCATTTTGTGATTTTTAGATAGTTTAATTTATCGTCGATCTTGTGATTTAGGTAAGAGTTAAGTAATAAATGGGATGAATTTCAAAAACGAAATATTTTGAATTACATTCTGAAATTTCAATCTGTACAAATTATTGAAAAAATAGCAATCTACATTCTTCAATGTTAGATCTATTTTTCGTCTATTAAAACAATAATTTCAATTAATATTGTTTTTCATTCATAAACCCACGCTAAATCCAATAAAATAGCTTAATAAAATGTGTCAAACTTTTGTTGGTAGATAATATCGCTTACTTAGTAGGTACATACCTACTTACTTAGGTATACTTACTTAAATACCTACCCCCTTACTCATACATAAAGCGCTATTTAACTAATATACTGTTTAAATGGTCACGTAAATAATGTCACATTATTTTGTATTCTCTTTTCCGTGACATTGACAATAGAGTGACGTTATTTACGTGACCCTTTAAACAGTTAAATAACGTTTTATGAGTAAGGGGGCTACCTTCATAAGTGCCTTACCAGAGCCTATACCGAATAAATAACTTTGATTTTGATTGATTTTACTACCTAACTAATGAAGTTAATAACATGAAGCTTTGTATTTATTTACCTACCTTTTAACATTATCTCCTTTTCCAACTATTGATGACTAATTAATTATATTTACAGTGTAGTAGACTCGACTCCCATATTTATCTTTCTGATTATGAATATTTCAAAGTACCGATTATTCTACTTTCTTTCTAGTCACCATTCAACAATTTAATTTGTCACACACGATCCTAGTCAAATTATCATTATTATAGTTTGGTCTAACTAAATACCTAAATAACATAAGGTATTAATCTGAACAAATCTAAAAGATATATTTTTTTAAATCTGGAAATTTACATTATGAAGCTCTGTGTAAACTTACTCAAATGTGACGTTAAGGCACAGTTAGCATGGTAATTTAATTAGGTACCTGTTTTCTTTTTTCTACCGGTTTGAATTAAATCGTAAAGACTAAGAACGCCATCTAGTGGCGAGTAGCTCTCGACACAGCCACGCATTTTTTTACAATACTTGACGTCTAATATACTATTTTTAGCATTTTTTATGTATGCTATCTCGTACCACGTTATGCTTCATCACAATAATAAGAATATAGGACATTATTTATTTTCTGATGCTGTTATGTCATGATTTTTCGACAGACAGTCATGATATAAGTTACTCTATGTGGATATCTGGATATTGACTAAGTCGTTGATATTGACTGACATGTCACATCAACAGTGACACTGACATACTGACAGTGACAGACTGTCAAGCAGCTTCAAAATATTTATGGAATTATTCACAAAAATACATATAAAATAATATTTTACGAGTAATTAAATCTATGTAATGATAGGTTACAAGTTTTTAATATATGTAAGTAGACAGTGTATATTCAACAGCTTAAGATATAAGTCCAATCTAGTGATCAGAAGCTTAACTTATCAAGTGCCGTTTGTCTTATCATCTCGATATAATTGTATAAACTGGCTGACAACAAAATCAGGGTTCAGTTTATCAGCTAAAATGGCATCAACGTGGTCGATGGGCCCAGGAACATTGGAGGTGCCTCTGTCGCTATTTGCTACTAATAGAAGGAGGCTAGCTGATAAGCTCAAAAGTGGCCAAATAGTCTTACTACAGGGCGGCGATGACATTAATCACTATGACACGGATGTGCAATATGTGTTTAGACAAGTAAGTGCAAACCCTTGGATTATTATAAAGAATTTGTAAATGAATTTATACATCTAATTTGGTGTCATTATAATGTGAGATGCTGCTATCTAGGAAATATTTTTTTTTTACAATTGTTCACACTGCAGTACAATCTTACTGTGGCATGTGATGATGGGGCAATGGGTGAGCACACAATGCTTAGAATGGAACTGGTTCTCATGATATGAGGATATGAGGAATTCCACAGGGATTATCATACTAAAAAACATCTAACTTCAAGCAATATACAAACATGAGAATTATTAAGATAGTACAGTAGTACCCAACTAATATGGCTTACCAATGTACCTGCACAGAAGATACATTTTCAAAGCTCAGGAAAAGCTATTGGTCGGCAGCTGCCGCCATGTTAGCATGCGCCGTGCGGAGGGGCGTGACTTGCGAGTGAGACGGAACTAACAGCTGCAGTGTATTATGAACCTTATAGTAGTGATCTAAGATTGATTGTAAGTTTTAAGCATTCTTTCGTTAATCTTCGGGGCCATACTTTCTTTTCTGTGTAAACGAAGATTCACGACGCGCCATATCAGTTGGGTAATACTGTACATGGTCTATAATTTAATTATACTTTCCTATGTAGGAAGCATACTTCACATGGGTATCTGGTGTTCGTGAGCCGGGCTGTTTCTTTGCCCTGGATGTGAGCACAAAGAAGGCTCACTTGTTTGTACCTCGTCTTCCAGAAGAGTATGAAGTGTGGATGGGCAAACTCCACTGCTGTGATGACTTCAGTAAGATATATGGAGTTGATGAAGTTCATTTCGTTGATGAGGTAATTTTAATCTCTTAAATCATAATAAGTACTTTTTTAAAGTTTTAGACACATCTTTTTTTACTGAATGGTCTGCTTGTGTAGTAGTATATGAGTTTCTTCCAGGAAACTATCACAATATTGGTATCTGGTAATATTTCTGTTTAGAAAACCTTTTTTGTTACATTTAAGGCATTCATCATCATAATTAAGCCTAAGGATGTCTACTGTTAAACAAGGTCTTTGTTAAACAAAGACCTGCCTCATTGAAATCTACTAATAATTGTTTTGGGCCATTTTGTTTTTGAATTTAGCATAATTTTTATAGAATTGATAAGTTTGATAAGTATATACAGTGACTGTTAATTAGTAAATGATACATAGACACATGATTGTACTCATGATAACAAACAATTTTCCCAAAGAAACAAATAGGAATAAATAACCAAATTAAATAAAAGCTGAGGGTGTATTCTTATTCTTGTTAGGTATTAAATATGATGGGCTCATGTGCTAAATAAATTAAAGAAAACAGTTTCTTTGGGACAGTGTTTTGTTATCATGAGTACAATCATGTGACCAAGTTTTGTTTACTAATTACCAGTCACCCTTGATAACTATGTAGACTTAAAGACATTGCAATAATACTTTCCTGATCAAAACATTTATATAAATTTATCAATTTGAGTGCAAGCAAAGTCATTTGGTATCAGAATAGTTTTTACTATTATTCTGTTTTTAGATCAAAGATGTCCTCAAAAGTTTAAATCCTGAAACTCTTTTAACTTTGGTAAGTCCTTTTCAATATGAATTTTAATGAATTAATTTTAAAACATTGCAATTATTTATATTGTTTATTTCATTTCACAGTGTGGTACCAACACAGACAGTGGACTAATAGCCAAAGAGGCAGAGTTTGAAGGGATGGATGAGTAAGTACTATTTATCTTTCCTAATATTATTAATGCAACAGTTTGTCACTCATATAAATCTCCATGAAATCAGCATTAACAAATATACTTCATCGTTTTTAGATGAAAGAGAATGGTGCAGATTCTGTTGTAAATCGCACTAAACTAATTTTAGTTACATCTCATCTCTTTCTTACGAACATGATTGAAAAAGGATAGAACATATTTTAAGTTGTCAAATTAATCTTTGCCGTCTTATTTTGCGTGTATTTAGGCGTAACCGCGATAGATGGCGACTAAATTTATATTGAAAACAAGTATTGGACTAATTTGACAGGACTAAATTTCTTACATCCTTTTCTTATGTTCTTTGTTAGAAAGAGACATAGTGGTGCCGATTCTGTTGTAAATCGCACTAAACTAATTTTAGTCACATCTCATCTCTTTCTTATAAACATGATTGAAAAAGGATAGAACATATTTTAAGTTGTCAAATTAATCTTTGCCGTCTATTTTGCGCGTATTTAGGCATAACCGCGATAGATGGCGACTAAAATTATATTGAAAACAAGCATTGGACTAATTTGACAGGACTAAATTTCTTACATCCTTTTCTTATGTTCTTTGTTAGAAAGAGACATAGTGACATTAAAATTAGTTTAGTTGTGAACAACAGAATCAGGGCCGTTGTCTCCTTTATATTATTCTGGGTTTAATCTATGAATGGTTTCAGAAACCTTTTTAAATTGATTCTTTCTTTATCATTATCTCATAGACCCTCCATCCACCCACTGCTGAGTAAAAGCCTCCTTTTAAAGATCTTTTTACTGTTTATTCTAACATATTAAATTATAATTTACAGATTCAAAGTGGATAATGAGACATTATTCCCCATCATAGCAGAGCTGTAAGTATGTAAGCCTTACCTATAATCATATTAAAAGTTATATTTATCTAAAGATTTGACAATATAGCTCGTTATTAATATAATTTATCATTGTTATCTGGTAACAGTTGCAACATAATCAATATTCGTAAACAAGTATGTATGTGAATGTAAACCTATTTGTAATTATTATTATAGCTATTTTTCTTACGATCTAAACAATATAAAGTATAATTATTATGAAAGTTTCATTAGTGGCGTATATATGCATAGTAATCTCTATTTATGTCACAAATCATCACAATAATTATTTACGTTTATAAGGTACTTTTACCTACATAGTTACATAGCATATTTATCTTTGATTAATTTTCGTTAATATTGTTAACAAAGAATAGAGTCATTAAAGACACACATAATCTTATCTAAAAATAATTATTTTCTAATGATATGCTTAGTTTATGACGTGGAATCCACACTTAATACTAAGAAGGGCATGCGCTAATCCTAGTCCTGTACGTATATATGTTTTTCACATGATTACACCTTTCCTTTCCTTTAATATTTTTGTCAGTCAGAAACTGAAACGGATACGCGAGACAATAAATTAAAATAATTTACGAGTTTTCAGTGGACGGGTATATACTCTTTTCGATACACCCAGTATATGTCTATCTGTTTGTTCCGGCTAATCTCCGAAATGGCTGGACCGATTTTGATGAGACTTTCACTGGCACATAGCTGCGCTGTTATAAGAAGTATCGTAGGCTACTTTTATTTAGAAAAATAAATAGGGTTCCGCGCAAAAATACTTACAAATTATAACCGTACGCGGGCGAAACCGCGGGTTACAGCTAGTTGGTTTATATGTCGTGACATATTTCTATGATGTAACTGTTAGTATATTATTATTATATCCTTTTGTTCAAGGAATGACTTCTTATTAATTATGATTAATAACATGTGATTTCCCCAGTTAAATAATGATGAATAATAATTGCATAAAGGAAAATGGTTTACTAATGAGTCCTAAAAATGTAAAAGGGAGGTAGTTATTCCGTCCTTTGATTTTTTGCGTGATTCGAGTAATGTTTTGGTTCTCCTGCAATCTCGAATATCGTAATTTTCCTATGACCAATAACATAGGTTTACTATAATAAAATTACAGTTTAAAAAAACTAAAAAAGCACGCTTTAAAAAGCCCTGCACTAAAAAGTGTTAAATAATTATAAAATTGAACCTAAATATATTCTCTGTCTATCCCGTAAGGGCCTAAATGTAAGCAATTTTTGTAATTAAGTTCAATATTTGAATGAAAAGTGTGTGGCGCTCTTTGACTCCACCAACAGACTTAGAAAACCATATTTGGCCAAAATGCACATAATACGATTACAATACGCCCAAACACGGCTAGAATACGATGCTCCGCTATGGGGTTCCAGTGCCAACCCTCCGACTTCATCATCAGACCCTGAAAACTAAACATGGTCAAAATTCATCTCACGACATTTCCAACAACCCCAAACACGGCTAGGATACGATGCTCCACTATGGAGTTTCAGTGCTTACCCTCCTACTCCATCATCAGACCCTGAAAACCATATAAGGTCAAAGTTCATCTTACGACACTTCCAACAAGCCCAAACACGCCTAGGAAACGTTGGTCCGTTATGGAGTTCCAGTGCCTACCCTCCTACTCCATCATCAGACCCTGAAAACTATACATGGTCCAAGTTCATCTCACGATAATTCCAACAAACCCAAACACGGCTAGTATACGATGCTCCACTATGGAGTTCCAGTACTTACTCTCCTACTCCATCTGACTCCATCATCAGACCCTTAAAACCATACATGGTCAAAGTTCATCTCAAGATAATTCCAACAAGCCCAAACACGGCTAGTATACGATGCTCCACTATGGAGTTCCAGTGCTTACTCTCCTACTCCATCATCAGACCCTGAAAACCATACATGGTCAAAGTTCATTTCATGACAATTCCAACAAGCCCAAACACGGCTAGGAAACGTTGCTCCGTTATGGAGTTCCAGTGCTTACTCTCCTACTCCATCATCAGATCCTGAAAACCATACATGGTCAAAGTTCATTTCATGACAATTCCAAAAAGCCCAAACACGGCTAGGAAACGTTGCTCCGTTATGGAGTTCCAGTGCCTACCTTCCGGATCCATCATCAGATCAGCTCGATGGTACCAAATTATTGTATTGTCATCGGTACTTGATAAGTGTGCAAAATTTCAGTTTAATCTGACGTCTGGAAGTCGATGAAAATTACGTTCGAAGATTCCTTTACATACATTCATACATACATAGATACATACATACAGGTGAAGCTAATAAAAGCGTGTTAAAAATAGACCCTCTATCTGCCGAGACGATATGATGTACTAGAAATAAATATATCAAATTCCCCAAAAGAGAGAAAATGTATCGTAAATAGAACTGAATAGTTATATCTAAATATATGACCAGCAAGCACTAGAAAATACCAGGAAGTAAACGTGACGAAGTACGTGCTATACACATAAACATAATAATCATGACATGATTCATTGAAAGGTCAATGGAATAAACATAGCAAGGCCTTTATACAAGTCAATGTGGAATTGTTCTAAATGAATTAGAACGTGCTGGAATCAGAAGTTACTGAATGTATTGATCAAAACAATGATGTGCAAACAGTATAAAACCACCAAATTCAGAAGAGCCAAATAATTATCATCTATACTACTAAGAGATTGTATGTTTGAACGCGCTAATATCCTGAGATTAGCGCATTTTTTTTTTTAATTGTTATATACTTAGCTCGTTATTCTGGCTACATAATAATCACGCATGTAGGTAAAATCCAAATATAACGCAGGTGAAACCGTTGAGCGCAAATAGTCCCTATATAAAAGCGATTGTTATAAAAACAGTGGTAACTATCAAAGTACTTGTCATTTGTTGTTCATCATTATGTTAATTTTTGTATAATCTAACTAAAGAATTCAAAGATAAAGAGTTTTATCTGTGCCAAGAATAGCAATGGAAAGTACCGAATCATAAATATTGGCAACCTACATTTTATATAAGCATAGTCGTTCGTTACATAAAATCTCTTTCACAATAATGCTGTGATGCCATTTATCGTATACCTACTTTGTTTATTTATCTACGTTTCATAATACACATTTGCTTATTTACTCGACTTTTGTAGGTTTTATTATGTATAATATACCTACCTATCGATTTTTACCGGGCCGGATCAAAACAATTATGACTTTAACAGACGAAACTATAATAAACAACAAAACATTGTCATTTAAATAAATGCGCACAATTTTTTTTTTGTTGACTCCGAGCATAGGCACTAGACCTAGCTCCTGTTTGAGTTTTAAAATTAACCTACATAGGTACCCTTTTCTACTTAGGTATGTAAAATGCCCTTTGTAATATTAATTATGAACCTATAATAATTGGTTTATTTAAAGATATTTATATTGATTAGCCAATAAATAATTTGCAGACGCGTTATCAAGACCCCAGAAGAAATCGAAGTGATGCGATATGTATGCAAAGTATCTTCTGATGCACATAAACAGGTGAGTTTAATATCAGGTTCACACTAGAACTAGAGCCACTAAGCGAAGAAGCTTCCTTCCAAGGCTCGACTTCGATATCTCATTTTCAATCAATCAGGTCTTATTATTTTATATACTAGCTGTCTCCCGCGACTTCACCCGCGTTCCCGGGATGAAAAGTAGCCTATAGTACTCGGAGACAAAGCAGATTCCTATCAGTGAAAGTTTTAATCGGACCTGTTTGTAGTTTCCAGAGATGAGCGCTTTAAAATAAAAAAACGATCTCTTCAGTTTTATTATATCAGTATATTAGTTTCCGTCCCGCGTTTTCACTCGTGTTCCTGAGGGATATATGTGATGAGGGAGACATTGTATCAAACATACAAAATGTGCTCTCTCTATTTATAATATTAGAATCTGTCCACCAGGTTAATCACTTTTTGACGTTTAGTAATGTCAAAGCAAATTTAAAAAATCTTTACAGTAAGGTTCATCTATAATTATAAGTTATAAGTTTTTTTATATTTTAATACAAGCTTTCTTTGGTGACTATACTTGCATTTCTCAGTTATATATAGTATTGTCTATGCTTGCATTGTATACCAAATATCAAGTCAATCCGACCAATGGATGTGGGTGAAATTCAACATTCTTTGACTCGAACATACATAAGTAATTGTAAGTTAATAAAAAGAATGAATTTTTTTGTATGCGTTTGGGTGGCGCCTTGGATGGTTTAGATCTGCCGGGCTGATGATTTAGATTAGTAGGTTTGCAAACGCATACAAAAAAAAACATTCAAATCGGTCCAGCCGTTTAGGAGGAGTTCAGTGACTTACACACACACGTACAGTAGAATTAACTCCCTGTATGGTTTAGATAGGGTAGGTTAGGGTAGGGTAGCACCACGCGAACGAAGTTGCGCTGGGCAGCTAGTTTACCTATATAGATTTAGAACATAGATGGATCAAGCTTTAATTCACACCAAACTCATAGTATGTGCCCCACAAGTAACAATATGTTTTTTTTAGGTAATGCTATCAGCAAAACCCGGTTTAATGGAATATCAATGCGAGTCGGTGTTCCTGGACCATTGCTACCGCGTCGGCGGCTGTCGTCAAGTCTCCTACACTTGCATCTGCGGATCTGGACAGAATGGCGCCACTTTACATTATGGCCACGCCGCTGCACCTAATAATAAACTCATAAAAGACGGGGATATGTGGTTGGTATCTTTTTTTTTACTGCGTAATTGATGATGTAGCCGATGGTGGTAAGCACATACAGCCTAGAAGGATCTGGCTCTCAAGTGCAGCTGTCGGAACACACCGATAGGTGTGATTTTCAACTTGAGGGTAGCCAGCCAGGCGGGTACGACATTGTACCGTGCTATGGTTTCCTCGCGATGTATTACTTCACCGAAAGCTCTAGCTCATTGTAGGGTTCGAACCACCTTCGTCTCGGTATCCGACGTCACTACCACTGAACTATCATCGACTTATCTGTTATTTAAGTTTCTTGTTTCTCAGCACTTTAGACCCGGGTATTAACGCCTAGCCCGGTAAAGAATATACCTACGCGAAAAGTAACTAGATATTTTGTTTTTATCGGTAACTATGTACCGATATTATTATATATTTTCTGTGGTTCTCCCTTTAAATATATGGATTCTGAATAGTATTTTTGAATTAAAAAAAATGTTGACCCTTCGTACATCAAAAATTGTTGTTAAAAATGTAAAAAAAAAACAACCTGTAGTTGATAATTCACATTCGCTCCCGGGCTCTAGACTACAGTCTATAGTCTAAAACACCATGGAAGAGACAATTGCGACGTTGATGACTGCCTTGGCTTGGCTTAACCTGAATATATTTTGAGTTTGAACCATTCAATGTTTGTTACGATATATTTTCATACTGAATAAAAAATATATCATATTTTTCAGTTTGTTCGACATGGGTGGAAACTACGCGGGCTACGCTGCAGACATAACATGCTCGTTCCCAGCTAATGGCAAGTTTACAGATGACCAGAAATTAGTATATGAGGCTGTATTGGCAGCAAGAGATGCTGTCATCAGGTATGCTATTGTAAAATGAGTCTTCGGACAAATAGCATAGAGAATATTTTTCGTGAAATAATAAACATTTTTATTCGCAGAGAATCCAAACCCGGTGTTATGTGGGCAGATATGCATTTGACTGCAAATCGTGCGATGCTTGAACATTTAAAAAAGGGAGATCTATTGAGAGGTGATGTCGAAGATATGATTGAGGTAACTATAGTCTACGGTTTTTTACTTAGAATGACGAACGAACATATGAAAGTACAGTACTTAAAGAAAAAAATCTCTGTTTGTTTGGGCTAATCTCCGAAACAGCTGGACCGATTTTGACGGGAATTTCACTGGCAGATAGCTGATGTTTTAAAAAGTAACTCAGGCTACTTTTATTGAAAAAAGAATTGTGGTGCAAAAAAAATCTTATGCAGGTGAATCTGCGGGGGTCAGGGAGTACCTTATAAAAGGGTTTAAGGTCATAAATAAAATTTATTGTATATTCCAGCACGGTATCAACGGCATCCTGCAGCCGCACGGGCTGGGGCACCTGCTGGGGCTGGACGTGCACGACGTGGGCGGGTACCTGGCGGCGTGCCCCGCGCGCCCCGCCGGCCCGCTGGCGCGGCTCAGGACCGCGCGCCGCCTGCAAGCCGGGATGGTGCTCACTGTTGAGCCGGGGTGCTATTTTATAGCCAGAGTTAGTACACTACCCACATACATACACACCCAAAAAAAAAGTTAAGAGTGCGTAGCAATGTCAGATGAAACAAACTTATGTCTAATCTTCGCGTGGCATGAGACGGAGATAGCGTGCGCTAAACTACGCTTCTTATCTAAATAACTCGTAAAGTATAGAATATTTTAAAAAATCGTTAGTAGCATCCCTAGGTCAATGTTAGTGATATTATTTATCGAATTTTTGTCTTAATTAGATACACCATGAACGAATAAAAACGAAAATTCATTATTATTATTAGAGGTAGCTTTGTGATTTTTTTCTGTCGAGGAAATTTCATTCCATTATGTTTTTGCTCAGATAGAACCCTCGCGTATATAATGAAAATACCCATATAAAAATATTTTTTCATTTAAATACTACTTACTTGGGTAATTTCAATTCTAAGATATGTTATTTTGCTTTATATGCACTCTTAAGGTGGCCCTCTGTGGCCGGCGCAACTTCAACGCAAGCATAGTCTAAAAGCTTGTTGTTTCATCCAACGTAATGTTTGACTGCGAAAAAAGAGAGACAGCATCAGAGCCGTCGGTTATCAGTCGGTAAATTCCGCTGATCACTCGCGGCCGCTTCGCTAGGTCGTCATTCATGATTTCGCATTCATAAAACTTGTTCCAGGAGTATACTTCTAGTGAAAAAATCTTACAAGTTTGTGAATAAAAAGTTAGTTATTTAGAATCTCCAATACATTTGCAAGCCTGATATCTAAATGTTTTCTTTACTTTTACAATTTATAGGTACATTAGATATGGCCAAAGTTCAGGCAAAAACACTGTTTTTCGGAGGCTTGGACTGAATTTGTTTCACACTTTTTTTAAATTACGCCTAGATACACGGCTAGATATAGTGCACAAGATACTAATTTGTTCAAAACATCTAATGAAAAATGTTTAACAACGCCATGATAAGTACAGAGGTTTTATATGAAAAGTATGAGGAATTGAGTCCTCTTAAGATATTAGTAGAAAGCGTCAATCCTTCTAATTCCTACTAATATCCACTTCGGTGGCAAACAAGCATACAGCCCGCCTGATGGTAAGCGGTTACCGTATTCTATGGACACTTGCAACACCAGGGGTATCACTCGCGCGTTGCCGACCCTAACTAATATTAGAAATGCGAAAGTGAGTTTCTTTATTTGGTTGTTACGCCTTCAACTACTCAACGGATCATCATGAAATTTGGCATGCAGATAGCCTATGGTATGGTGGACATAGGCTACTCTTTATCCCGAGAACGCGGGTGAAACCGCGGGGGACAGCTAGTAATATTATGTATGTTTGTTACTCTTGCACGCAAAAACTAATCAACCGATTTGGATGAAATTTGCCACACAGATAGAATATGTTCTGGATCCTATTGTAAAAAAGTATAACAATAACAAAACAAATATAAAAGTATACTTTTTTCCCGGGATAACATACGATCCCTCGGGAATACGGGTGAAACCGCGCGGGACAGCTAGTTACACTATAATTACAAGTAGCTTGGTGTACAAAAAGAAAAGGTCAAAAATAGACTATACAAATATGTATCGAAATCGTTAGAGCCGTTTTTGAGATCTCAAAACTTACAAATATTGCTTGTTTAATATTATATAAATATTACAGTTGCTAAATGAAGCTGAGAACAGCCAGAAATTATCTGGTTTCTTTAACTGGGAGAAGATAAACAAGTTACGTGATTTTGGCGGCGTGCGCATTGAGGACGACGTTCTCATCACGGACACTGGCGTTGAGAACCTCACCTTTGTGCCTAGGACGTAAGTTTCTACGCTTTGTCATACATTCTAGACTAAGGATATTTATCAGAAAATAGTCCAAAGTTCCAACCACCGATTTTAGTTAGATACCTACGTGTACAGTAAGTAGACGTACCAATGTCATTTTCCCCTTTAACTCTAGTAAGTTATTTTTAAAAGTAATTTCAGTCCTATGTACAAATATTGAAGTATTTTCCGATTTCTCCGCAGCTGTATTCATGTCTTGACTGATACAAAACTAAACTAAAATGCTGATTTAGAGAATATTGAAATTTTGTGTTATTTCAAATTCCCTTTTTAACAATACCCCACTCTCAGTGTATCGTTATATTCTCTTTGACCCTCTTGATAACACAGAAAATGGGGATGCACAAAAAAAATATAGAACTGTTATATTTTACTTGCATACCAAATTTGAGCAATACAGTCCTGTTAGTCTAAAAATTAAATAACTGACATACAAATAAATGGTCATAGCAAATTTTGTTTAACTATGGAACCTTTAAAAAAAGGAATGAAATTATTTTGCTGCATTTTTGCAGATACTCAAATTGTTTTTTAACAAAGATGTTACCCAGTATTTTATATACAGCTCCAGATAAAGTACTCTACTAGGTTTTATACTTAAAATCAACATTTTAATTATAATTAATTTCTCATTGCTTGCAGTGTGGCCGAAATTGAAGATTTCATGGCAAATGGAGCAAACTTCAAAATGTAGGTCATGCTATATTATAAGAGTTGTATGTATCATTTGTATAATAATTGTAGGCATCTTGTATATAAGACTTATTAAAATCACTTTTGTAAGCTGTAATTTATATTTTTGTAACAAAAGTAAACGATTTTGCAACATAATTATGTAACTATAGAGTTTATATTAACGTAACTATATCTGTGCACTGAATAAACTTTTAACAAGAAAATTAATTAATGTGTTTATTTTGTCACAGGTAGCGTAAATATCTTTTCATTAAATGTGGTATTGGTAAATTATTCAGGTATTCAAGGAATTTCTGGGTTGTCTTTTCAGTGCCCATTTTTTTCCATAGTGCAGTTCTCACTGTATACCTACATAAATGCAATAAAGGCGGAACATAATATTGGTGATACCATGAAGTAACATTTTCACAGTTGTTAAATATCATGCACAATAATTGGTCTTGTACCTGAAAAAATAAAACAGTTTTAAAGCAAGGCAATATTCAAATAATAAAATCTTATATGGGTGTTTTCTTTGGTTTTTGATGCAATTATAACATTGAACTCACATCCTGAGGTATCCTTTCTACAACATCATGATCATAGGCAAAAAGCAAAAGTGTATCAGGATCACAATGCACACTGTAAGGCATCATAATTGGTATTGTTGATGCATCAGCAATCAAAGCTACATGAAAAGCATCAGGAACACATTTATCCTTATCCAAACTAGTTAAAGAGCTGCAGTAATCAACATTACAACCATGCTCTATTAGAATTTCAAACACCTGGAAAAATTTACAATATATTTAATTCCCCGATGTTGTATAGATCAGTAGCAAGTTAACTTAGTTTCTGTCCCCTTACCTCTTTAAAACAATGATCATGTATACCAAAATGCATGTAAACCAAAGGAGGACATTCATTTATATCAGCAGCATTAACTTGGACCCCTCTCATCAGGAACAAGTAGAAGAATTGTTTAAACTTATCAGGAGACAGCTCATAAATGTATTCACATATATTTAAATATGAGTTCAGTGGTGCATTATGACTATAGCAAGGTTTACGGTCACCAATTTGTTCCACTGACACATCAATAGGCTCTATAAAATTAAAGAATTCGGGACCCAGATCACTATTCAAGAGAGCTTCTAAAATTTCAAATTTAAAATAGTTTGGCTTACAAGCTGTAAGTATAATATTTTTATTTATCTTATCTTTATCTGTAACTACTAAAAGAGTATCAAATGCGGAAGTAAATCCTTGAGTCAGGGCCATGTCAAGGGCTAATTCACCAAAAGTATTCTTTATATGAGGATCTGCTCCATTTTCTAATAAGAAATGTATAATTTCATCATTCAATCCTTGTAATGCTATCATTAATGCACTGTGTCCAGATGCACTTACATGGTTTATATCAGTAATAAATGGAAATAAGTTTTTAACAGTTTGTAAACAGCCTTTAAAGCAGGCTAAATGGAATGCTGTTAGGCAACCAGGCATATTCTTTATTTCGGGGTCAGCACCAGCATGTAACAATACAGCTACTGCTTTATGTTGCATATTAAGAGCTGCATCATGTAAAGGAGTATCTCCATTAAAGTCTTGCACATCAATAATTGCACCATATTCAAAGAACAAGTCCATTAACTCTACTCTGCCTTGGCTAGCCGCTATGTGCAATGGTGTTACACACTCTGTACTACCATAATTAACTATATCATCCACTAATTCGAGCAGCGCTTTAATTGATTTCAGGGACCTGCGATTACGGCACGCAAGGTAGAGAGCAGTGTGACCCTCATGTGTTTCACAGAGAGGGCGACAGTCCGGATGTTTCAAAATCAGTAATAGGCTCTCATAGCTATCGCTATGGGCCGCTTCGTGTAAGCACGTCCAGCCTCTATGATCGATACAGTTCGGATTCATTTTTTTAAGCAATCGTCGCACTGTTTTGACATCATTGTTCCGTGCAGCTAGATTCAATGCATTTGAGGTGATTGGATTAAGAGAGCTGAAATCTATATCTATCATAGTCATGATTATAATTTAATCTTCTTAGGATTTATTCATAAGACGATTACGACAACAAATTTAGTTGAAGTAGGTACCTACCAGCTAAAATTAGAGCAAAACTATATTATTTGTCTCACGCAACTTTGTTCGAGTTATTGAATTGAATCCTTCCTTTGTTGTTAGTACGGTTAGTGTGAACTAGGGCTTTTATGGGTGTAATTCATGTATTATATTACCTACTCTTTGGTGTAATAACTTACAATCTCGTTCACAGGGTAGGTTATATTTATTTAGATTTTTACAATAACAAAAAAACGTAGCAAAAAAACCATTTTTTTTTTCGTTAATTTTTTCATGACCATGGTCATGAGTCCGTATGATCAGTCCCCGTCCAGCCATGTTTTAGTAAAATAGTGGTCATTGGTGCCGATTCTGTTGTAAATCGCACTAAACTAATTTTAGTCACATCTCCTCTCTTTCTTACGAACATTATTGAAAAAGGATAGAACATATTTTAAGTTGTCAAATTAATCTTTGCCGTCTTATTTTGCGTGTATTTAGGCGTAACCGCGATAGATGGCGACTAAATTTATATTGAAAACAAGCATTGGACTAATTTGTCAGGACTAAATTTCTTACATACTTTTCTTATGTTCTTTGTTAGAAAGAGACATAGTGAGATTAAAATTAGTTTAGTTGTGAACAACAGAATCAGGGCCATTGTAGGTACTAAAACTTTTCACGGACTTTTTGTGACAACTTGTAAAGTCACCACGATACACAATTCATTTCACTTCACTGGTGTACATGGATTGATCTTTATTGGATTAAATACCACCTTAATATAATAAAACTCAAAATAGACGAATTTATGAAAATAAAAATGAAAACGCAACGTCACTCTGCAAGTTCCCGCCAAAAAACCGACAAAAAAACCCGTGAATTATTAATAGATCCATGTTTATACTATGGTATTACGCCGTTATTACGCCAATATTACGCAATTTAGCATGTTTGACAAAAATACACGTCAAAATGGCAATAAATGTCAATGAGACGGCGCGTTTTTGTGTGACCAGTCGTAAATCCTTGAATTTATTTTTTTACTGTGAGGGTACTGCTACCATTCTCGAACTATACAATAAAGAGAAGACTTGATAACATAGCGACCCCTAGCGCTAAGTAGCGGAACAACCTATATTAGTTCTCTTCCTCTTCAGATTCCATTGAACTACTTGACCGATTACCAATAATTCGGATTTGTAATCATTCCTGAAACCGCATATTTTTATTAGTATTTTTTTAACCCCGACTGCAATCCTTCCTAACTAATATTATAAATGCGAATGTAACTCTGTCTATCTGTCTGTTACGCTTTCCCGCTTAATCGCGATGAAATTTGGCATGCATATAGCCTATGGTATGGAGAAGGACATAGGCTACTTTTTATCCCGGGAACGCGGGGGACAGCTAGTACACACGGCAACACATCAAGCTATACATTTCCAGTATAAGCTGATCTCACATTGTATAGAATTTCCATGCAATGAGAGGTCACTTTATATTGGAAATGTATAGCTTGATCTGTAGCCGTGTGTACCTTATAAAATTCAAGTTATATTCAAAATTCTATAGATTAAAGAGCTTGTTTTCTCTTTTCAATTATTTTTTGTTTTAAGCAGTCGGGTTTTCTCTTTTAATAATTTAATATTCACAATCCAAAAGGTCCCCACGACGCGAAAGAGTAAATCCCCTTAGCATCAACCATATTTAGTAACATAAATATCGTTGCTTAGGTCTTGGGCTCCCCTACTATAAGTACCTTCATAGTTATCAGAAAATAAAAAACGTGTTGGGTAGATAAAAAGTATAATTTTTATTTAATGTTTTCAATGCGTAATGAGATAGATTTCATAACCATCTTGTATTTAACAAACTAATAAGTAATGTAGGTAAGTAATGTTTACCTACTTACCTATACCTACTTATAATTTAAACGTTATTGAAATAATGTTAAATAATGTTTCGAAGCAGTTGCCGTCAATGCAACTTTCATTTCTAGATTTTCATCTAATTAGGTAGGTAAGTACTTAGTGTATCTAATCCTACCTACCTAGTGTTGAGCTTCGAGTTCTGTTACGTTGGCGATACTCCAATCACTAATGCAATTCAATGAAAAGCTGACGCTAATAGCCACGGTTGTCACGTCAGTAGCTGACGGTATACTGACACCTGACACACTTTCCGTCTTGCATGCAAACATGTCTGCACGAAACAGTTTGCGTACATATTGCTAGGGCGGCTTGTAGAATCGTTGACATGCTGAAGATCGGACTGCGCAATTTTGTTTTGCACAGATTTAATCAGCGCATACAAGATGCTGCTTTAAGGAAATCAAATGCCGAAGACCAAAATATGAATTTATGCGCCATTCACTGTTACCTTTTCGGAGGCATCGCCAACTAACATGCTCGAAAAATAGTCTATTTATAGAAGTAAATCACAGATATCTTCAAATGGGTATAGTATTACTGGGGAATTTTAGGGGTGATATTGGTATTACACGAGGTAAAGAGTTAGATCGAGGGGATCGTGGGGAGAGGCGGGCCCTCGTGGCGAGGGGAGAGCGGGGGCCGCGCGCCGAGGGGTACGGCCGCGGGCGCAGCTCCTCCGCACTGCGGAAACTGTTGCGGACCGCGCGGCGCCGGTACAGCGACGTCACCGACGTTTCTTGTAACAGGCACCTACAGTGACGAACAAAAACAATTACCTAAAGAGCAAATTGTAGACAAATAACATTACTATACAGGATGTTATTTTGGTCGGCGACAAGCGACCCAGGAGCGGTAGTACAAAATAGTAGGGGAGCCCAAGCGGGGATTTCGGGATTTACTAAAGCGCGGCAGATTAATATACAGGGGGATACCTTGTACCCGGTTAAGTACCTCCACTAAACGTGAGGCAGATTAGTAAAAAAAAATTTACCATCAGAAATTCTCGAGCGGGTCAGATTAAGGTAGGGTGAGTTAATTACATCCTAAAAAGTGTATATTCCACTAATCTGACAATTTGAGAGTGACGTAAAGAAAGGGGAGGGCAGCAAAGTTGTAAAAAAAAAACGTCATTTCGACATTCTCGAGCGTAGCTAAATTTTTTTTTAATTTGAAGGAAATAATTCAAGAATAATGAAAAATATATAATCTGACGATTTCCGCAAGCCGAAATAACAAAAATTCGTCGATGAAGTCAAATGCGTGCAGCTTCGTGATGCCTACATTTCCTTCTCCGCGTTTCTATTCCTCTCTCACTCTTTCTCTGTCTATTACTCTCACTCCGTCCCCACTCTGGTTTCTGCTGCCATGACGCCATCACAGCTGATCATAAAGACTCGTTCGTGGCATACTGTTTACAACGTGTTTCCAACGTGTTTCCAATTAATTATAAAACATAAAAAAAATTTAAGCTTTTTTTTAAATTATTTTTTTATAAATACATGTATTCTACTAAAAAAGCATACACTTATTTATTTGCATGCTATTTCCTGAGCTTTTCAATTAATTAAGTTCAATGATTAAAAAAATTAAAAAAAAAAAAAATTAACTTCCCGCTAAGAAAAATTAAAATTTTTAAACTATTCGGGAAGTTATTGGTTTTAGCCCGTTCTGCGAACATCGAGTTTTCATCACATCTCGACTTTTTAAGGTCATAGGAAGCTTCCCTGACTACCCCCGCGATGTTGTCACTGTCTGTATAGTCACTATGTGTGTGTGTGACTATGTGACTCCCTTATAACTTTTGAACGACTAAACCGATCGGAATCTAATAAACGGCGTTCTAAAGAGTTCCCTCAAAATTAGATTTCCTGTGTATTTGAACCGATTCGGACTGATAGATTTTGAGAAATTTTGAAAAATCTCAAAAAAAATAAGTTTTTTTTTTTTTAAAGTGGTTTTCTTGGAATAACTTTTAAGAGGACTCAATTCGTCATACTTTTCATACAAAACCCCTGTACTTATTATGGCGTTGTTAAAAATTTTTCGTGAGATATTTTGAACAAATTAGTATCTTGTGTACTATATCTAGCCTTGTATCTTGGCGTAATTTAAAAAAAGTGTGAAACAAATTCAGTCAAAGCCTCCGAAAAACAGCGTTTTTGCCTGAACTTTGGCCATATCTAATGTACCTATAAAATGTAAAAGTAAAGAAAACATTAAGATACCAGGCTTGCAAATGTATTGGAGATTCTAAATAACTAACTTTTTTTTAACAAACTTGTAAGATTTTTTCTCAAGAAGTATACTCCTGGAACAAGTTTTATGAATGCGAAATCATGAATGACGACCTAGCGAAGCGGCCGCGAGTGATCAGCGGAATTTACCGACTGATAACCGACGGCTCTGATGCTATCTCTCTTTATTCGCAGTCAAACATTACGTTGGATGAAACAACAAGCTTTTAGACTATGCTCGCGTTGAAGTTGCGCCGGCCACAGAGGGCCGCCTTAAACGGCTTTATCGATCAACTTCAAAAACTAATCCGCTTTTGAGCTTGAAAAACCACGTCGATCGCCACCAAGCTGGTCAAAATCGGTTGATTCGTTCGAGAGATATCGTGAACGAAAGAAACCCGAAAAAGTGTTTTTTCGGGATTACTCCGAAATTTTTGGTTCGATCAATTAAAACTAGAAAATAACTTATGAGGATGATAAAACTGCGTCGAATGCTGCCAACCGCGTGAAAATTGCTTGATCCATTCAAAAGTTATTGCGCTTTGAAAATTCCAAAAATAGTGTCCTATGAAACTTCTATCAGACTTTCGAGCTGGGAGAGCTAGCTCAAAATATCACATAAATTATATTTTGAGCTCAAAAAATATCATAAGTACAATTTTAAGCGCCCAGGAATGGAATTAGCGGGAAGTTGCAGGGATGGCCTTTAGGGTGAACTGTTTTTCTAATTTTTTTTTGTCAGATCAGGCGAATCCCTCTAGATAATCGTCAGATTATGAGACGGTACGTTTAGAACATAAAGATGAACCATATATATCTTAATCTGCCGCGCTTGAGTATTCCAAAATGGCGAATTTTTTTTGCACATTATGAAAATGGCCGCGAGTTTGCGTTCCATCGAAATCGTCAGATTAGTGAATGAGAGCTTTTTTTTATTAAAGAAAATCTGACGCGCTCGATAATTTTTTTTTTTCATTTTCAACCCTTACATACAACCACCCGCATCATGCAAACGATCAGATTAACATACGTACATTATTAAAAATATGTAGGGCATTGATGCTATCAATATCTGACGCGCTCGAGGATGTCCATGCAACAGTTTTTTTTTACATATTTAAAAATCTATATCCGCTTCCCCCACCGTTGAAAAGGTATATATCATATAACATTTTTTTCTTCTTATCATCTAAACTTTGCAACCCAATAGGTCTCTACGACGCTCGAGTAAATCCCCATTTAGCATCGTGGGCTCCCCTACTAAAATATATATTCCCCAAAAATGGACTTAATTCCATTAATTACTGTAAATTTGTTGAGAAATACCTTATTCAATTTGAAATAAAATTACTGCAAAGTATGGTTACTAGGCACGTGCACAGACTAGAGCTAGGCGCAAGCCGCCATCGCCCGACCCTTTTACTCCCTCGTACTCCCGTTGAGTATTATGTCTACACTTTAGCTTATTAGATGATTTTCAAATTTTTTTATTTTTTATTTTTATTATTAAAAAAAAATAAAAGTATTTTTTTATATTTTTTTTAGCACCAGTATCATTTGTATTATCGACCCTGAGTCGCTCGTCGCTGACCAAAACAACGACCTGTATAGTGTTGTGTTCCAGCGCTGTAGTACCAAATGTTGTCCTTCCGTGACTCCTCTCAACACCTCTTCAAACCCTTCCTGAAGAAAGTTGTTGCGAGGGTCAACAACATGTTGCTATAGGCTACGGTACAGTAGTACCCAACTAATATGGCTTACTGATGTACCTGCGCAGAAGATACATTTTCAAAGATGACGAAACGAAACTAACAGCTGCAGTGTATTATGAACCTTATAGTAGTGATCTATGGTTGATTGTAAGTTTTAAGCATTCTTTCGTTAATCTTCGGGGCCATACTTTATTTTCTGTGCGAACGAAGATACACGACGCGCCATATCAGTTGGGTACTACTGTAACTGCTTACCACCATGCGGGTCATATACTTGGGGACACTGGATAAATAGAAATTGATTCACTTACTTCTCCAACTCACTCAGCTGCTGTTTAGGCGTGGAAGCAGCGACAGGCTTAGATCGACCTAACTTAGCCCGAGTTGTCTGAAGCATTTGCCGAGTCACCAGTGGTTGGTCTTTCGGTTGAGGTTTCGTACGAACAGGATTATCCTAAAAATCATTGGAGCTGTATAAGCTAGATCCTCAGATCTATCTGAGACACTTAAGATTTACGAAGTCTTAAATGGTAGAAGTGCGAGCATCTCGTCGCGAGACAAACAAACGCTTGTGTATATTATAAAGTATAAATTAATAATATTCTTTAAGAATTGTTTCTTAACTTTTTTTGGAATTTCTTAGCGGTCATCAAAAAAGAGGAAGAAGGAAGAATAACATTATAGCACACTATGAGAGAGTAATAGCACAACGCACACCAACACATGTAACAAACCACGGAACAATCGTGTGTGACACAGTTCGAGCGGCAGCCTCGCTCGGGCCTCGCCTCAATCGTGCTAGCACACTGTGTTGCCACGGCTTATAAAAAACAGCCTCGCACAAAACTCTTTTTTAAATGGTGTGCTACCCATGACTAATGATCACAGAAAAGTCCCTAAATAAATAACGAACAAAGTATGTCGCTTCTAGTCGCAGTTATTGCACCTAAATCCAAAGGCCTGTCTTATTCAGCTAAACTTTTTAATTTACTAGCTAATGCTCTGCGTGGGTGCTTTGCAACGTCTTATTTTTCTTTCGGGGAATTGCCACTGTCTGCTACCATGCTGCTGCATAACAACTGACCAAAGTTTCATCACAATCGGTAGAATTTTATAAAAACGCACACACACAACACATATATTTTGAATTTAAATAAATGTTTACCCGTGTTTTCCTCAGTTTGACATTAGCTATGTCCTGCGGTGTGATCGTCAACCTGGGCCCAGGTATCCGGGGTGGCGCGGAGCCGCACCGCGGCATGGTGTTGGAGCGCACCAGCACCTTCGACGCCGGGGGACATGGCGGAGGAGGGGGCGGTGGTGGTGGTGGCGGAGGGGGCGGCGGGGGTATCGATTGAGGTTTACTCCCATGATTGCTGCTGTAAACACGTTCATCATCATCATCATCACCTATAATGCCTATAATGTCCCACTGCTGAGCACAGGTCTCCTTTCACAAATGAGGGTGAAAGGGAATGGGCAATACTCCAACACGCATGCCCACTGCGGATCGGTGGAGGTAGACTACTGTTGGAATTTTTCAAGCCGCCGAGGAGGCATCCAACTAGCTTAACGACTATCACAATTAAGTGATAACCGGGACCAACGGCTTTACGTGCCTTCCGAAGCACGGAAACGCTCGATTTGAAAATACCACTAGGCGCTCAACCATCCAGGACGGGCGGTGGTAGCTTAACTTTGCCGATGGATTAAGAACGCCTAATCATGCTACACCACGAGCGCTTCGCACGTAAACACGTAAACACTGACTGACTTATTAGTAGATTATGCGCAGCCTAAACCGGATCCTGTGCAAAATTTTAATTTGGTAGGTAGGTAGGTAGGTACAGCAGTTTCGTAACGTAGATGAGCACTAAAAAAAGACTTTATCATAGGGGATAAAAGTTTGGAAGGAAGTTCGTCATTTTTGTAGATAGATATGGAAATTGGTGGTTAGTCTGCTGTTTATAAAGTCAGTAAGTCGGTATGGTTTGATCCTGATTGGGTTTTTCTAACGGAAAGTTCTATGCGGTGTTGAGTGATACCTAATACAAACTTATGTTACAAAATGTGCATAATTTTGTTTGTATTTTACAAATAAATGGGATAAGTAAATGTAAAGCAAAATTACGACATACTTAAATATTGACCAAATTTTACCTGAGCTTATCCTCGAGTTCTTCGATTTTTGACATCATTTTCATCATGCCATCTTTTAAAACCTCATTCTCCATAGCAAGTCGTGCTTGCTTCTTGTCAACTTCTTCCAAATATTTTCGGAGTTCCTTCAACTCATCGGTTGTATTATTATTTTTCTCTTTGTGTGTTATTGGTTCGCGTAGGATATCTGTGTAAAGGCCCGTAATGGACTGATAGCCCTAATTAAAAAAGGGGAAAATTCACTGTTTTCATTAAACATAATTATAGTTATGCACATAATTAAAAGTTGCCCTAGTCAAAGTCAAATTAATTTAATTAGTTTAGGACACAGTAGAAGTGACCTTTCTGTGCTTAGGAGCTTCTGACTTTACCACCGATTAAAAAATAAACTTCGAATTTCAAATTTACAGTTTTAGGAGTTAGAAAAATAACAAGTGGCACGCTAAAAATAGTAAACAAACAAATCAAGTATTGAAATACCAATAAAAAAATAAGTAAGTACCTTTTTGCCGATCCATGCGCAAAGATCTATGATTTTCCAAGGCTTGGTTTTGTTAGGGCGTCGGTAACCCCGCTCCTTGCACGGTGTTCCACCTGACAACACGAACCACTCCATGTCACTTAAAAGTCCAGTATCCAAGCCACATTCTACCTCTACCTCAAGTTTTACGCAATTCGGTGCACCCATTTTTATATACACAAATTTCAATTGAAGTTAGGATTATATTTTCAAACATACACAGGTTTCAAAGAAGTTAGTATTCTATTTTCAAACTTTATAATTAAATGCATTGTATAGGTACTTGTCCGAACAAGAAGACTACTTAGAGAAGCGGGTTGTTATTGACTTTCCTGTCTCGTAGTTTCCGTTAAGACTTAAACCAGAAACTTGAATTGAACGATGTCGTCGCATCGATGATGTCATTACGCTATATTCGCCGCTGACTGAACTTATGTTTCTTAATAAAAAAGAGTTATCAATTTATGATAACATAGTTCAATTTATTACTATTATATCCATCAGTTGCAGTGTGTATTTTTTACATTTAAGTAATGTTTACATTTTAGATATAAACTAGCAGACCCCCGCAGTTTCACCCGCGACGGTTTGTTTTTTTTATTCCGCGGAACACGTAAGTATTTTTCAAAAATAAAAGTAGCTAAGTTACTCCTTATAACATCAGCTATGAACCGGAATAGACAGGCAAAAATGTTTACAAACAATCCAATTTTATAAAAAAAAAAGCTGAACTCAC
This sequence comes from Polyploca ridens, assembly GCA_951394255.1. NCBI lineage: Eukaryota > Metazoa > Arthropoda > Insecta > Lepidoptera > Drepanidae > Polyploca > Polyploca ridens. Next base: position 9,388,427 of record OX596257.1, read on the forward strand.
ATAATAGCTTGGTGCAATGCACAGACTACGTCGGACATATTATCGCTAACAAAAAACTGTGTCTATGATAGTCGGCTACCTCTCACGCACACATTAGTTGGCTATTCCGAGGGAAACGATACTCTGTCGCCGTTTACACAGAGCCGTTTACCCGCATTCGACTAATTTGTGAATGTGTGCGTGCCGGCTTTACGTAGTGTGGTGGCTGACTTGAGCGACACAGTTTATTTTTAGCGAGAATATATCCGCTTTTTTTAACATCCTTGGTGCAATGCAATACTCTTTAAAATTGGAATGTCAAATATAAAAGAATATTTAAATCAAGAGCACTAAGGAGTATATTGATATCAACTTCGATGCAAATCACCCCTAAAATAACTTTCTACCCCTTTTTGACCCCGTTAGGCGATGAGTTTGAATAAAATACGAAACACGCCTTCCATCAATTCTGTTAAGGAATGTTTATGCAAAATTTGAAGTAGATCGGACCAAGGAATCACGTTGTCCCATACAAACTTTGCCCCCGTTTTTCGCCCCCTTAGGGGTAAAATTTCGGAAAATCCTTTCTTATCGGATGCCTACGTCATACAAAGAACACACCCTCCAAGTTTCAGGTCACTACGATCAGCGGTTTAGGCTGTGCGTTGATTCTGAGTCAGTCATTCAGGACAAAGCATTTTATATGTATAGATAGATTATCTCCATACTCCGTAGCACAGTAAAGCATCCAACAGGTTCAAAACATGGCTATGCCAGAAACCATAATATTATTATGATTTTAAAAGGATTTGAATGAATTGACTGACAGTTTATAAACTGGAATAAAACGTAGGTCACCCGTTTTATCTCGGGAAACATTTGAGTACATAGGTATAAACTCTATTAGGTACTATTGCGTAATCATTGTAATGGAAGATAAAATGTATCTACGAAATTTCGTATGGATAAACTTGTATTAATCAATCTCAATGTGGTAAGCGATGATTTGATCGAAGTTTGCAAAAACACAAAGCTTTTAAGGGAACTGGTTCTCAAATGCAGCTGTCGTAATACGCTGGTGTAAGTAACTACGTGTTACGACAGCTGCTTGAGCCTATTCCAAATACATTTTATACAAGGTGCATAATACCAATACCTACTTAAGTAGGTATCGACAGGTTGTCAGCTTGAGGATTATAGCTAGCCAAGAAAGTAAGCAACCCTTCGGTTACAGGGTATTACGATGTTATAAGGGAAATCATTTAATGAAATATTTTGTGTAATAGGTATTTCCTCAAACTTTTTTTTTTTACTGTTTATAGGCCTGTGTTTGAGCGCAATCTCACCATGGTAAGTGATTATGCGGCCGAAGGTGGTAAGCACACAAAGCCTAGAAGGAACTGGCTCTCAAGTGCAACTATCGGAACACACCGAAAGGTGCTTGGCGACAGATTTTCAACTTGAGTGTGGTAGCCAGCCAGGCGGGTACTACAAAGTACCCTACCACCGTGCTATGGTTTCCTCACGATGTTTTCCTTCACCGAAAGCTCAAGATCATTGTAGGATTCGAACCCGGGACCTTCATCTCGGTATCCGACGTCACTACCACTGAGCTATCATCGCCTTGAAACTCAGAGTAATCAAGTGGAATTTAGTCCTACATGTAGTATTACTTTTTACAATGATTAGGTTCTGCGCTGTTAACTCGCAAACATAGGGTTAGGTACTGAAATCAGTCACAACTATCATCGCCGAGCGCCGCAGCCAGTAAAGTAAAGTTATAATAATGTATAAACAATATATTTACTAGTTACCTGATGTATTGTTTTCTGAATAATGAACTTTGCTAAAGTTAAGGTTCTTTCTCGACCTTTGAAGTACATCTTTGAACAAACTCGATTCAGACTTCAACCGTCTTTTTCGAATTCTAAAGGAATGATTGCTATGGATCGATTTAAATGATGTCTCAGAGTTGCTAGAAAAGTGGCACGATGAATGCGATGACTGGAATGTAATTTTGGGATCTGTTAAATCAGACGTGCTCGATGTACATGAATCTGTACATTTCGTCTTCTTGTAGGGTCGCAGCTCGTTATTCTCAGCATCATTTGAATCTCGTCTATAACGTTTGTTGCCCAAGCTCGACTCAGAGTTATTGTCTATAGGTGAACTTTGATTATTATAGTCCTTACTAAACGACAAGTTCACGTCAATGATGCTGCCGTGTTCAGGCAGTGTCAGAAAAGGTTCAGTCTGTGTGGAGCTGCTCGTCAAATTGTCAATCCCCAAACTTGGGTCGTCCGTGATCATAACGCTTTCAAATGGTGGTGTTTTATTATATTCGTTTTCTTTACTTTGATCACGAAATGAAAAGTAAGAACTGCGTTCCCATGATGTGTTTATCGTGTCCGGATAGGTACTTTTTCTTATAACTTCTAACGAATTATTATTTTTCTCAATTTCATCAATATCGTTCATGACAGCACTCACAACTTTTTTATTTTCTAGAGTCATTGTTAATTTATGTACCTATATGCCAGTATTCCAACAATTTCGTATAATATAAATGAATAGGTACTTTCTCTTTTAATTACGAATAATTACGTTATAAAATAGGATTCCCTGAGATAAATATCACTTTCTCAGTATATAATAATATACTAACTACCCCCAAATAAAATTTATAAGTAGCTAAACACCAACTTTACTAAGATTACTAAGGTACCTACATTACATTTTAATTAAAAAAGTGTTTAAATACCAAATACCTACTATTCCAGTAAAATATTCAAATTAATTCCTTTGTAGTAAATGTGCACTTGAAAAGAAATAAGGATATAAATAATTTTCATAACTGGGTACAGGTTTAGTACATGGTTTAATTTAATAATAAAATTAGGCGATTATTCAATTAATATTAGGTACCTATTTGTCATCATCTATTAAGTAATAAACTATATCTCATGGATAAAAAATATTTGATTTGCATTCAGGTGACTAAATAAATTATTTATTAGTATTTACAACAATTATTAAACATACATACAATGAAGTCTATTTCTTATTTGATTTTTTCAAATGATACATAGAACTTTCCAATGTATTATTACTCTTTGCATAGATTATATACTCTATGATAGGTACACGATTATTCAACTAATCCTGAAAGTCGACTTGCTTGCCGCATCCATAGAATGCCACATCGCTAATTTTTACAAAATAAAAAAAAAAGAAACAGACGGCACGTCAACGTTAGTCAGCGTTGCCAGACCTACGGATTTGTCCGTAGATCTACAGATTTTATTGATAAATCTATGGATTTTCCATCCCCAAACAATAGTAGATAGCCTGTCATACCATACCAGAGCCATGGATTTAATATACAAACAGGATTGAACTCTCCAAAAATTTTATCATACAAAAATAAACCATAAGTCATGCACGTTAGGGTTTACTTTTGTTAGTTATCTTAGCCGAGGCAAAACGAGCCGAGAGAGATAGCCCGAACCGAGGCCGTTTGTCCCTTTTCCTCAATTGCCAAAAGATAAAAATGTTAAAGATGGTAGAAAATATTTCACCACAACAAGTAAAATATATTACGTATAAATATTTTTTTGCTATTAAACTAGTTTTAAATCATTTTATTTTGTAGGTTTACATCTGTACATAATAATAAATAATTGTATTTAAGTAAAATAATCAAAATAATATGATTGTTTAGTAGCTATCATAAAATTATTCTGGTAGCACTGAAATCTGATATCAGTGGTGTCATGGCAACATGGCGACTTTTTCTGTTGTTTTGTGGAAACGCATTTTGTTTATACTTTTTATCGTGAAAATGGTGAAAAAAAATTGTATCAAGACATGTAAAAGTGAATCATGTGCTGGTTGTGGGATTTTATTTCACAAGTAAGGAATAACGATGATTTTATTTACTAACAATGGTGAGTCATAAGTAGTTTGACCATGGTTTATTAAAAAAAATTGTAGACGGAAGACACTAAAGTTAGTGTAATTCTTTTTAAAACTAAGTATAATGTTTATTGTGTGTTGTAATGTGTACCTATTGTATAAATAATTTGTACCTATGTATCGCATAATTGAAATAGCATTAATTTTTATGTTTGTTACAGCTTTCCATCGAAAGAAGAAATGAAGCAAAAATGCAATTTTGATGCGATTAAAACAAATGTTTTCCACAAGATTGAAACATCTTATTATTCCACCGCATCCTTTCCAATGCATAACAGATGAAGAACCGCAAAAACTGTAACTAGTAAAAGCATTGGCTAATAATTCGTACCTATTCACCACGCGAAATGTAATGCATTCAGAAACTTAGGCAGTGAGATTGGCCTAAGGCAGAAACTAAATAAAACGATTTTGTTTAGCCGTGTTTAATTTTAATAAATACCTACTTTGTCAAGCACATTCGAGTTTTATTTCCCTTTGCTATATTTTAATTCCCAAATAACAGCTCTGTAGAGCAAACTGAAAAAAGAGCAAGGGGAAAAGCCGTGGTCCCAGAACGAAATTCTGCATGCACCCTTGCCTATTCATACGTAATATTTGATGATTCGACACAAAACGTAACTAAAAAATTAATCATAACTTTTCTCAAAAACATGGGTATACACGGCTACACATCAAGCTATACATTTCCAGTATAAACTGATCTCGCATTGTATAGGATTTCTGTACAATGAGAGGTCAGCTAATATTGGAAATTTATATCTTGATTAATCGTGCGTACACGATTCAACACCCACATAGAACATAACAATGTTCAGTTTCAAATAATGGGTTTTCGCGAAAAAGTATCTCGATATCTATAGTTTTTCATTATGGTTTTATCTCTTATTTTTTCTATAAATTATTATTTCACTATTTTAAGTAATATAATGTTAATATTTTTGTAATACAAACAATAATTTGAAATCAACTAGTGTCAAAACGCCACAAACAGACAAAATTGGAGGAACTTTGCAATGCAGCGATTGTGCGCGAAAGGGACTAACAATGACCACGACCACTCTGCCAAGAGTGCACGACTAGGAAGAAGAAGTGTCAACCGGACACAAATTATCTCTCAAATCCAACTTTCCTGTTCGTTATAAAAATGTTTGGTCACCCTATTAGAATGGGATAAACAGCCTCGGTATGCGTTATCTCTCTCTGCTCGCGTTTTTGGCCCAAGAGCTCAATCCTGTTTGTATATTAAATTCATGACCAGAGCCTGTAGATAATACCTGTCACACCTTAGGCTCACAGGCTAGTATAATTAAGATTAGCGTAAAACGAAAATAACTATTGCGTTGGTTTAGTTTAGTTAGGTTTCAGTTTGCGTGGACGACAAACATACACCTACGAAATTTTGTATGTTTGTTTGGAAGCCCAAATATATTATCAAAATGTGAATATATTGCAGTTCCATTAATATTACATGCATACGTTTCGAATGAGAAGTTTTCTTATGATACCTCTATGGTCAAAATACCTGTCAAGTCGTGTAATTAAGGTTCAAATTGGTTCGAATAATCCATAAGAATAATCAACAGTTTGACAGATAATTTGAACATAGAGGTATCATGAAAACTCTTCATTGATAGGTTGTTTGTTGTTTTTATTTATTCGATTAAAAATTAAGAAATTATGAAACTTTTATTGATTCTTTGAGCTGATTTCTTATAGTTCACAATTTTAATTAGAGCTCTAAGTCAACATTTTGCTATAAAATATATCTGTAGTTCTACGGATTTTTGCAGAGACAATCTACGGATTTCTACGGGTTTTTTAGCGTCGATCTACGGATTTTTAACAATCTGATCTGGCGACACTGACGTCAGTCGTCACGTCATTGTTTTTTTTTTTTTTTTTTTTTTTATACCACTAAGGTGGCAAACAAGCTTACGGCCCGCCTGATGGTAAGCGGTTACCGTAGCCTATGGACGCTTGCAACACCAGGGGTATCACTCGCGCGTTGCCGACCCTGAAGAAACCTCTTCACACCCTTCTTGAAGAACCCCATGCTGTACTCCTTTGGGAAAACCACGGCGGGGAGCTCATTCCACAATCTGAGCGTCCGCGGAAGAAAACTCCTTTGAGCCCGCACAGTTCGAAACAATTCTGGTTTCAATGTGTGAGGATGGATTCCCCGTCGATGGCGAGAGTTGCGATGGTAGAAGGTGGCCGTGGGCATCAAGTCGAACAATTCCTTGGAACACTCCCCGTTGTACAAGCGGTAGAACACACATAAAGAGGCAAAGTCTCTCCTCAGACTGAGGGGCTCTAAACCGTTGTGATACTTTTTGGCGGGAACTTGCAGGGTGAAGTTGCATTTTCATTAAAATTTTCATAAATTTGGGTATTTTGAGTTTTATTGCATATTATTGGTGGTATTTTATCCAATAAAGATCAATCCATGTGCACAGTGAAGTGAAATGAAATGAATTATATGTATCGTGTCTTTTTAAGTTGTCTCAAAAAGTCCGTGAAAAGTTTTAGTACAATGACTACCATTTTACTAAAACATGACTGGACAGTGACTGATCATGCGGACTATGTGAAAGTTAATGTGCGGACTATATTAAAGTATGTAAAATGTATGCGACTGAAGGACTTGTTTATCCATGGTCATGAACAAATTAACAAAAAAGAACACGTCATACCAGTGCTGCCAATGCTACGGCAATTACCGTGTTCTAAGGCTTTCACGCCAAAAAATCACAAAATCCACAGCCTACGGCTGCATCCCTGTGGCCGTAGCAGATTCTACGGCTTTTTTCAAATTATTAATTAGTTGATGGGTTGGTATGATACGGGTACCTAAGGGTTACTCCGATGCACGTTTGACCGTCGTATAGTGCCGTCCCACTCACCCAAATATTGTTTGACAGGAGTTCGAGAGGAACAGCACTATACGATTGTCGAATTTCGAACATCGGAGTAACCTTTCTGACCGGAAATAATAAGTAAAAAAATTAAAAATTATTGTATTTTTTTTAAACGAATAGCTAATTGCAAACATTATTCGAATGGAGCTGTTTTAAGGATTTTAATGTTAAAAACATTTAATTGACATTAATGGGGTTAAAAACTCAAAGCTAAAAGTAGATGTCGCCACTGTTGGGTGTTCCCTTACTCCCAGTGTTGCCAACGTAGGCGATTTATCGCCATTTAGGCTACTCAGGACGAAAATTGGCGACGATAAATTCGGGATGGCGACTGGTCGCCTTTTAGGCTACCTCAACGACAAGGTAATAATATAAGCCAAATTACAATTTATGAGCTAAATCGTAAGAAATATAGCTGTCCCCCGCGGTTTCACCCGCGTTCCCGGGATAAAAAGTAGCCTATGTCCTTCTCCATGCTATAGGCTATCTGCAAGCAAAGTTTCATGATGATCCGTTGAGAAGTTGAGGCGTAAAGGACTAAGTGACAAACAAACAATTGTTTGTTACGCAATGAACATGAATACGAATTTGCCCATACTGGCTAGAAGAAAAAAACACCCTGTATATAAATTAAATAATAACGACATCTTAATTTTATTCAAAGCTTTATTGTGGCTTTTGGGCTACTTTAGGCTACCTGCTCTGAAATTCGGCTATTTTAGGCTACTTAAGCCGAGAAAAATGGCGACATTAGGCCCAGTGCTGTTGGCAACACTGCTTACTCCGCCATTAGTGTTTGTTTGTTTTGGTTTCGGAAGATTAAATCTTTCAATTATTACATGAAAATGTATTTAATGTGGAGTGTAACCGAGCTAAAGGTGAATTATGGAAAAGAAATGTTTCTATGGCCAGTAAAAAAGCGGCTCTAATTGAAAGGTATTGGAAATAAAAGCCTTGATGTGATAAAAGGTTATGTTGTTGTTGTTCTTTTTAAAAACCTCGATCTCTTGTTCCTGATTGGAAGTTAACGACAGAAATGATATTTTTGGGATAGAAGACGAGCTGGAGGACCAAATTTCTAACATTTCATCCTTGGAAACATTCAGAGATGTGAATGCCAGTACGAAACTTCATCACATCATATTCAAGAATTTTCAGAAAGGCGAGTTTCGTAAATTTTATGGTTTAATAGTAATATCACATCAGTTAGGTACCAAATAAACTACATACATATTTCAAACTAAAACTAATATTTTTTCAATCTTTTGTTTTAGGTTTCAAACTCACGATAAGGGAAAAGTATCATATGAAAAAAGAAACTTAGTAACTTAACGTGCTGCTGCAGAAGGAAATTATACATAATCTTCGTGCCCAGTGTAAAGCCCAGATTGAAGAATTGTATGTGATTACATTTACACTAAATATCTGTGGAATTATAGAAGAGAGCCATTGTGAATTCGCTGCTGGAAGTAGCTTACAAGTGACTTTGTAAACATGTGTGTTTACAGTTCTTCATGGCATTGAAGATATTGTGCAAAGCAAAACAATAATACTATAAAGATTATTTAGAACCAGTGATTATTGATAAGTTTCACCATAAGTTTGTAGATTGTAGTAGACCATTTAATTATAATAATAATTTTACCGACTTTAATAAAACCAAAAGATTAAATTATTGTTTTATTTCCTTATACTATACATGTATATTTAATATAAAAATCTGTACAATAATAGTATTATTATTGTCATTTATGTATTTAACATAAATATAACATTTTAAATTATAAAATCTAGGCGCACTGAATGTAGAAAATACAAAATGAAACATGTAATATGATTCAAAGCCAGTATAAAATGCAATGGTGCTGGCATTGTCTTTGTATCCGACTAAAGAGCCATAAATGTGTTGAAAGTTCACTTGATTGCTTTTCAACGTTGACAGCACCGCCGGCATTATTTGATTTTTCACTTTTAGGATTCTCTTGTGGAATATTGTGAATATCTATTCCATTTTGAACTGAGTTATTAGACAGCATACCAGCCCAGGACTGGTCAGAATTTTCTAAACTGCATGAGCTTTCAATAGAGTAAAAAAAACTTCTGGTTTCTATTCACAAGTCGATTTTCGCGACCTTGAGCAGACTGGTTGACTTTTTTGGCTTTGGTGAAAGAAAATATAGACGTCTAGACAGTTTTTCTCAAAACTTTGTTCACTTCATCACCTGAAATAGAAAAAATACTAAGTCAACATTCCACAAAACTTGGCTAATATTTATAATAACTTTCAAGTTTTTGTTATACACAGTAGATAAGTAAAGATGTATATAGGAATTTAACCTACCAGTGTAAGAGTTTTTCCATAATAATCCTCAGGTTTTAAAATGATTAGCACATAACCTCTACGAATTTGTAGCCTTCCAGTTTTTCTTTCGAAGAGCCTTCTTCCATCGTTTTCTTCGCTTAGGATCTTTAGGGAATATAAGTATTCATATATTTTTGCAAGCAATAGCTGCACAGCGTGTCATTCTTAAGGAATAATTAAATAGGAATCTTTTTGTTTACTATTTTTGTATGGAGTTTGACAGATATACCTAAAATATTGGGTACACCCAACAGTAGCGACATCTGAAGTGAGCAAAAGGCAGTTTTTATCCCCATTAAACGTTTTGCCTTTTTTTAAGCAGTGACATGGCCCACCAAATTCAAATTTAAAATCATTTATTCAAATAGACCTTCGCAGGCACTTATGAAAAGTCTGACTCTAATACTCTAATACCGGTTCGGAAGGTTGCATTTGCTGAGAAGAGCCGGCAATAAACTCAGCAATTACTCTTTTCAAAACAAGCTTAGATTCATTACATAATATTTACATTCTAATCGCACTGACAACAATTGCGTGCCCCGGCGCGTCCGCAAAACTACAAAGTAGACTGAATCTATATTTAATAAGTAAATAAATAAATGGCAAACTTAAGCAGACCAACCCCCACAAGCAGCACCTGTTCACAAGTATGACGCGTGTGGCAGCCATCGCCCATGCGTAGTATCTCTACTTAGTTTGTGCATCGCCCTCCTCGCCATATTGGAGGGAAGTGAGCGACCCGTCACACGACGCCGCAAGCAAAGGCCTTAAAGTGAGCATGACTTACTTAAGCCTGGCTTAGAAATAAAAAATAAACTAAAGGGAAACTACTAAACACGCAATTTGTTATCACTGTGACTATTGACAAGTTTATACTAAATATCATTTAGGTATATGTATAGAAAATATACCAATTAAGGAGACATACATAATCTATTGAATAATTTAGAAATAAATGAAAAACATTAAATTGAATTAATTACTATAAGTAATAATCTGTAAATAAAAAATAAAATAAAAAAAAAGATAACTTATAATAATAATAGCATACTTAGAATTAAAATGGACCTTGAACTAGCTGCTAAGTGAAGCAAGTGCAGAGAGAAGCTACTTCCATACATCCTTGTCGTCAATATAATGAGACACTTTATAATAGGCCCTACTCAACAACCGCTTTTTGATATGTTCCTTAAATTTAGAAAAGGACATACTGGTCACGCTATGAGGAATTTTATTGTAAAATTGGATACAATTCCCAAGAAAGGACTTATTTACTTTAGCTAATCTAAATCTAGGCACAGTTATTTTGTCTTTGTTTCTAGTGTTTCTATCGTGATAATCACTATTGACTGGAAACAAATTAATGTTTTTACGAACATACATAATATTTTCAAAAATGTACTGAGAGGGCAAAGTTATTATTGTTATTTTCATGGTATTTGAATTATTATTGTTGATTTTTTATGGTGGTGCAGGCTTGTATGTCGCGCGTGAGTAGAGAGTGAAATGTTTCAGAAGCGGGGCGGCGCCGTTGGCGCGGCGGGCATGTCGAGGTCGTTGACATTGCTTGTGACATACCAATTTTTATATGTATATTATATCCTTAAGTATTCATTTTAAATTACACGCACACACTATTATATATTTATTTTATTTTATTGTTTTATCATTTCTATTTTTTTTATACGTGTACTTACGACCGTGACTCACAAAAGGCGTCGGCTGAAAATCAGCGCTGCTGACAGTAGTCAGTAGCACCATGCTGAGCTGCGCCTTTTTGACGGCACAGACCTGGTTGTTTTTAAATCAAATATTCTTAACTATATTAAGTTTTAATGTGTTCGTCAAATAAATATATGTTTATTATTATTATTATTTCGTTTATTTATTTTTCTTGACATATTAAATACATTTTTAAATATTTTTATAAAAGTCATTAAATACAAAAAAATATTATTATTATTATTAATATATTAATTTCCGGAAATACCTTTCGCAGAGATTCGCGAGACCCCAAACAGTAGATGGCGCGAATTGCTCTTTTTTGCAATACAAAAATTGATTCCAAGTCTGCGGCAGAACCCCACAGCAAAATACCGTAAGACATAAGGCTATGAAAATATGCAAAATAAATTAATCTGGCTGTATTAATGTCCGTCAGTTGCCTTATTTTGCTGACTGCAAAAGCAGCGGAGCTCAGTTTACCACCTAAGGCTTCCAGGTGAGCACCCCACTGCAATCTACAGTCTATGGTCAGACCAAGAAAAACAGTCTTATCTACTACATTAAGTTTAGTACCGTCCACAATAACATTGGTATCAACTTTTGGTACATTTGGTAATGAAAATCTTATACATTTAGTTTTTTTAGAATTTAACATTAGATTGTTGGCAGCAAACCATTGAGACACAGTTTCCAGAGCGTGGTTAACTTTTAAAAGGTCTTTGTCTTTTCTATCTACTTTAAATCAGAGACGTATCATCTGCAAACAAAACGACATCTGATAGTTCTTTCACCATGTAAGGTAGGTCATTTATATAAACTAGAAACAGAAATGGGCCTAAAATCGAGCCTTGAGGTACGCCTAATTTGACTAAGGAGCCCGATGACACACTACCATTGATTCCTACTTTTTGTTGGCGCCCTGAAAGATAGGAAACCACAAGATCGAGGGCCACTCCGCGAATTCCATATAACTTAAGTTTAAGAGCTAGCGTTTGGTGATCTACGCACCGTTGGTCTTTTTCCATATAAACACGGGTTTTTTACCTAATGCACACGGCCGCCTAAAAATTTGCATTGGCAACACTGCGTCATACCATACGGTATCAGTGTTGCCAATGCTACGGCAATTACCGTGTTCTACGGCTTTCACGCCAAAAAATCACAAAATCCACGGCCTATTCTGGTTTCAATGTGTGTGAATGGACTCCCTGTCGATGGCGAGAGTTGCGATGGTGAAAGGTAGCTGTGGGCATCAAGTCGAATAATTCCTTAGAACACTCTCCGTTGTACAAGTAGAACACACATAACGAGGCAAAGTCTCTCCTCAGACTGAGTGGCTCTAAACCGCTTGTGAGCTCGGGATAGTCAACAATTCTGATGGCACGTCGCTGAACCGAGTCTAAAGGCCCAAGCTGGTACTCAGGAGCTCCCACCCATAGATGACAGCAGTACTCCATATGAGGCCGGACCTGCGACATATAAAGATGCAGCCTTTGCCCCGTTGTGAAGTAATGCCTCGCTCTGTTGAGCACTCCAAGCTTTTTGGATGCCAGCTTAACCTTTTCCTCCAAATGACTTCGGAACAGAACGTCGCTGGAGATGTCGACGCCAAGGATCCCGATGCTTTGACTGATGTTCAAGGAAGTGTTCTGGAATTTTGGAGCCACAGACCATGGGGTTTTCTTAGCGGTGAACGCGCAGGCTTGAGTCTTGGTTGAAATGGACTAGGTTTAGTCGGCCCCAATCGGAGACACTAGTTAGTGCACTCTCGATTTCAGACACCAGCCGTTTACGGCTTCCCTCCACCTCGGAACGAGGGATATTTGCACGGCCCGTGTATTGAGCGTCCCCTGAACTGTCGTCCGCATAGCAATGAATGCCGTCAATAGACAGCATATCATTGATATGCAGAAGGAACAGTGTTGGGGACAGCACAGAACCTTGCGGGACGCCGGCATTTATGGCCATGCTATCGGAGCAGCTACCGTCGACGACGGCTCTTATGCATCTGCTGGACAAAAAGCTGGCGACCCATTTGCATAATCCCTCGGGAAGCCCGTATGCTGGTAACTTCGTGAGAAGACCCCTGTGCCAGACCCGATCGAACGCCTTCGCCACATCTAGGCTCACTGCCAAAGCCTCACCTTGACTCTCTATGGCGAGTGACCAACGGTGCGTGAGATACACAAGGAGGTCACCAGCTGAGCGACTATGGCGGTAGCCATATTGTCGGTCGCTCAACAACTCGTGATCCTCCAGAAAGCTGCGTGTTGATCACGCTGCGGGTTGGTATGATACGGGTACCTAAGGGTTACTCCGATGCACGTTTGACCGTCATATAGTGCCGTTCCAATCACCCAAATATTGTTTGACAGGAGTTCGAAAGGGACAGCACTATACGATTGTCGAATTTCGAACATCGGAGTAACCTTTCTGGCCGGGAATAATAAGTAAAAAAATTAAAAATTATTGTATTTTTTTAAACTTCTTCTTCTTCCTTCTTGACCTGGTCCCATTTACTTGGGGTCGGCCCTCCTTATCCTCGTCTTCCATTTAGCACGGTTTTGCGCCATGTCTTTATTTAATTGAGCATCTTTTAGGTCTTTTTCAACCGTCGTCAGCCAAGTGGCGGGTGGTCTTCCGCGCGAGCGTTTCGTCACTGGCAGATCGAGGGCAAGCTTCACCATATGGTCGTCTGGGCGTCTTTGTATATGGCCATACCATCGCAATCTCCTCTCTTTAACCTTTTCGGCTATCGGGGCAACCTTGAAACTTCCTCTTATATACTCATTTCGGATTTTATCAAATAGTGTGACACCCGCTGACCAGCGTAACATACGCATTTCGGTTGTGTGCAGTTTACTCAGGTGTTGTTTATTGGTAGCCCAGCATTCTGATCCATACATCACAGCGGGTCTTATAGCTGTCTTGTACAGGTGTCCTTTAACTTTAAGGGGCATTTTCCTGTCGCACATTACGCCTGTGAGTTGTCTCCACTTCATCCATCCAGTTGTAGTTCTGTGAGTAACATCGTTGTCAATTTTGCCATCGTTGCTAAGTATCGAGCCGACATATTTAAATTGCGTCACTGAAGGTATAGCCGTACTTCCTATTGAGATCTTGATGTTGGCAGGGTTTGTGGTATTATCAAAAATGCACGACAAGTGTTCTGTCTTCTTTCTGCTGATTTTTAGACCGTTCGTTTCAAGTGCCTCTATCCAGGAATTGAAATTCAACTGAAGGTCTTCTATATCTTCCGAGATCAGAACAACATCATCAGCATATAAGATGTTCCAAGGCAGTGATTTTTGGCAATGCTTTGTAAGGTGGTTCATAATGGTGTTGAAGAGCAATGGGCTAAGCGTGGAGCCTTGATGCACCCCGACTTCAATGTTAAACGTTTCGCCAGTACCTGCCGGACACAAGACTTGTGTAGTGACCGCATTGTACATGTCTTGTATAAGGCATATGTAGCACTCTGGTACCAGTTGCTGCCTGAGTGCTTCCCAAATGAGGTCACGTGGGACATGATCGAAGGCCTTTTCGAGGTCTATAAATATCATATGCAAATTGGTCCTATTAGTTTTGGCCTTTTCCAGCATTATACGAACCGTCTGAATTGCATCTGAGGAACTTCTTTCAGACACAAAGCCGCACTGATTTTGGCTTAATGTTATAATGTGCTTTAATCTATCATTAAGTATTCTTTCCCATATTTTAAGTGTGTGTGACATTAGTTTTATAGCTCTGTAATTACTGCATTCTCTGACGTCTCCTTTCCCTTTGTAAAACGTTTTTTAAACGATTCGAATTGTATTTTTTTAAACGAATAGCGAATTGCAAACATTATTCAAATGGAGCTGTTGTAAGGATTTTACTGTTAAAAACATTTAATTGACATTAATTAAACATTTTGCCTTTTTTTTTTTAAAGCAGTGACACGGCCCACCGTTGGTCTTTTTCCATATAAACACGGCTTTTTTACCTCATGCACACGGCCGCCTAAAAATTTGCATTGGCAACACTGACCATACGTCATTGTCAAGGGACTTTTTGGCGGGAACTTGCAGAGTGACGTAGCAGTTTCATTTTTATTTTCATAAATTCGTGTATTTTGAGTTTTATTGCATATTATCGGTGGTATTTTATCCAATAAAGATCAATCTATGTGCACCAATGAAGTGAAATGAAATGAATATGTGTATCGTGACTTTACAAGTTGTCTCAAAAAGTCCGTGACAAGTTTTAGTACAATGACTAGCATTTTACTAAAACATGACTTGACGGTGACTGATCATGTGGACTATGTGAAAGTGAATGTGTGGACTAATTTAAAGTGATATAATTAATAAAATGTATGCGACTGAAGGACTAGTATCCATGGTCAAGAAAAAATTAACAAAAAAAAAAAAGTCATTGTCAATCAGATTTTTTCGTAAAAAATTGTCAAAGAACTATTGTTCAAAAAACTTCGAATTTTAGGTACCTAGTTTTATTAATTTTAATTACAATACTTTTTAGTGGAATGCTATGACTTTCTACGCTATATCAATTACAGTTTTAAACCTGTAATTTCACACAACATGCGCACTTCATATAGAAAGAAAATTGTATGCTGCGTTCTGGTTGTGATATTGTTGATTATATTTTTGCATCCTAACAATAATGCAAGAGGTAGTTACGAGTATATAGCAAAAGAGAATATTCTCAATAATCTGCTTGAACAAACTGCTGTGAACTTTACGAGCACAGCAATTGCCGATTGTGAATATTATGATGTGTTGTATGATGATACTACTTTATCCACTAGTCTTGTTGATGGGGATTTGATTGAAGGCCATAAAATAAAGGAAGGTGGAGAGTACTCTCCATCGGAATGCAAACCTAAATATAGTACAGCTATCATTGTGCCATACAGGTAAATTAATTTAATTTATAATTTTGGAAATTAATAATATAGGTGTTAAAGCTCAGGCAGCAGGCAACTTAATGTGTTAATAGCAAATTTTTTATTTGTCTGTCTCTAGTCTCCATAAGGTATTCTTGAAGAATACCTTATGTTTGCAGTAAACTGTCTGAGGGACATGGAGAATATAATTTTATCTGTCAGCAAGCAAGGGACAGGAAATATATAGAGATCTAGACTAATCAGTGGGAAAAGTGGATGGCATTTGCCAACCAAGAGTATGCTGAATTGACATAGAGCAACATTAACAGTAAACTGCTATGTACACTATTTGGAATAAAAGTTTCAATATATGAAAAGACTTTTTATCATACACAAAAATTATATTGAATTGATAGTAATCTATTTTCTTTGAACAAATCTTCTCTAATTGTTTCCTGATTGTATAATATAAATCCAAATTCAAACTTGGTATAGTATCCAGACCCAGTTGTCTTTCATTTTCATGAAGAAAACTAAAATGTTATTTCAATTATTATAAAGTTAAATAACACTAATAAATAATTTTCAGGGATAGAGCAGAACATTTACGTGGCTTTTTAGTGTATATGCATATGTTTTTTCACCGCCAACATATCCACTACCGGATTTATGTAGTGGAACAAGTGGATTCGCGTCCATTTAATAGGGCTAAGCTATTGAATATTGGGGCTGCTGCAGCCATAAAAGCTGGTTACCCTTGCTTAATATTACATGATGTTGATCTTCTGCCATTACGAACTGCAAATTTATATGCTTGTACCACAAGACCGAGGCATATGTCTTCGAGCATAAATAAATTTAGGTGTTTATTCAATAATTATCTTGTAGTTTTTTTTTAGCTATGCACTTTTTGAGTTGCCACTTCACACAGTTTTTAGATGACAGGTGTCTTAAGCCAGTGCTGAATATGTGTAGAAATTGGTAAATATATATTTTTTTTCTATTTAGCTTATTTTGCTTTCAGTAATTTATCTTGTTTGAGTACGTAAATAGTTTAATTTTAAATCAGGTTTATATTCAGTCTACAACTATATTATACCATTCACAGATTTGTTCTGCCATACATAAACTTATTTGGTGGTGCAATAGCTATAGTATCTAAACAGTACAAAGCTATAAATGGTATGACAAATGAGTACTATGGCATGGGAGGTGAAGATGACCTGTACTCTCGAATTGAAGCCTACAATCTTAAGCTGTGCCGATTTGAACCAGAGACAAGCAGATACCACATGATGACACATAAATCAGAAAGAATAGTGTAAGTATCATTATTATTATAGCTACATTTAAAAATATTTATAAATTTGTTTTTTATTGTTTATTCTGTTAAAAGACATTCTTATATGTATGGTTTTCTTTTGCAGGGAAATGTTTAACAATTTTAAATATGACAAGAAGAGGATTTCAGACGATGGCCTCAGCTCGCTGCAGTACACAGAGGTAGCAACGGTTCTCCATCCACTGTTTACTCATATCATGGTTGACTTGTAGCATATCATGGTGAAAGCAAACTCATATCACACTTTCGCTTTATTGACATGAAATATGAAGTACCTGCTATTTTGACCTAATTTTTAATGTCCTAAGAACCTATAAGTAGGTAGTTTGAACTAGGATTTGATGATATTAAGTAAGTCACATGCAGTTCTCACAGTGCACCTGCAAAACTGGATCTCAAGTTTCTCAGCACAATGAAAATCATAATCGCTTTGTGGATAATAAAAACACATAATTCTTGTACAGTGGGTTGCATAATAGTCAATACCATATTTTTCACCAATATTTTAGTAAAATATTAAAAAACTAAGGCGCGAATTACACACAAACGATGTAAGGTGAAGGCGTGGCGCAGGCGCAGCGCAGGCGTAGAACGGATAAGGCACGGACGCGATTAAAATTATATAGAAGAGGCGAAGAGACGTTACGATGCGTCATTATACAGGCTGACTTTGTTGCGATAGCATGTCTACCTCTTCAGAAGACGAAGATGCGCTTGCTTTGCTGCAATCTCATCAATATGCAGAGGCACAGAAGATATTGGGTGCACCCTTGTGGAAATTGTCAGAAGAACATAGATATCTGTACTACTATAATAAAGCGGAAGAGTATTTTTGTTTGTTTGCTTAAACGGGCTAATCTCTGGAACTACGAGTCGGATTCGAAAAATTATTTCACTAATAGGAAGCTATTAAGACATTAACGCTAGCCCGCTCAATCATCCCTCAACAAACGAATGTACTTTACGTTCCTATTTTGGATACTTATCTATAAATAAATAATCTTAATTTCGTAAATATGATTTAGCAACTAATATCCTGGCTAATAAACTATAGTTTAAAAATGACTAGGGTTAAAATCTTGCCATTAAAATAATAAGAACATTTCTCTATAGGCACAGCGCTTCTTGCGGAATTCTCATGGAACTAAATTCTCCCATACAAAATCACTGTAGTAAACGCAAACGCGTGTATAGTATATTAAATTAATGACTGGAATAGCAGTTCCTGGAATTTTGTAGTTAGTTTTTGTAAACCGCAAGTCAAGGGATTAAAGGATCCGCGTCCTATCTGCGAGCTAACGGCTTGTCAATTATTTATAGTCGGGCTACAGAGCGACAAACATAAATAACAAACGCGTGCGGACGGGCGGCCGGGAAATAATTTCCTATTAATGCATGAAAGACATATCATGATAAGATTTTTGTAATAAATGTGTTTGCATAAGTACATGTATAGGGCAAACCCTATTACATGTACTAATACTCAATAATAATAATAATAATGTTCAAGTCTATTTTTTTGTATCTTTTTAGTCTTGGCTAAAATCAACCAATTAGTACATACAGCTCGGTTAACTAAAGCTGGCACGTGTAACACATTTACACATTGCGCTTGTATAGTGTCTGTGAATAAATAAGCGCGCGGTGTGAGGTCGCACTGCATGCGCAACATGAAAAGTCTGTCCGTCTTCTTCGCGCGCGGTCAAGCTTATGAGTATGAAAGAGGTTTTGCTTCTGCTATTGCTCCTATAGAGGTATTTTATTGCATTCGTCCATTAGAATTGACTGATTGATTAGAAGACATACTGTATAGTGAAATTGCATGTGTGAGCACTGTGATGGTGCCAGCATTCGTTAACCGACCTGTACATTAGGTAGGTACATTATCATGTTTCACAAAACTAAATGAACTTTTATTTAAATATTTTTTATAGATTGTTGGTTATATCCTAGTTTTAGGAGACGATCTAGATGTAGAAAAATAAGATTTAATCAGAGTACAATTATGTACCTTTAATGGTAATGTACTTATTTGTTTTATCGGTGGCAAGTTTTGATGTGCAATAAATAATAATAACTATGGTAAAAATACAATACATTACAAAATAATGTAGTTTTCAATAGTGTAGATGGTACTGATGTCTCTAGAGTGTATTTATTAGAGATGCGCCGAGTACTCGGTTATTACTCGGTACTCGGCATACTCGGCCATTTTTTTAGTACTCGTAATCGGCCGAATAACTCGGTTTGACTGCCGAGGTACTCAGGAAAAAAACATCAACTTATAACCTGACCTAAATACACGTTTCAACTACACCAAAGTATGCATGTTTATAGGACAGTGAAGACAAACCACACATTTCGTCAACAGTACCTAACCTTGCGATGTCAACCATAGTAAACATCAAAATTATCAAATAATTGTACTTTATCGGGTCGACGCGGCGACGGGACGGGTCGCTCACTTCCCTTCAATATGGCGAGGAGGGCGATGGCTGCCACACGCGTCATATTGCTAGGTGCTGCTTGGTGGGGCTGATTTGCTTAAGTTTGCTATTTATTTACTTACTAGCAGCGAAACCCGGCGTTGCTCGGGTTAAAATACATCGCATGTTTAATGGTATAAAAATTATATAAGGATACATTTTTTTACATATTATAGATTTCTATTTTCGATATGGAGAGACTTTCCAGAACATTCAAATAGTTTGTTCTTTTTTTACTCGACTGCAATCACATTTTGAACTGACGAAAAGTCACTGAATTTCGATTTATATACCGAAATTTCCAGTACCAGATCACTCTAGAATATTTAGATGTACATGACTTCGATTTGGTTTTTATAGATCAATAATAACACTCGTACACATTTTGGAACTTTGCAGACCAATCCAAAAATTCTCGATCATAATAAATTGCACTCGTTTATGAACTTCCCAGATAATTCGGATAATGTGTAGAACGTTCTCAAACATTCTAACTCGATAATAACAGTTTTGGGACATTTTGGAACTTTCTAGATGAAGCCAGAAATTTGTAGAACTTTCTCAAACATTCTATATCGATTATAATAGTTTGCATTCATTCTAGAGTGTTCAGATAAATTATAACCGTTTTACTCATTTCGGAACTTTCTAGAGCATTCAAGAAATTTCTCGAACATTCTAAATCAATCATAATCAATTGCACTAATTTTGTAACTTTCCAGATCATTCGGAAAATTTCTAGAACGTTCTTGAACATTCTAAGTCGATAATAACAGTTTTGGACATTTTGGAACTTTCTAGATGAAGCCAGATCAATAATAACCGTTTTACTCATTTTGGAACTTTCTAGATCATTCAAGAAATTTCTCGAACATTCTAAATCGATCATAATCAATTGCACTCATTTTGGAACTTTCCAGATCATTCGGAAAATTTCTAGAACATTCTCGATCATTCTAAATCGATCATAATAAATTGCACTCATTTTGGAACTTTCCAGATCATTCTGGAAATTTCTAGAACGTTCTCGAACATTCTAATTCGATAATTACAGTTTTGGACATTTTGGAACTTTCTAGATGAAGCCAGAAATTTGTAAAACTTTCTCAAAACATGCTATATCGATTAAAATAGTTTGCATTCACTCTAGAATTTTCTAGATCATTCCAGATATTTCTTGAACTTTCTAGAACATTCCAGATCGATTATAACCGTTTTACACATTTTGGAACTTTCTAGACCATTCCAGAAATTTTGAGATCTTTTCAGAAGTCCTCATGCGTTAGAAAAGGACAGCAATATATGTTTTAACATTTTCGCCACCCACAACCACCCCCTTCCACCCACCGCGACCAAACTCCCTTACTACCACCTGGAGACCAAGGGGTATTTACCACCCCAACGGGAAGTTGATTGGGGTTGGTGGTGATTGAGAAAACTGCGTATTTACGTACCCACAAAAGCATTTTATATATATTATTAGATTAATATCGATTCAGTCTACGCGAGCCTCGGGTAGACTGAATCGAAATTAATATAGAAAGAAATCTGAATTGTTGTCAGTTCTATTAGAATGTAAATAATATGTAATGAATCTAAGCTTGTTTTGAAAATAGTAATTGCTGAGTTTATTGGCGGCGTTTATCAGCAAATGCAACCTTCCGAACCGGTATTTAGAGTATTAGAGTCAGACTTTTCGTGCCTGCGAAGGTCTATTTGAATAAATGATTTTGAATTTGAATTGAATTTTGTTGGCGTACCACTCGCTCGCCAGCCGCACGTTACAACTGTTGCAAGTAACTTTAAACTTGTTTTCGCGCCCTAGACGTGCGTCAACATAACCGAGCTACTCGACAGAGTACTCGGTTCGGTAAACATAATACCGAGCAATACTCGGTAAAACTTGTACTCGGCGCATCTCTAGTATTTATTAATATTGGCCTATTTTTAGTATGTATATATGTACCTATATAATAAATCACCCTAGCTATTCTAGTAGGTACCATATTATGCGTACAAAAATATGGTTTATTGGAGTTGACGAAAATCGATTTTTTTGCAAATAACTCTGTAACGTGACGTCATAGGACATAAATACTAAACAATTTTTGTTTGATGAATGTCCCCAATCCTTGTATATCGCCGCCATTTTCAAAAATAAACAATGTGACCGAAAAGTACCTATGCCAAAATCTTCAAACCCCCTTTATAGTTAATTGTCCCTTGCTAAAATAAATGTCGATCCAAATTTTTACGTTGTAGGTAGGTACCTATAGATTTCACAGAAATTGTTGTGCACCGCTTGTCAAATCAAAGGATTTGTCCACATTTGCTCAATTAAGAAAGCAGGGAACTGTGTTGTGATCTCTATGGGAGAATAATTGAACACTTAGTAATAATAATAAAAATATTAATTAAAATAACTCGCCTTCTTTATTTTTAATTTATAAATACGTACCTACCTAGCTATTACTAAGTACTTCAACCACAAATCGAACGTTTTTTAGGATCTCACTCAACCTATGTGTTCTCTATATACTACAAGGTATCAAATAAACATACGGCCCTGATGGTAAGCGGTTACGGTGGTTGCAACACCTGATATGCTCGAGTGTTGCAGACCCTCTTCACACCCTTCTTCAAGAAGTTTTGAGAGGAGTCGCAGTGCCAGCAGCGGAAGGGATCTCAAACGGGTTAACATGTTGGTTTTTGATCTTCTATTTGGTAGGTTTTCCTACTTATGTAAAATATAAACACAGAAATAATAAAAAACATTTTGCGATTGTTATAATGATATATTTGGCATGAACAATTACTAATTACACAGCTGGTGGGGCCCAAATCACGGGAATGTGTAATATTATAATAGGTATTAAATACATACATGGTTTGATAATAACTAGAATATATTTCCTCAGATTTTAGTTTTTTTTTATCAAAATGACTAATTTAATTTCAAATATACAGGCTGAATTTTTTTTCAGCCAGTGAGGGCAACTTCTAAACTACAGGTTTTGCTTTTTCAGCTTCTACGTCACAATACGAACAAAATTATATTACAAAAGTATGACAATCTTGGTCACAAGTTGTTAGAAGTTATCAAAATTGACCTCAAATTGTTTGTCAGAATGCTAATAGCTAATTCTTTATGGCTAAACATAGTATGGTCCCTGCGAGATCTGCTCCACCTCGTCAAAATTTTAATGCCACTTTTATTTAGGTACTTCAAAATTCAACTCGGGATTACTTTCAACGTTTTTCTCTAAGACCTGTAGTTCAGAATTGACCTATACTGGCTGGAAAAAAAAACACCATGTATATTTAGGTACGTGCATTATGTCACGGACATCTTTATTAGTCGGTCATTAAATTAATAGGCTAACCCGTTAGTTACATGGCGACTATCTATACTAAAATTATGTTCAACCAAAACATTAAATGCAACATTGTATAAACTAGGACTAAATTAATAGGCACAGATAGTACCTAGATCATTTTTTATGCAAAAGAAAGACAAACATGGTCCAGCATGGAGGGCTACCCTGTTAATCTGCCCGTCAAATAGGACTTCACAGTTTAGTATCATTTTATGATTTTAACCCGCCGCGGGCCTTAGCAGACCGTTTGTGTTTAAGGGGAACCGCGGCCATTGTGCGCGAAATGCCACTGTGACGTATAAGACACAAGGTTTAATATTAACTGTAATTTAGTTACTGTTCCATATACATTTTAACTCTGGCAGGTCTCTCTAGTCTGGTTATCGCGCCTGATAGTTTCGCGATACTGCTTACGTAAAGAAAACATCATCATGGGACAGAATGCTTCACTACACACCCCCATTGATAATTTCAGATAGCATACTAAACTAACTAGTGTAACAAGGCAAGTTTCACAAGTGATTGCGCCCGCAATATTTTCAGTAGTAGGTGCCTTATTTCAAAGTAAATACTAAATTCATAGTTTATATTAGGTCCTATCTCCTAATCACACAGACACACCATTCCGTTACCCTAGCAATTCATTAGGCCCGCAAGTATATGTGGCTAGTCTATCAATGAAATGGCTGATTTAACTAGATGCCTGCAATATAAGTATTTACAAGGTCATGCCATAAAATATCATAAGATTATTTTACGATATATAATTAAGTATAAAATCACTCACACCAGTTCAATTAAAATTAGCACCCATAATTTATAAATAAAAAATACAAATGTAATATTTCGCACCTTAGGTACTACTGTCACAAGTTATACCGTTTAAAATCCCAAACTTATGAATAAAATCACAATCATTTTCATTAATACAAACAGAAACACAAAAACGCCACATTGTAAATATAGTCTTAAATAAAAACATGTTATTTACAAATATGTATCAGCCTAAAAGCATGAATTTGTAGACAAAATTTCAAAACCACAAGGAAAACAAACTACAATTTAAAAAAAAAACAAACTTAATCCCGCTTATTACAAAGAAGGTTAAGTAAGTCTAGTAAAGTCCAGGTTTTAAATATATCCGTCACTTTCTTATGTCATATAACAAAAAGAGCTAGGTATCTTAAAATCTGGGTTTTACTCTACTTATACTTATGACATCTCTCTGACTTATACCTTCTTTTGTATAAGAGATATTTTGTATCCTATCCATTTGTTTAGAATGATACTCATTAATATCTCCCTGTTTCAAAATTTAAATTAATTTTTCTTACTAAAATGAATGGAATTAACTGCTATTATATTATATTCCTGAGAGCACTGTAATATTATGACTAAAATATAGACTAATACAATTTTATTTTGGTTAGTACCTAATTCTTTGTAAATATTCAAAATTGATATTAATATATTTTGCAATCATGGAATAAGAATAAAGGAATATTATGACAATTATCTCATTACAGATATATGACTGATTTGAGAAATATTAATTATATTATACATTGTTACACCAATATAGCTTGGTGAATGGTGGGTTATACATACTGATAGAAGATACCAAATAGAATTACTGATACCAATAAGATATTCTTCTAAAAAGGCCATAATCCATTATCAAACGTCTCGTGTTTTATCATAACATAATAGAAATAAGCATAGGCTTTGGAATCAAACAAACCAATTAAATGCAACACAGTGGAGACTGTTATTTTTCCAACTTATGCTTTGTCACAATCTCACCATGGTAGGACCACGTAAGACTGTGGCCGAAACTTAAGCTCATAATGCAAAGAAAGGAATTGGATGTTGAGTGTAGGTGCTGAAAACACCAGAGGGTGTGCAGCAACACATTTTCAGCTAGAGGATGGTTGCCAACAAGACAGGCTCACAAAGTACCCTTTCACCATGATGGTTTTCTACACTGGAACCTCAAGCTCATTGAAAGATCCTATCATTGCCATAGACAAATTAATTTTGCTTTGTGTAAGTAGACAATTCTGTCTATTTGCAGATCGGAGTTGCTATAGTATAATAATTCAACACACTCATATTTACATTGACTAAAATATTTTTTACCCCAAGAAGTTCTATGGTCTCAATACCAGCATACTCACTAGTCCTAATACAAAAGAGAAGACTAATTTAAGATTGGATCCAATATGAAGCCATTCTGGCCACTGAGATTTCATAACTTGTTCTGGTTGCGTTGGCAATAGTAGTGCAGCAATGCAACAAATACTTACTGCTACAGCAACTACATTAATAGGTTGCTGATCTCTGAAATAAAAAGACAAAACTATCACTTATAATAATAATAACTAAGCAAAGTACTTATTTTACATCTTAGGGCCCAAACTGCATTCATGTGGAAAAAATGGAACTCATCAGAACTCAGAAAAATTATGATTCTTTGGCCTCTGTCTTAGGTATGCTGTCTTCATAGCTCTAAAAAGCCAAGCTGAGGGATAGGGGAATGGGCCCTCATGATTATGGAGATTATAGTAATATCTGGCTGATAACTACCTATGTGATGGATGGTTACATGAGGCACGTGTGGTGAGCTCCTCAGTTGGTCTGATTGGTGCTACTCTTGGCACAAGAGGGTGGAAGCTGTCACCTAAACTCTCCTGGTTTGTGTTTGAAGGTTCACCTTCTATTAGTTTTGTTGGTATATCTCTTTTTCCCAGAGCCTGTAAAAAAATTGGTAATGACTATAACATTACAATGCAAATGATTAAAATTACCACATTATATTGTGTAAAAAAATAGAGAGTAGAGTTTTGATGGTGAGAGCTGATAGTTATATCAGTTGTCTAGCTTACCAAATGAACAAAACTCCATTAAACAACTTTGAAAGACTAATTGGAGTGGTTGGTAAGTTACAATACTTGTGGGTCATGGATTTGATTCCCACCTAGGACAGACATTTGTGTGCATGAACAACATGTCTGATTGTTTTGAGTCTCAATGTAATGAAAAAGTAGAATATGTAGTATGCAGATAGATACTGGTTTTAAACCAGCTAAGTGTGAGCTGGACTGTTGCATGATGGAAATTGTCAAATAATAAAATAATTCAACAAAATATTTGTTCATATTAGTTTTGAAAATATTTTAAGAATAGTATTTTCATAGGAGTATGAAAGAGTTAAGGGGTCATGTAGTTAGTTGGGTAAGAAGTGTTTTACACTTAATTAATTATTCATTTGATTGTACATTCTAGCTTGAGTAAGTTATTTTCTAGGTCAATAGCCAAACACAAGCCTACAGGGTAAAAAATATATTATTGAATATGTATATGGTATATATACCTGCTGGGTATTCCTGTCATACATTGTTATTCTGAACTTTTCAACTGTGTCGCAATGTGAAACAGATGGTTGTGTGTAACGCACCACAATGTCTATGCAACTTTGTGGAGCTATCACTCCTTCAGGGTCGATTACAGTGAACTTGTTGGGTGATGTACAAAGCACTGCAAATATAACAGTATTCAATTAAAACCAAATGAATTAGGCACCACATGGCAACAAGACAAGATTCGAAATTGCGATTGTCACAATTTGATACCTTTGAAGTTCACCGAAAAATCGTAAGGATTGTATACAGTGAGTAATTGCTTATGTGTGTGCCTCGCACTCAAATAAAATTCCAGTGAAACTGGAAAAACGAACACTGGAAAATTCTTCATTTTTATATTAATGTGTTATTGACACAACACAAAAGAAAAACAATAACAACAGCTGTACAATCCTTTTCGTCGCGCAACTGACTGACGTTTCGCTCAACGCTGGTGGGTGGCAGTGTTGCCAACAGCTCTGGGCCTAATGTCGCCATTTTTCACAGCTTAAGTAGCCTAAAATAGCTGAATTTCAGAGCAGGTAGCCTAAAGTAGCCCAAAAGCCACAATAGAGCTATGAATAAAATTAAGATGTTGTTATTAATTAATTTATATACAGAATGTTTTTTCTTCTCGCCAGTATGGGCAAATTCTGGACTACAGGTCTGAGAAAAAAATCGCTGAAAGGAACCATGAGCTGAATTTTGAAGAAACTAAAAAGGGCATTAAAAAATATTGTGTTTTCGTAGATAAGAAATTTTTTCGAAACATTTTTTCGATATTCTGCTTTACGTCACAATACGAACAAAATTATTTATCACAATCCTGGTCACAAGTTGCTAAAAGTTATCAAAATTTACTTCTAATTGCTTGTCAGAATGCTAGGAGCTGATTCTTTATGACTAAACATAGTGTGTGCCCCGCAAGTTCTGCTCCAACTCGTCAATTTTTACTGAAATTTCCAAATGAAGCTTAAAAATATAATAAAAGTATAGTGTCCGCTACGTTAGGCGTGTACCGGCGCCGAGTGTAGGCTTGTAGTTTCTTCAAATCAGTATACCTATATACGTGGCATTTGGAGAAAAATACACTCACGTGAGCACCCGTGCGCGATTTTCACTGCATGTAGCAGATACAGTATGAGGCACGAGTGGTGAGCACAAATAGGTAGTAGTGGGGCAAGCTCGTGCAAATACACTTTTGGCCAAATCACAGGCGTAACAAACAAACAATGTTTGTTTGTTACGCCTTTACGCCTCAACTACTCAACGGATAATCATGAAACTTGGCATGCAGATAGCTTATAGTATGGAGAAGGACATAGGCTACTTTCCCTATCCCGGGAACGCGCGTGAAACCGCGGGGGATAGCAATATTTGTTACGATTAAGCTCATAATTTGTGATTTGGCTTATATTATTACCTTGTCATTGAGGTAGCCTAAAAGGCGACCAGTCGCCATCCCGAATTTATCGTCGCCAATTTTCGTCCTGAGTAGCCTAAATGGCGATAAATCGCCTACGTTGGCAACACTGGTGGGTGGGTGCAAAGAGTATAGTAACTATCCATAAAGGAAGGTGGGTGAGCTGCGCGCGCAGTGAGGGAGGTGGTCTCGATTAGTGGTGGGCGTTTAAACGATAAGCGTTCAACTAAGCAGTGCTTTTTAGAAAAAGCGTTCGTTTCGTTTAAAATTTTAAGTCTTTAACGCTTTTTCGTTTAAAACTTTTTAGTCCGCTTTCGTCAATTACTTACAATTCCCACATAATGCCATGCCATCTGTTGATAACTTTTGACAACATTTTGCTGAATGGGGTAGTTGTCGGTAATGTCGGTAAATAAATTAACAAATGAAGTCGATAGATGGCATCAATTGCTATGGAGTATTATAAAATGTGCAATGTAGTGAATATACGACTAAAATACGTATCATTTGCTTTCGTTATCTTTATTTGCATTTAGTAACCTATTTAATTTTATTCCATAATT
This sequence comes from Polyploca ridens, assembly GCA_951394255.1. Taxonomy (NCBI): domain Eukaryota; kingdom Metazoa; phylum Arthropoda; class Insecta; order Lepidoptera; family Drepanidae; genus Polyploca; species Polyploca ridens. The sequence goes on from OX596257.1 coordinate 9,416,869, forward strand.
TTTCAACGTAAAACTATACGACTTAATTACATATCACTTGTTTTTTGAATATTTATTTTAATTTAGTAACCTATTTGATTTAATCCTATAATATTTCGTTAAAAGCTTATTGTCGTGCGATTTCATCTTCACTTTAAGTGCAACGTAATAGACTTTATTTTAGTTTGACTTTATATTCCACTTTTTCGTTGAATGCTTTTACGTGATTAGTTTGATTTTGTATGTCGTCGATCGTCGACTAAGCGTGAGTGAAAAAGTTGGTAGTTGAGTGCGCGAAGTCTTGATTTTTTGTTTTCGTGAACTAAAACTATTTGTAAATATTATATTATTTTGTGTGATAATTGATGAATGGGTAAATGTGTAAATTTTGAATAGTGGAGTGTAAAATAGTAAGTTACGTGTATAGGAAAGTAATTATAATTATATATTAATAATAGGTAAAATGTCGAGAATTAGAAATTCTCACATTTGGAATTATTTTGAACGCAATCAGGACAATAAAATCACTGAGTGTAATATATATATATATATATAGTGTAATATATGTAAAAAAAATATTATCATATAAAAAAACGAGAGAAATTCATTGATTGATCCATTATTTGTTTCTAGAATCGTTTCTACGACACTTTTTGAAAGAGCAAGAGCCACGCGCTGCGCCGATATCACGCGTTTTTCAACGTAAAACTTCATTAACGTTTCAACGTTTTCTTCCATGTTTAAGCTCCATAAATGAAAAAGCATTTTAAGTGAAAAGCTTTTTAAAAAGTCTGCTTATAAAAATAAGCATAACGTTTAAACGCGTTGTCAAATTCAAGCCGTTATTCCCACCTTTAGTCTCGATCACAGATTAGAGGTGGTAGCTATTCTAATAACTAGCCAAAAAACGGCTATTCACAAAATAGCCACGGCTATGTTATCTATCAACACGATAATTTGCTATTAGCTACTGGATGGCTACTGGCTAGCTAGAAAGAATGAGGTGTTTTCCTGTCTAACTGTTGATAATTCGAACCAATTTGAACCTTAAGTGCACGATTTGACAGGTATTTTGCCCATAGAGGTATCATAAGAAATCCTCCTCATTACGAGAAATTTACGTCACACACAGCGGGTAGCCGCCTAGCCGCCACAGGTCACCAGCCGCCACTAGCGGGTAGCTGGCCGGCTAGCCAAAGCCATTCTAGCGGCCACTAACGGTTACCTGGCCGGCTAGCCAAAGCCAATCTAGCCGAGTAGCCGGTAGCTGTGTTCGCTTACTGCGAAACAGAGTAGTAGTGCGAGTCCAGAGTGTAAAATTCGAGTGCATGTCGTTATTATTTACGTATATTATTATTATTTCGAATTATCGAATTTAAAACGAATTCAAACCTATTTTTTTAATTTAAATTTAATTTCAATTAGTCTGTAATATAATTGGGTTTAAATAAATCGTTTTATTCATCTGAAGCAGCGCGACATCTATGGTTTACGTACCTACAACTAAAGACTGAGTCAAATTCATATCCATATATATAGAGAAGACGTTATTGTTGATTTTCGATGTTTTTATTAGTGACTAGCTGACCCGCGCGGTTTCACCCGCGTTCCCGAGATAAAAAGTAGCCTATGTCCTTCTCCATACCATAGGCTATATGCATGCCAAATTTCATCGCGATCGGTTCAGCGGTTTAAGCGGGAAAGCGTAACAGACAGGCAGACAGAGTTACTTTCGCATTTATAATATTAGTTAGGATACGTACGACCTATGAGAAAAAGTATTTTTTTTTCAAAAGAGTAAACAATAATATAAAAAGTAAATTAAAAGCAATATAATTACATTAATTTATTATATTATCATCTAGACTAGACTTGTTTCAGCGGCGCGGATCGAACTCGGATCGTAGTTGAACGTTATTCAACTAGCTAGTTCGGCTAGTTACCCTACTTGTACTTATTAGTCTTATTACTTTATAATTTGTGAGTTACCTACCAATCGCTAGTAGACCATCTGTCACAGACTAAGTAGAGATGCTAACGCATCAGACGGGGCACTGCCATAAAATATCGCTATACGAATGGCACGACTATTTTTTTTTTTTTTTTTGGCATCTCGAGTAGCATATAGACCGTGAACAATAGTCTTTTTGCCTTCGTTAATTTTAGTACCCACCTATATAATTTTATTTCTATATTCTACAATTTTGCCGTTAGGAATGAAGTAGATGTAAAAATAAAATACCTTGTTATTTATTGATCCTTTTATTTTTTAATTTCGTTTTGTATTTATTAAGTGCCTTTTGTTGCATTGGAGGCAATGATTTGTTCCTATAGCTGTTTCCATTTCACCGCAACATACACTACCATAAAATTGGTGTCTTTTTTTGGTGGAAGCCAAAAACAATTTATCGGCTATTGCCACATCTTTGGCTGAAGCCAAAGATTTAATAATTTTAAGATTTTCAGTTCAAGAGAGAGAGAGAGAGAATAAATAATATATTTTAAAACGTTTATGTTGACTGTACAAATAACTTAACGAGATGATTAAAATTGCCTAACTACTTCTCCTTAAATTGTTGTCAGTGCCATTAAAATGTAAATAACTATTATGTAATGAATCTAAGCTTGTTTTGAAATAGTAATTGCTGAGTTTATTGCCGGCTCTTCTCAGCAAATGCAACCTTCCGAACCGGTATTAGAGTCAGACTTTTCATAAGTGCCCGCGAAGGTCTATTTGAATAAATGATTTTGAAATTAATAATAATGTCTGGAGCATTCGTAACAGATCACTCAATTTCGGTGCTTGCTAGAAACCTTTGGCTTCACCCAAAACGGCCCATTTTGGGCGAAGCCGAAGGTGGCCAAAGCGGACACTGACGGACACTGACTACAATATAGAATATATTAGATATCTTACTACAAAAATAGTGATGAACATTGATTGTCTCTAATTCTTTTGAAACAACATGCTAACTTAGGTATTTTCCACAGAACAGATAAATAAGGTTAGAATGGTAATGTGGGCGGGGCAAGCGCGCCACAGTTATGATTCGATAATCATAACTTGACCGATTCACTCATTCACCGCGGTCAGTGCGCGTCGGATTACGTTAGAGAACAGAGCTCTGGTTATAATGCCGTGTTGTGCTATTATAACGTGTAAGACGAAAAGTCAGACCTCTAGTATAGAGCGAGGAGGTATATCTTTCCATCGGTAAGTCGAAAATAACATTTAATTACAATATTATTTGTAAAAAACATAAAAACATATTGATCATTATGAAATACCAAACATTAACAAAATTATTGCAACAAGTTATGAAAAACATACATTGACCGATGTGTACTCGCTCAATCTGCGCAATGACCAAGTCCGCTTTCAATGTACTGCATACATTGCGTCTTCTACACATCGTCCTTTGCCCTGACTGGCAGTGATGTAAGGCGCAGCATGTTTATCGATAGTGACGTGACCATGTGGTTTGGTTAAATAAAATTATCGATAGAATTCTAGACTATAATATAATTACGTTTCACAAAGATAATTTTCGAATTATTTTATATTTAATTAACGATAGTATATTTTTAGTTAGACGTATTTTGAAATTAGATATTATATTAATCATTGAATGAATGTGACCGAATGATATAAATGGACCCCTCCTCATCTACGAGTATTTACTACGATGTATTTAGTATTCAAATCTAAGTAAAATATAATTTGACTAATGCAATAAATTATAAATTGTAGGTTTCCTAAAGAACCTAACGCCAGGGAACAATGGATTGGCGTGACAGGTAGAGGAAACTGGATGCCGACAAAGATGAGTACTATTTGCTCCAAACATTTTTCTGAAAATGATTTTATTATTAAAAAATCAGGTTATAAATACATAAAACCAGGGGCGATCCCAAGAGAACAAATTGTTCAGATTTGTTCGAGTTCTTTGGTAAGTTTTGTTAAAATGCTAACTTGTTGGAACTAAGTTCCATCTTGCATTAATTACTTCTATTTTAACACGCTTTTATTAGCTTCACCTGTATGTATGTATGCATGTAATGGAATCTTCAAACGTAAATTTCATCGACTTCCAAACGTCAAATTAAGCTGAAATTTTGCACACTTATCCAGTACCGATGACAAACCAATAATTTGGTACCATTGAGCTGATATGCTGATAAAGCACGGAGCAACGTTTCCTAGCCTTGTTTGGGCTTGTTGGAATTGTCGTAAGATGAACGTTGACTATATATAGTTTTCAGGGTCTGATGATGGAGTAGGAGGGTAAGCACTGGAACTCCATTGTGGAGCATCGTATATTAGCAGTGTTTGGGGTTGTTGGAATTGTCGTAAGACTGGTTTTAATGGTTCTATCGGATGTGCTGTAGCTGTTAAACATTTTTATGAAACGTTAATACGTCCCGGAGTACTAATTTTTATGCCATTTTACAAAGTAAGCCAGGATCACCTTGAAATGCTTTTTGGTAATATAAGGTCACATGGTGGAGGCAACAATAACCCCACGGCCCGCCAGTTTAAAGCTGCATACAAAAAACTTTTAATTCATATTGAGTTAAAGGCTCTCGATAGTGGAAATTGTACTGCGCTTGAACACATTTCAATTCTTGATTGTGCATCATCTCCTGTAGCACGGATTAATAGATCCATACGAAGGATTGCGGTTGAAGATGATGATGTTGATGATAATAATGACGAAGGGGCTATTAACGATTTTTTCAATACCATCTTAGAGTTTAGCAATCAAATCATTAGCCATATTGCAGGATACATAGCGCATATTTTAATAAAGCAAATAGATTGCAATGTATGCACTGGAGCGCTATTGTCCAATAGCATAAATGAAGAGCACAAATTTATAGTTGCTAAAGATATGGGTGGTCTTTTATACCCATCAAAAGATTTAATAAATATCTGTAAAATATCAGAATCTGTTATAAAAATGTATACAGAAACCCTACATAAAATAAATAAAAAAATGTTGGTGACAAAAATTATGCGTCACTTTGTAGGCAGTGAAATATTCAAAAACATTATTTATCATCAAATTGGCCAATACCCTACGGCAAACCACGTCACAGAGATTGCACTTTATTTTGAAAAATTTGTTCATGATAAATAGCAAGCGCCAATTGCTAAATAAATATGTTTTATTTCAAGGACAGTGATTATTAGGGCGAACGAAGCGAGCCTTATCACTATCTCACAACCTGAGGGAGCTATGGAACGAGCTATGCTCTGAATTTCTCTACGTGACAGGGTCCGAAATGAGGATATTCGTAGGAGAACGAAAACGACGGACATAGCTCGTAGAGTTAGTAAGCTGAAGTGGCAATGGGCAGGCCAAATCGCTCGAACAGCCGATAACCGATGGGGAAGAAAGGTTCTCGAGTGGCGACCACGTACTGGAAAGTGCCGAGCGGGACCTGGTCAGATCTACTATCCGACTCAGTTCTACACCTTGTGGTACGAAAAAACGATCACACCTCTATAGATGATGCACAATCAAGAATTGAAAGTTAGTTTAAAATTAAATTAGTTTATTTTGCATACTTTCATAGCCTTTTATCGTATGGCGTATTATTATGGGGACCTGCAGCAGATATTGAGACTATTTTTATATTACAAAAAAGGGCCATTCGTGCAATTTATAGTATGGGACCTCGTGAATCATTGAAGGAATTGTTTAAGGAAATAAATGTCATGACTTTACCTTCACTTTACATTTATGAAAATATAATGTTGGTACGTAAAAGCTTATACTAGACAAAAAGACAAATTAGTTGTTCCGTATTTTAGATTAGCGAAAGTTCAAAAGTCATTTCTTGGAAATAGTGTACGTTTTTATAACAAAATCCCACCTTCGGTAACCAAAATAACTGATTTTAAGTTCAAATCTCACGTAAAGAAAGTCTTGAAAGCACGAGCTTATTACAAGGTAGCCCACTATACTGAAGATAAAGATGTCTGGAAATAGCTTCACTCTGCACAAGCGCACATTGTACAAAATCCAGTAAATTACCTACATAATTATGAACCAGTGCAGGTTATTATTTTTTATTTATTTTGTATGTTGATGTTTTGTTTTTTTTTTATATTTATGCGTTTTTATGATTGTGTATTTTATTTTGTAAAATAAAAAGTATGTATAATGTTTTCGAAAAAATAGCCAATATAGTCAGACTGTTCAAAAAAAAAATATTTAAAAAATGTAACCTTGCTGAGTTTCTTGCCTGTTCTTCTCAGTTGAAGGCTGACTTACGAACTGGTGGTAACTTCAGTAGCTTTGACCTTCATAAGTGCCCTACTAGGGCCTAAATTGAATAAATGGCTTTGACTTTGACTTATAAGTGTATTTCAATGCATAACAATTGTTTCTTTTTCCATTTGTCTAATGAATTATTTATATAAGTTTTTGTCAATAATCACACCATTTAAAAAAATAGTATTTTTTTAAATGGTGTGATGAAATTTGTATAGGTATAAAAAATTCCAATAACCAAGTACGAGCCCTTACAAAGCTGTGCTTTTAGCTAGTTTATACTATATAAAAAAAAAAATCTTATTCATATTAATTTAATTTAATTCTTATATATATTAATTTCATGTTTCATTTTTCCCCACGCATTCATGAGATAATTTATCGATAAAAATATCGACTTTATCAAGCAAATCAAATCTGTCAAATTTAGCTTCATAATTTTAACAGCTCACGCCTATGAAGTATCGTATTTTTTCGGTAATTACTTACTAACGATAATGTCGTTCTTCATTGACGGGTCCCACCCACTTAGTGAAGTGCCACACACAACGAACAACCAGACTATCAATAATCAGTTTAGAAATAAAATAAATCGAACATTAGAAGTTAAAATTTAGTTAACTATATAATTTGCTGTAAAAATTTTCGTTATTTGCGCACTATAATATAATATACTATATATTTATCACGCAGTTATCCGTAAAAAAACCACTACATACCCTAATAATTTTATTAGTTTTTAATTGTCACAAATTGATTATTGCCGGTCCAAAAAATCATTATGCTGAATAATAATATAATTAATTTAATAGAAAAAGATATGTTTGTTTTGTGTAATCCGTACAGCATAACCATGCAACTATCGATTCCAAGTTCTATGAGAATAATAATTGATAATCGAACCGATTCATTAACGATTATAAACTACCCATCCCTACTGTAAGTTGTCAACATTTTTGACAGGTGTATGCATTTTTGCGTGTGTGAGTGTCTATGCCCACGGTAGCTTAGTGCTAGTGGGCGAACGAATATCTGCCCTGAGATTTATGTGTGCCTGATTTGGTTGTGTGCGAAATATTTGTAAAAATATGATTGCGTATGTGTAGAAATTAAAATAGTGGGGGTCAAGCGGCGACACTGGTCCTAGTACAAATTTGGAGCGAGGGCCTTTCCAACCTTATTTATCTATTCCGTGGTATTTTCGTATAACTTATGAACAAGTTATATGAAAATACCTATGTTTTAGGTATAGGCTTTTTACAGATCTGTGCGAGGTAAGTTGAGAACTGGTGCGATGACGTCACAGTCACTTGCCTGAAGTGCAGGGGTAGTGGACAGGGAGTTGAATTCCACGTGGGTGGAATCAACTTTATATAATAACTAGCAGCGAAACCCGGCGTTGCTCGGGTTAACATACATCGCATGTTTAATGGTATAAAAAATATATAAGGATATTTTTTTAACATATTATAGATTTCTATTTTCGATATTGAGAGACTTTCCAGAACATTCAAATAGTTTGTTCTTTTTTTTACTCGACTGCAATCACTATTGAACTGACGAAAAGTCACTGAATTTCGATTTATATACCGAAATTTCCAGTATCAGATCACTCTAGAATATTTAGATGTACATCACTTCGATTTGGTTTTTATAGATCAATAATAACACTCGTACACGTTTTGGAACTTTCCAGACCAATCCAAAAATTTTTAGAACTTTCTAGAACATTTTAAATCGCTTATAATAAATTGAACTCATTTTAGAATTTTATAGATCATTCTAGAAATATTTGAACTTTCTCGAACATTTTAAATCGTTTATAATAAATTGCACTCATTTTGGAACTTTCCAGATCACTCGGAAATTTTCTAGAACTTTCTCAATCATTCTAGATCGATCATAATAAACTGCACTCAATTTGGAACTTTCTAGAATATTCCAGATCAATTATAACCGTTTTACACATTTGGAATTTTCTAGATCATTCTAGAAATTTCTAGAACTTTCTCGAACATTTTAAATCACTTCTAATAAATTGCACTCATTTTGGAACTTTCTCGATCATAATAAATTGCACTCATTTTGGAATTTTCCAGATCATTCTAGAAATTTCTCGAACATTCTAAATCGATCATAATCAATTGCACTAATTTTGTAACTATCCAGATCATTCGGAAAATTTCTAGAACGTTCTTGAACATTCTAACTAGGGAATGCAAAACCGTGGCAAAATGAAAACCGGTTTTTATTTCGGTTATGAGATGAAAAAACCGGTTAACCGGTTTTAAACCGGTTTTTTTAATGTTCGCTCATTTTTTTTTCACGTTATTTCTATAGCTCGAATTATAGATAATAACCGTGCCTAAGATTGAAAAATCGCAAACTGAGGAATTATTGTCAGTTAAGTTATGGAAGTGGGTATAAAAGAAACATCAAAGACACCATCACCATTTGCCTGTCCTGTTCCCTATAATTTGGGATCGGCGCAATATGTACGCTTCTTCTAGCCGTTATACCAACATTCACTCGTTTCTTACCAATATCAACTTTCACTCAATCAATCCATCTCTTTTTCATAAAATTTATGGAAATAATCGTTTATTTAACTCTGTAGATCAGATACTCGTTTATATAGACTACACGGTTCGTTTATGTTTCGTAAGTTATAATATTAATTTCACACGTAATATACATGGCATATTGTAGCGGCACAGCAACTTGCGTGTACACTAAAACGTGGTTATTATTATACGAATGTTTTCCTTAGATAAAAAAAAATACCTAGTTTTTGCTGTCGTGCAGACGGGTAAAAAATAACTCCAATCATGACTGATTGCTTGCTTGCTATCTGGCAGATACATAAGAGCCTTCGTTGATAGTAGTTGCTCTGATAGCATGACATTAATGCTGGCGTCCCGAAAGGCTCTAAATTATCCCCAACATTGTTCCTCCAGCATAGGAATAACATACTCTCTATTGCCAGCATTCATTGCTATGCAGATGAAATTACATGGGACGCTTATTACACGAACCGTGCAAATATCTCACGTTCTATATTGGAGAAAAGGTGCGAAGGACTTGTCTTAAATAGAGAGTACACAAACTAGTGACTCCGATTGGGGTCGACTAAACCTAGTCTATTTCAACCCCACTAAATCACACGCAAGCCTGCAATTCACCGTTGAGAGAAGTCCATTTGCTGTGGCTCCTCATTTCTAGAACATGTCCCTCAACATCACGAAAAGCATTGGGATCCTTCACGTTAATATTTGTAGCGACGTTCTGTTCCAAAGTCATCTACAAGATATCCAAAAAACTCGGTGTGATTAATAGAGCGAAGCAGTACTTCTTATCGAGACAAAGACTGCAACTATATAAGTCGCAAGTCTGGCCCAAATTAAGTAATGCTGTCTTCTGTGGGCACCTGGATACCAGCTCGGGTATTTAGACTCAGTTCAGCGACGTGCCGTTAGAATTGTCGATGATCCCGAGCTCACAAGTGTTTTAAGGCGGCCCTCTGTGGCAGGCGCAACTTCAACGCAAGCATAGTCTAAAAGCTTGTTGTTTCATCCAACGTAATGTTTGACTGCGAAACAAGAGAGACAGCATCAGAGCCGTTGGTTATCAGTCGGTAAATTCAGCTGATCACTCGCGGCGGCTTCGCTAGGTCGTCATTCATGATTTCGCATTCATAAAACTTGTCCCAAGAGTATACTTCTTGTGAAAAAATCTTACAAGCTTGTGAAAAAAAAGTTAGTTATTTAGAATCTCCAATACATTTGCAAGCCTGGTATCTAAATGTTTTCTTTACTTTTACAATTTATACATACATACATTACATTTTATACAATAATACACAATTTATACATACATTAGATATGGCCAAAGTTCAGGCAAAAACGCTGTTTTTCGGAGGCATTGACTGAGTTTCACACTTTTTTAAATTTCGCCTAGATATACGGCTAGATATAGTGCACAAGATACTAATTTGTTCAAAACATCTAACGAACAATTTTTAACAACGCCGTAATAAGTACAGAGGTTTTGTATGAAAAGTATGACGAATTGAGTCCTCTTAAAGTCCCTTAGTCTGAGGAGAGACTGCCTTCTTATGTGTGTTCAACAGCTATTCCAACAGTGTTCTGAAGAATTGATTGACCTGATGCCCAGTTACGTTGATCCATCGTAGATGGGGAGTCCATCCTCACACATTGGAACCAAAATGTTCTCATACTGTGCGGTTTCAAAGAAGCTTCCTATCGTGGATGCTCTGGCTGTGGAATGAGCTCCCCGCTTCAAAAAGGTTGAGGGTTGGTAACGTGCGAGTGATAACCGTTATGTTGCAAGAATCTATAGGCTAGAGTAACTGGTTATCATAAGGCGGGCCGTATGCTTGTTTGCTACCTAAGTATTGTAAAAAAAAGTTTTACATGTTTTATATCTATCATAAAAACAATCATTATTTTAAGTTATTTTCTTACCAGCTCAATAAACTACACATCAACACACTTCAGTTCATCACTCAGTTTAAAAAACGGCGGCAAATCTTCCTTTTTTATTTATCCACACATTGAAAGAAAAACCGAAAAAAATCGAAAAACCGGTTTTGGTGTTATGTGAAACCGGTTTTTCTTGTTGGTCAAAACCGTACCGAATAACCGGTTTTTCGATTTTCGGTGAAACCGGTTTTCATTCCCTAATTCTAACTCGATAGTAACAGTTTTGGACATTTTGGAACTTTCTAGATCATTCAAGAAATTTCTCGAACATTCTAAATCGATCATAATCAATTGCACTCATTTTGGAACTTTCCAGATCATTCGGAAAATTTCTAGAACATTCTCGATCATTCTAAATCGATCATAATAAATTGCACTCATTTTGGAACTTTCCAGATCATTCTGGAAATTTCTAGAACGTTCTCGAACATTCTCACTCGATAATAACAGTTTTGGACATTTTGGAACTTTCTAGATGAAGCCAGAAATTTGTAGAACTTTCTCAAAACATGCTATATCGATTATAATAGTTTGCATTCACTCTAGAATTTTCTAGATCATTTCAGATATTTGTTGAACTTTCTAGAACACTCCAGATCGATTATAACCGTTTTACACATTTTGGAACTTTCCATTACAGAAATTTTGAGATCTTTTCAGAAGTCCTCATGCGTTAGAAAAGGACAACAATATATGTTTTAACATTTTCGCCACCCACAACCACCCCCTTTCACCCACCGCGACCAAACTCCCTTACTACCATCTGGAGACCAAGGGGTATTTACCACCCCAACGGGAAGTTGATTGGGGTTGGTGGTGATTGAGAAAACTGCGTATTTACGTACCCACAAAAGCATTTTATATATATTATTAGATATTCATTAATCAATGTATGGTACTAATTACAAGTGTTGTCAGTGACTGCGGTTTGAGGAATACCACAGCTGATCTCGCCATCAGAAAATAATGTTGGGTAGGCGCCAACACGGATACGAGGCCTCACATTTGTCAACGCAATGAACCTATTTTCAAAATGCTTTTGACACACACAGTCACAAACTACTAAAGGGATACTACGTATCACACAGTGCTTGCGAAGATCCTCTATACTTAAGCTGGACAATCTTTCACAATTAATACACTGTAACCACTTCTGGAGTCCTATCTCATTCTTAGGAAAACGATATAAATTAGCGACCTTTCGCCTGCTAGCACAATTCACAATACAACACTTGTTGTACATTTTGCTAACTGTTATTATTACAAGAACAAAATTGAGAGGATAAGCTACGGAAATAATTCAACGCAAAACTTCACTCGACCAACTTTGAAACTGAAATGGCGCACATTTTGGTTTGAATTTGACATACAAACAAACATGGCGTCGATGTTTATGGGTCAGGTTTAAGGGCTTATTACATCTTCCTATATTTAGGATCCTAACTAGGATGGTTCTAACAAGGAAGCAGGAAGCTACTTATTACACTACACTATCTTGCTTTCTAACTAGGACGCGGCAAAGAATATAGCAACTATACTTAAAGCGGGACGGACGACTCGTAGGGATGTAACAAAGGTCGATTTAAAAAAAATATAACTATACTTACATCTATGTTCTTCCGATGTTTTAAGTTTTTTATTCTCTCAAACTGATCACACATGTTAAAATAAAACAAAATTGAACTTTATGTAAGTAAGTACCAAGTAATAATTTATAAATAATGTAGTACTTTCAATGTACGGATTATTTTTCTATTATTGTTTCTTGATTACTAATGACCTATACATTCATCCCTCAAAATATACGCCAAGACTTTAGAAGGGCCTTATATAATTATTTCAAAACATCGATGTTTTGAAATATATATATATATATTGTACGGATTATTTTTCTATTATTATTTTTTGATTACTAATGACCTATACTTTCATCCCTCAAAATATACGCCAAGACTTTAGAAGCCTTATATAATTATTTCAAAACATCGATGTTTTGAAGAACAATGTTACATCCCTAAACGTCCTAAATCGGAGCGACGCGATTACACTTTCCTGTTTACGGAAGCAGAGCGGTTGGGACCTTCCTATCTCACTACTTAGGACACTAACCGTTCTTTCTGCGATTACACGTTCCTATTTCCTAGTTAGGATCCTAAAAATAGGAAGGTGTAATAAGTGCTTTAGGGCGACGCAGGAAAGAAGTACCGAGGAAGTGGGGAGGGAAAAAGTCACTTTCGTTAGTGTTCCCATAGACAATCGAAAAACGTAAGGCGAGTATTTGATCTATGGAGACTACCAGCCGTGCCATCTGTAGATTGATGTCAATAAATATTATTGTCAATAGATAAATCAAGTTTTTCTAAAGTATTTTCAGTAGAGGTGTGTAACTCATCCAACATACTCGAGCTGCATAATAGCTCACGGCTCAAGTGTGTGAGCCGGTTCAATGAATCAGCTCGCAGATCAGCTCAATTTGTACCTACCTCTATAGTTCACGATATGCGTGCCCGGTCATTGCGAGCCGCACGTCGTATTGAGCCGACTGACCTGCCGCGACTCTTTTCATACTTTAGAGTTGGAAACTTGGAATCATTGAAGTAATATTATATTATCTATTTATGTTAAATATTTTATATTTATTTATTGAATTAGATTTATACATTATTATTTAAATGTTTTAGAAGAAGTAATAATTCGTAGATCAGAATCACAAGACTAATCTGTGGAGGGAATCACAGATTCAATATGACCCCGAGCCGTGAGCTAGTCATTTTGTTGTTGAGCTTTAAGGGCTTATTACACCTTCCTATATTTAGGATCCTAACTAGGATGGTTCTAACAAGGAAGCAGGAAGCTACTTATTACACTACACTATCTTGCTTTCTAACTAGCACGCGGCAAAGAGTATAGCAACTATACTTAAAGCGGGACGGACGACTCGTAGGGATGTAACAAAGGTCGATTTAAAAAAAATATAACTATACTTACATCGATGTTCTTCCGATGTTTTAAGTTTTTTATTCTCTCAAACCGATCACACAAATTAAAATTTCAATGAATATAAATGAGCTCCTTTATGTTAAAATAAAACAAAATTGAACTTTATGTAAGTAAGTACCAAGTATTAATTTATAAATAATGTAGTACTTTCAATGTACGGATTATTTTTCTATTATTGTTTCTTGATTACTAATGACCTATACATTCATCCCTCAAAATATACGCCAAGACTTTAGAAGGGCCTAATATAATTATTTCAAAACATCGATGTTTTGAAATAATTATATATTGTACGGATTATTATTCTATTATTGTTTTTTGATTACTAATGACCTATACATTCATCCCTCAAAATATACGCCAAGACTTTAGAAGCCTTATATAATTATTTCAAAACATCGATGTTTTGAAGAACAATGTTACATCCCTAAACGTCCTAAATCGGAGCGACGCGATTACACTTTCCTGTTTAAGGAAGCAGAGCGGTTGGGACCTTCCTATCTCACTACTTAGGACACTAACCGTTCTTTCTGCGATTACACGTTCCTATTTCCTAGTTAGGATCCTAAAAATAGGAAGGTTTAATAAGTGCTTTAGCTCAACGGCTCAAACCCATTTGAGCTGATTCAGAGCTGAGTTACACACCTCTAATTTTCAGTAATTTAGTTCGTTTTCAAAGCAATCACAAACTAAGTAGAGATACTACGCATCAGACGGACATGTCCAGTACATTCATTTTTAACCTTAGAGCAATCCAGAACATGACAGTTTTTTTTTTTTAATTTTTTCGGGTCGTGTGTAGGATTTTTTATTGACCGAAGTATGGAGGCTAAAGAATCCGAATTCAACAGCCTACTAAATATTTAGTAGGTACCTAGCCATTCAAAACTTTTTTGTATTTGTTTGATATTTGGGACAGAGAAATAAAATAAATATTCATAGTAAAGTCCTTTATTCATTTCAGGCCCCAGATGACACTTATACATATACACTATATATTTTGGACAATCTGACTATATTCGCTATTTTTCCAATTATAAACAATAAAAAAACATATACCTAAGCGTTAATACAGACGAAAAAATAACATGAAAATAATAAAAAAATAACAATAACCTACAAAAAATAAACACACAATAATCTATATAATATAGGTATATATGTTACCGGAAATTTATACATGGCAAATATCTGTAAAAACATTAAAATTTATTTACTTAACAAGCTTTCCAGCCTTATTATAACAACTTAATAAGTAAATAAGGTTGACAGTAATGTGAAAATAATTGGACATAGTTTCAGCCAATGGTGAAAAATCTGTTTATAAGTAAATTTTAAAACCAGTGGTACAACACAGTTCGCATTCAATACAAAAGGCGTCTTACATACTTAAACGACAGAATTCTAAATTGAAACAGAACAAACATTGTTATAAAATTATGCACTTTACAGAATAAAACTGTTTTACAAAAAACTTAAACCGACTTCAAAGTACACTAAAAAGTAATCAAATCCTAACCTGATGTCAATGGAAACAAACGGGAAGTGTGCTCTTCCAAACAAAAAAGAATTTTCCAAATCGGTTCATAAAGACATAGTTATGAGGTAACAACTTACAAAAACAACCAAATTTCAAAGTCGGCTTAAAAATATATATATTAAAATGATTAAATTTACCAGTGGCTTGTTCCAATTGTCTTACATGTGGCAAAGCAGTCACAGAAGTGGATGTTGAAGGCATATGACAAAGATCTGTAAACACATTAAAATTTATCAACTTAACAAGCTATCCAGCCTTATTATAACAAAATCAAAAAGTCATTTATTCAGTTTAGGCCCTGGTAAGGCACTTATGAACGTTACATACAGTTGAATTTACCACCAGTTCGGAATACACTTAAACTGAGACTGACTCCGGCAAGAAACAACTTAATAACAGGTGAAAATATAGCTAAGAACTAGCTTTCAATAAAAAATAACATTTAAAACAGTCCATTAGAGCTCTACATTGGCGCAGACAGATACATATGTTAAACGTATAGCTCCCCATTGTTTGCATTGGGGGTTGAATCATAACCACTAAGGTAATTCAGCCGATCCAAATTATGTATCATCAGTTAATGTTTTATTTATCATATAATTGTAAAACTTTATTTAAATACACGGAAACAACATTTATAACTGTTAAAGTGTTCATTCTCTTAATCAATAATAGTTCAAGTGGAAAAGAACAAATATTTACCAGAAAGTGGAATGTTATGCTTTAGGTACAGTGGATTGTACTTTTGGTGATGCACAGTATGTAAGGTCGTAGTGCCTTTTACATGTATATTAGTGACCTGAAGGTTTGTGTTCTGAAAAAAATAGGAAAATTATTAATAGTTATAGCGACAGATAATCTTATACTAAGTATTATGCATTAATATATATAATTCTAAAGTTTAAGTTAGGTATTTGGGAATTAAGATGTTACAAACATACCTTTGTCATCATATGCTTTTGAGGAAATATCATCCTCAATTTCCTTTACCGAAAATAGAGTTGGATAGTAAGTCTTCTTAATGCCAGATTTTGCTGGACAAACTTCTGTTTATTGAGTCAACCCACTTGTTTCTTTGGTCTTCGTGAGATGTATACTTGTAAAGTTTGGTATCCTCTCTTTTAGAATCACAATTTGGAATACAATACTTAGAATACATTTCAAAAATTTAGGTTACTCACTATGCACTATTATAATAAAAAATTATCTAAAAACGTCCTGTCGTAAGTAAGCACTAATGTTTAAATGTCCTTGCGTAAATTAACAGTAGATTTATAACGTCCTCTTTCGTGGATAACTTGCAGTATTTCAGTATTTGATAACACTAATCAAGTCTGAATTATTGATTGATTACAATTAATGATCAGCCATCATCAATGACGTAATCGACACAAAATGGCCGCTCTTGCAAGGCGAAGGAGGGGGCAGAACAAGGGAGAGTGGGACGCGTAACCGTCACGTAATAGATTGCTCCCACAGACTACATATGTTTTCTATGGTTCAATATTTTAGTTCAATCATTACTAGCCGTGAAAGCAATCTCATAGCTAGTTTACGTGTGTATTGTGATAAATGTGAAGTTTAATTTTGGATTGGTAAAGACAGTATTCATCAAACTCGAAGGTTTGTGTACCCTTTTTTCAATTTTAATCCGATTTTAGAAACTAAATATTTCTAAAGCATTCCTTTTTGAAATTTCCTAAAGCAGCAGAAAATTATCTACTACTACAGTACGGCCGACGAGATAAAGCGTTTCTGACACCTGTAAATGGACAAATCACGAAAATGGCTTCTCTGTTTTCGATGTGACTCTATCAAAGTAATATGCGTTAGAAAATACTGAACCTTCACGTTCAACATAAAATCCTCGGCGGCCGTACCTACTAAGCTACGGGCGCCGTAAGGCCGTAACTACTAAGGGAACAGTTGACCTTCTTGGTGTGGGTTAGATACACTGACTAACTACTGAGGTTAAAGATTGTGGGCGATTGGTGGTGTGAAAGACAAATGATTGTATTGTACTGTGTGGGAAATTTGTGTGTATGTCTGTTTGTTCTGTGTTTAAATATTTATAGAATATTATTATATTCTAAACATATAAACATATAAGTTCTAAACATGGTGTAACAAAATCATAAAGCAGACCTATTTTATTTAGATTAACAGTTAAACCTGTATGTATTACATATGCATGCGCTTTGTTAGGAAGACATATCACTGAGAGGCAGGCCTTTCCATTGCTTTTATCTTTACTGAACTAGGAATCTTAATGTGATAGAAAAAAAATTAAAACTAAATCAGTTGTCTGGTTTCTCTACTACAGTCTGCTTATTTTGACATCCGTTGCCTTGCAATTATGTACAAGTAATTATCCATGATTTTATAAAATCTCTTTATAGATGTCAAACCGTGAAACCTGGATATTAGATGTTTTTAAAGAGGAGGGCAACTCGGAGAGTGAATGTCTAGATCTTGGGGATAAAGTGAAGGTTGAGATGGATGATGAAGATGAGGAATTAAACCAGGCCATGGAGAGGAATGATGTGGTATGTATTACAAGGGTTTTACACTTATAAGGTCTTATTAATAAACAAGGTGTAAGTCAAGTATAGTTAAACCTAGGATTAAAATATATCCATCACTTTCTAATGTCATATAAACAAAAAGGGATGAGGCTATCTTAATACCTGGTTATTACAAGACTGACTTACACCTTATTTATTAATAAGGGGCATAATGTTTTATCATTAACTACAGGTTCTTATTTCATTGTTTTAGATTAATGGATGGAGTGAAAACTTGCCAACTTTGTCTAGCACTTCCAATAGTGAATGTGATTCAGAGTAAGTATAATTAAATTACACTAGTTTCAAACCCCAAATTCCTCTCACGAGGATAGTGATAGCAATTTCGTAATAGGCTACTTTCCTGAAAAAAACGAATAAGTCCGTCATTTATATTATCAAAAAATATTAGACACGTATTTTTTCTTTTGTCAATTAAACAAAAAAATACGAAGATATCGTGTGTTGAAGTTCCGCGTGACGTCACGGTGTGGTACACTTTTTAGGAACAACTGACGTCACGAGCCCCCACTCCCGAACTTAGTTGCGCTTTATCTTCGTCAATTGTTAATGATTTGGTAAAGCAAAAAATACGTGTCCAATATTTTTTGATTATCTAACTGACGGACTAATTATAAATATTATATTACCCAGGCAACATCCCTATTGAAATATCGGAATGTCTGTTCCGGAATTCTGGAGTTACGGGATACCGGAATGCAAGCAAGATAAGACCTACGTACTATAACTATAAGAACTTTTTTTTAACCACTATAATTATTATTTTTATAGAAATAGCAAATACACGAACAGTGTTAACTTATTTTATAGTATTTAAAAATGTATGAATTAATCCACAATATTTTTAAAGGTCACCATCACATTCTCCCACGCTGCCACACTGTAGCCCGTCAACCAGCCCACAACTGATGAATGAGGATGAGAAGTGCGTATTTTATACTTTTATTATATTAAATTAAATTGTACAGTAGTACCCAACTAATATGCGCTACCTGCGCAGAATATACATTTTCAAAGCGCGGGAAACGCTATTGGTCGGCTGCTGCCGCCATGTTAGCGCGCACCGTGCAGAGGGGCGTGCGTGACTTGCGAGTGAGATGGAACTACCAGCTGCAGTGTATTATGAACCTTATAGTAGTGATCTTAGGTTGATTGTAAGTTTTAAGCATTCTTTCGTTAATCTTTGGGGCCATACTTTCTTTTCTGTACGAGCGAAAATTCACGACGCGCCATATCAGTTGGGTAATACTGTACTTACATGGTTATTTGACGGTCCCTATGTACAAATTGATATGTCAATATCCTACTTCCTACTAATATTATAAATGCCACAGTTTGTGACTAACATGTTTTATTTTTCAGGGCAATTTCTTCTGGTCGTGGTTATTCCGTTTCCCGAGGCCGCTCACGAAGCAAAAGAGCGAAAATCCGCCATGCAGACGATAGTGAAGTGAGCAAACAGATTGGGTGGAAATGGCGGCTACTTGATCCGGTTGTCGAAGTGTGCCCCAATGACGAGGACATTCCACCCCGGTTACAAGAAGTGATCCAAAGCGGGGCTGCTCAAAGTGCCGATCAGATGCCAAGAAAACGGAAAGTCGAACTAGAAAACGATACTGAACAAGAGTATGCATCGTATTCGACTTCAACATTTAAATATGAAAACTCCATAGCGACAGAACTGTTCGGCGGGGATTATTCAGTCATGAATTTCCAGTGGTCACCCATGGCCAGTTTCTCGGGTTCAAGGTCACATTTTCAGCCTCAAGAGCAGCCAGGTCCCCGGTTCAGGTCTCCATGTGCGTATGAAGCTTTCCGCCAGATTTGGGACGAGAATATACTTGAGCATATCGTGCGGGAAACCAATCGATATGCTGTAGAATTGAAGACATTATCAAAGAAATTCGAAAGTGAGTGGTATGATACCAATATTCATGAAATAATTACACTGTTTGCATTTTGGATCATGCTCGGTATCGTGCGTATGCCATCAATTAGGAGTTGTTTCTCGACGAGCCCTCTTTTAAAGACTTCAGTGTTCAGGACGCTAATGACGGAAAACCGTTATTGGCTTCTTAATAAAGCTTTGCATTTTGTTGATAACTCCACCCGCAATAAAGACTCGCCCCAGTTGTTTAGTCTTGGCCCCCTCATTGAGCATCTCAATAACAAGTTTCAAGAATCGTATACCCCGGGACAAAACCTTACTATCGAAGCATCTGTAACGTCTTGGACTGGTACAAGTTACGTACCTGATGATGAACAAGCTAAGGCGACAAAATTCGGCATCAAAATGTATGAGTTGAGCGACACGGCCACCGGCTACATGTGGTCCTTCCTAGTGTGTCTAGACAAAGACCGCGACAACGCTTCAAAGTTACCAAAAAGCATGGACGTGGTTGTGAGACTTGTAAAACCCCTACTTAATAAAGGATATACGCTATTCCTCAACAATTGGTTACACTTACCGATACTTGCGAGGTTTCTGAAACTTAACAATACTGACTGCGTGGGGACGTTGCAGAAATCTTGCAGGGACGTGCCGCCATTGTTACAACTGGCCTCAGTTCCAGAAGGGAAATGTATCGCTAGGCATTCCGGCGATATGGTGGTGATGGCATATCAGAATAAGAAGCCAATGTACACCATTTCAACGTACCACGGAACCGATTCAATCTGCATCAACGCCAAACCTGGGCAAAATAGGCCGGCACTCTACAAGCCCACCGTAATTGCAGATTACAATATGCATATAGGAAAAGTAGATCGAAAGGATCAAATACTGGAGCCGTATATGCTAGAGAGAGCAAGGTACATACATTGGTATTTAAAAATGTTCAGAAAGTTACTCAGTATCTCTATATGCAACAGTTACCTTCTTTTAGATGATTCAAAGAATGATAATGTTAATCTATTAGCTTTCCGCTTGAATCTGGTCGATGAAATAATGAAGAAACATTTAGCTAACGTACCAAATCCACGGAAATTCCATCCTTCTCATAGAAATTCGGACCTGTCACAGGCGCGTCTCAGTGGACATTCGCACTACATAGTGCGTGCCGATGTGAGTGAGCAGCGGACGCAAGGCAACAGTCGCACTTCCAGGAACCGACGCAACTGTGTCTGGTGTTCGGTTCGCGAAAAACGGCGACGCAAAACAGTCTGGATTTGCGAAGTGTGTGAAGAACCACTATGTATAGAAGGTTGTTTTAAGAAATATCATACAGAAAGCTAAAATTCCCGATGCGTCTGAATCTTAAACCAACTAACCTACAGTGCAACAAACCTTATGACGTTTAAAAAAGTCGAAGCAAAATTAACCTTATTGCGTCACAATAAAGTTTATCTCTTAAATCTATGTAAAACCTAAAATATGGCTTTGAATCCTGTAATCTACTTGAATGCAGGATACGAGGAAAATTGGTATCTTGACAGAAATGTATAATTTAGTAGGTAGGTAGGTATCATCACAATACAATACTCGAGATACTGTGAAGGGTTATTATGTCACATTATTCGTATTGTGAAGACGCGAAGGCGACCGTTAAAAGCGTGTGCGTGACCATTTTAAAATTACATAAAGAATAACTCTTTTTTAATGTTTTAAGCAAGACTGATAGATGTATTATTATTACTGTTAATTTCCATGTAGAAGATATAATAATAATTGCCATGTCACAAAAATCTCGGTAAGAGGCTTGCCGAGTCTCTTACCGGCTCTTTTCGGGTGACTGTTGTTTTAATATTCATCAGCCTACAGCAGTCCACTGCTGGACATAGGCCTCACCCAATGCGCGCCATCTCGCCCTATCTTCGGCTCGACGCATCCATTTCACACCAGCAGCCTTTCGCAGATCGTCACTCCATCTCGCTGGAGGGCGCCCTACACTACGTTTGCCGAGACGCGGTCTCCACTCAAGAACACGTTTTCCCCACTGGTTATCGGTTCTTCGGCATATGCATAGCCCACTGCCACTTTGACAGCTTGCTAATTCTATGAGCTATATCGATGACCTTGGTTCTCTGACGGATAACCTCGTTACGGATCTTATCCTTCAGAGAAACTCCGAGCATAGCTCGTTCCATAGCTCGCTGAGCGACTTTAAACTGGTGCACTAGCCCTACCGTACCGGTGAGTGTCCACCGTATGTCATAACGGGTAGGGTTTTAATATTGCAGGAGTTTAATTACCTACATAAATAATACTATAAATCATGTTTTTAAAAAAAACATGATTTATAGTAACCTGCTACCATTTGGAGGTTTTTTTTCTAACTATAAGCTATTAGTCCATGCTAAAAGTTAAGAAACTATACTTACCTAAACTAATAGGTACTAAGTATTCTTAGGTTATTTACCAGGTCTTCTATTTTTGGAATAATGTATGGTGGGTGCGACGGTAACCAAAAAAATATATTTTAAATTTCCCTTTTACCATATCCCGTAAGGATCAAGAAAAGCATTCTGAATGTTGGATTGAATTTTATAACAAAAATATTCTTTGGAATTGTTACTTTTGTACATTTAGAAAACAATGTCATTTGTTTTGTTTATTCTAGTTAGTTTATGAATATGTTTTAAGTGAAAAAAGTGTTATTATTTAATACCCACCCAAAGAGGAGGAAGTTCTTAATATCAATACTTCATGATACGAAATGGTAAGTATCGAAAGTTAAACGTGAACTTATAAGAGTAGCATATTGTTGAGTTAGCATATGAAATTGAAAATTTGCAACAAAAAATTATTCGTGATTTATTAGGGTAATTTTTGTATAGTACCACCAAATTACACAATGATTTAATTACAAAATACAGTACATAAATATGCAATGATAACAAGTAGATGTTGCTTATTTTAGTAACATCTACTTGTTATCATTAAGGTTTTTTAAACAATACAAAATCAGTGGTCAATATGCATAAAACAATATCAATACAATACAAAAATATAAATTTAGGAACAGCCAACCGTTAAAATAAATAAAAACATTTACATCACTAAGCATTGCCAATATAAATGTAGTTTCTTTTCGTAAAATTTGCGATATTATTAACAATACGCTCTAGCCAGTTGTTCAGTCAGACACTTAATTGGGACTCGCTCAGGAGAACCCGCGAAAGATAAAAGCATTTACACCAATTTTACGAAAAGTACCTACATTTATATTGGCAATGCTTAGCCAATATAAATGTACCTAGGTACTTTTCGTAAAATTTGCCATTTTATTAACAATACGCTCTGGCCAGTTGTTCAGTCAGACACTTAATTGGGACTCCCTTAGGAGAACCCGCAAAAGGAAACAAGCTACACTGGCCCTGATTCTGTTGTTCACAACTAAACTAATTTTAATCTCACTATGTCTCTTTCTAACAAAGAACATAAGAAAAGGATGTAAGAAATGTAGTCCTGTCAAATTAGTCCAATGCTTGTTTTCAATACAAATTTAGTCGCCATCTATCGCGGTTACGCCTAAATACACGCAAAATAAGACGGCAAGGATTAATTTGACAACTTAAAATATGTTCTATTCTTTTTCAATAATGTTCGTAGGAAAGAGATGAGATGTGACTAAAATTAGTTTAGTGCGATTTACAACAGAATCGGCACCACTATCTCAACAATCCTGCTTGGCGTATTGTAATTTGGCATAATAGTTCTTCAGTTTTTGGTCCAGGGACGAAATAAAACTGTTGACCGGTCACTCAGGCAGTAACATTCCATCAGCAACTGGACCCAACAACAAGTCCGAACTGACCGAAATTAACTTGCTTGTTGCGGGGCCAGTAGTTGTTATTTACTGTCCGCCATATGGCATTTATGAATAGTGTTGCCAGGTGTCCCGATTTGCGCGGGACGTCCCGATTTTCAGGGGTCTGGTGACACGTCCCGATTTACCCTTGATCGGGACGCCTAATGTCCCGATTTTTCACTAACCTCCTTAGGCTGTACTATATTCGACAATTTTGTCAGGAAAAATGAATATATCTGATTCTGTAAGCTGTTACTATATTAAAATATTTTATATACTCTTGACCGTTTTTTTTTCTAGCCATTGTAGGTAGCTGCCCCGATTTGATAACCAAAATCCCGATAATTTTAGCCTTCCGTTCCGACATTTGACACACTGGACCTGGCAACACTATTTATGAACCACACTATAACTTTATCATGCAAGTTGGTGACTTATAATGTCTTTGGATAGGTATTTAATTAAATGTAAACAAAACCAGTGTCGAGATTTTTTATTTTATTACAATACATGTGTTTAAACAATACAGTGGCAAATCTTTATATCGTGGTTATTAAAATTATTATGTTATCATTTGACGCTAACAGTGTTTACATTTATTATAAAATACGTATCACTATAAGTTGTTGAAACTAATCACGCACTAGACAGCCAAGATATAGCGCCAAATTCTCCTAAAGTAAAGACAAAACACACGAATTGAACCTCGTACATAAAATTTCGCTACAATCAGTCTTATCTCGCCAAGTCACATGTGACATCAGTGAGATATAATTTTAATAAATAATTTAATTTAAAATGATGTGCTCAGGGACCGCCTCAGTTAAGCGGTATGCCTTTACGCACGTTTCCAATCATCTGCGTAATGCGTGACCAGATAAAACCAGTACGCGCCAGATATATCTGCGCGTGGCCAAAATAGGAACTAGTCGTAGTCGCATAAGGTGCATATTTTGTACTTCGCAGACTTATCTGGCGCGCACTATGACAGTTTGTGATGCTTATAATTGTGTTCGAATAAGTTTTCTTATTGATAGGGATATAGCATGGCGACCGCTGGGTCTTCTGTCTCAAACGTGATGAGTACGTCTTTGAACTTATCGAGTAGTTGCATTAGCTGCGATCGGCTTACGTTCTCCATAAACATTATCTCTTCTAGATGTTGCTCGCCGCGGAGGTAGCCTGTCAAAATTATTTGGGGTTTTTACTAATCTGTTTTCAGGATTAGAAGATATCGGTGACAGTTCACTTTTGACAATTATAGTCATGTGCCGTAACGATATCCAATCGATTTTTTTGTTGTATCGAGAAAGTTAATAAAGAAAGTCTAATCGATTTTCATTTTAGTGCTTTTATTTTCCAAATTATATTTCCTTATCACTGTCTTACTGCTTAATACCGCCTCGTGTGTAATTACCACATTTGCACACATGTATCATACTGTACTATTATCGTTGTTCTTAATTTCAGATAATTATTTCAGGATTTATGAGAAATTATGTTTGTTAATTGATATTTACCTATTAATATAAGCATATTCTCTCTCTTTGACATCGTACCGATATATCGTAATTTTTTGGGAATTAAAAATATTTCAATATTGATAAACCTATTCAAAAATAATCGATATAACATATATCGATACTTTTTGAATTTCCCTGTCGATCAAGCATTGTCAATAACTATAGGTAAATGTTCCGTTTCATGCAGCAAGTATTTTAAGGATATCCTATTTCTTAATTTTTAATATTATCAAGCTATATTAATGTGTTGAAATTATTTCTTAGTTATGTATAGCGATATATATTGTATTTTTGCAATGATATAAAATGGAAATTAAAATATTTTTTTTTGTAAAATATTATATTAGTTACTCGGAAGTAGTATGAGTGAACCGGAAAATGTGAACTGTCACCGATATCTTCTAATCCTGAAAACAGTATATATACACCGTGTAGTGGAAAATATATATCTATCCGAACGGGGTGAAGACTACGTCAGGTTTAGACTCTCTATAAAAAGTTTCAGCACAATTATAAATTATTAAAAATAAAAGCTTAGCTTACAAGGACTTTTTGTGATAATATTTTCCACACGCGTTCGCGTCCCGTATGCGATCGGTGCGGTGACGAGCGAAGAATCTTTTGGTGCAAGAATAATGAAACTTAACAAATACATTTTATCTTCTGTTTCAAAAATACCTGACATTCCGATTTACCCTGATTCCCTGACAGAGGACCTTAATTCCTCACATGTCCAAAAATCCTGTCTTCTGGTCACCCTACACAGAACCGAATATACCGTAAGTTCTTGGCGATAGATTATTAACTTCAAGTTGGCAAAACCGAAGCTCACGATTGTTTTGCTCACCTAAAGCACAAACATTTTTCATAGTAGTTCTCGGACCATCGTAACGGAATTCGACGTAATAATTATCGCCTCAATAGATATTGCAGACTGATTACAGAACTAAACTGTGTGGTATTCAAAGATGGGGATGATATTTCACCCCTTTTTGAGACCCACATCTCTATTTCGATCTCTATTGCGGTAGCAATACGATGTAAATTTTGTTGGAAGCAACTATAACATGGATCAATGCTCTTCGCTTCTGGTACGGTCAGCAACATTAGTAGCTGAACAGACCCAAATTTACAAAACTACAATACACTATCTATCCATGATGTAAAAATAAATAATGGAGGTTTCTGTAGACACACATTTATAAAACACATGTTGCTATTTTATTTTATTTTATAGTTTAACCCCCTTATTCATAATTGCTTTTTAACTAAATCAGTGTAAGAGTGTCCTCCGTCTCACTCTTTCGATCACCAAATGTCACGTGTCAGATAAAGACTTCAGAATTTTAGCTAATCAACGTTTGATAACTTTATTATGAATAAGGGGGATAGCGTACAGGTGTTTTTTTAAATTCGAATCTGTACAGCTATTTATGTGGCTGACTGTAGTAAAGAAAACTTACCTTTCTTATGCAACTGCGCTAACAATAACAGATCTTCGGTGTTTTTAGAGGCGGGTATAGAAGCTAGAGCTGCTCGTTCTTCGGTCGTGAAAGTATCCAGCAATGACTCTGTGCTGGGAGGGTCGTTGGGTATACGACACGCGTCTATTACGTCGCAGCTAGCTGGCATACTCCATACTGTTGGCGGCTGAAAACTGAAACAATATAAAGTGTTTTTAAAGCTTTCGTGAACTAAATCATTATTATATTAATGTACGGATAACAATAATATAACAACGATACATATAAAGTGGTCAAACAGGCATTAAAAAAAGATTGATAAATTAATCGGCGAAACTTTGCCATCATATTGGGTATCTGTTACTGAGTACATCTGTTAATGCTACGTCGATGGAACGACGGAGGTATAGTGAGTGGGGGATCCACAGGTTTTCGTGATAGATGCACAAAAACCATATAAAGTGGCCCCATGGTATGCTTTTCGTCGACGATATTGTGAGACAATCAGAAACAAAAGCGCTTAAAAAAGTTTGGGCTAAAAGCAAAATACAAATTCTTCGACTTTAGCTGGTGAGCTCACGAGAGCGGGACGCAGGTCTAATGATACAGTTCAATGCATGGGAGCGACTGACTGCATGTATACAGGGTGTTGTTTTGGTCAGCGACAAGCGACCCAGGAGTGGTAGTAAAAAAAATACATTTTCCAAAAATGGACTTAATTCCATTAAATACTGTAAATGCGTTCAGAAATACCTTATTCAATTTGAAATAAAATTACCGCAAAATATGGTCACTAGCCACGTGCACTGACTAGAGCTAGGCACAAGCCGCCATCACCCCTCCCCTTTACCCCCTCGCACTCCAGTTGAGTATTACGTCTATATTTTAGCTTATTACATGTTTTTCAAAATAATATTATTTTTATTATTATTATTATAAAAAAATTAAGTATTTTTTTTATATTTTTTTTAGCACCAGTATCAGTTGTATTATCGACCCTGAGTCGCTCGTCGCTGACCAAAACAACAACCTGTATTTTTATTCAGCAATGATATATTTATTTTTAACATCAATTAGGTATAAACATTCTGTTTACATTAGCATTGTCCTGGTAAAGTTTCGCCGACTAATTTATTTCAAACTTCATACTTGACGTGGTCGAAGAATTGCCCAGAAAATATCAATCAATCTAGCCTTAAAGGTCTTACTCATCAGGCTGTATGTGTCGGGAAATAGGGATGCTGGAAATGATACTCCATTATACGGCAAGTCACAAAATCCGTACTAAGTTGGGGCAGATGGATTGCTAGCTAATTAATAACACATAATTTTCCTCACCTCATTTCACTCTGTAACTTTAAATTTAATGAAATGCCATTCTTTTTTTCTGTCCCATTGACCATTCCATTGAATACTTTCTGTCTCGGCGATACATCCTGATCGATTTCAAACTTGCTATCTTCACTACTCATGTCCTTTATAGAAACTTGTTCAGATTCTTTCAACGATAAATCTGACAATCTGGACGGTAAACTTTTCACTTTATCACTTAATTTCTCCACTGCACCATTCACATGTCCATTTTCACTGACACCATTTGAATCTCCATTTGTAATACCGTTAGTGCCGTTTATATTATTTGATATGCCGCTATCAACTGAATTACCCTGCAACTTCTTTTTGTCGGCATTACCGTCAAATTCACAACCGTTTATGCCATTCGGTTGTATAAGTCCGTCGACGACGTCAACTCCATCGTCGAATGAATGATTCGCTGAATCGACTTGAAAGTCGAATTTCGTACTATCCGATTCGATGACTATAGGTTTCGTGTGCGAGAAATCAGTTTGATTCAGATTATTTTCTGTGGGGTATTCTTCATCGGAGTCAGGGAATATGTTGATGCTCTCCCTCGGTTCAACCGGTTCGGGTACGTTGAGCTGGTTTTGATTTAGCGACGAAAATGACACGCTACACGACTGGTTGTAGGTGTCATGTTTCTCACAAAAGTATTCTTTTCCATCTGAAATGAAGATATAATAATTAAATATTCAGCTCGTATTTAAGTTAGTCAAAAGGTTGCAAATGTAGGTGCAGGTGTAGACATAAGTGTAGGTGTAGATGTAGGTGCAGGTGTAGACATAAGTGTAGGTGTAGATGTAGGTGCAGGTGTAGATGTAGGTGCAGGTGTACATGTTGGTGTAATGTAGGTGCAGATGTAGATGCAGGTGTAGATGTAGGTGTAGATGTAGGTGTAGATGCAGGTGTAGATGTAGGTGCAGGTGTAGATGTAGGTGTAGATGTAGGTGTAGATGTAGGTGCAGGTGCAGGTGTAGGTGTAGGTGTACATGTTGGTGTAGATGTAGGTGCAGATGTAGATGCAGGTGTAGATGCAGGTGTAGATGCAGGTGTAGGTGTAGGTG
>OX596257.1:10046114-10426962 GCA_951394255.1 Polyploca ridens
TCATCAGAAGTGAGTTACAAGGAAGCGAAACAAAGGGCCGTCAAATTGATGCACATTATTCATGATGCGCAGTTTAAGTGAGGAGATGAAAGAAAATAAAATGATGGAAGGGCGATGGTACCGAAATTCGACTTGTTCGCTAAGTGTGGTGGGGACGGAACAATGCAGCCTGAACGACGGTCGTTCCTGAGACTCCCTCAGCGTCACGCACGCCATTGTTTAAGACTTCTTTTGTTTTTTTTTCTCTTTGTGGTTAATTTGGCGGTGGGGAAGCTGTGCGTGAGATTAGGCGTGAAACTGCTGAACATAATAGATAAGTTTACTTTGTGAATGAGCTTGTTAGCATTTTTAGTGAGGTGCTCTTACATTGTTACGTTTGTATTGGGTCTGTTGTTTGAAAATATGGTAATTAAACTAATTAATAGAGTTTGAGCGAGTCCTATCAGAAAACCAGCGCTGCAACATTCCATGATGCAGAATAAAAGCTGCGATAGGCATCATTTTGACCTCAAGCAGCTCTTTCATGCGGTTCATGTACTGTTGCGATGTGAGCACTTGTACTGTTTCTTTTTGCAGATCCTAAATTAATGTCTTTTCATTCTCGTATTTTAAATATCTTTAAAAATAATACACAAAAAGAATAAGGAAGACATAAAAAAAAATTGATCTCTTACAAAATTGCTTTACCATTAAAAAGTTAATTACATAACTCTTATCGCAACAAAAACTTTGACCACTTAAGCCATAATAGCTTACGTATAATACTTTCAATCAAGATTGGGCCCGCAAACGCATCCTCCGCCTCTACGCGTCATCATGGCCAACAAAAGATTAAATAACTCGGAACGAGTGGCTTCGGTGTACTTCGGCATACTTCGGCTTTGTGAACCTTCTTTATAAAAACTGAGACACGCGCCGACAAAAGCCCCTACCCTGAACAGGTAGACTGCACAATACAATGCTTCTATTACGTAAGAGTATCACAAGCTAGCTACTCCTTCCCGACATGCAGTGGAAACGTAAATATTGTAAGATGGTTGCTTAAACTTGCTAGTAGAAAATCCACGGAATATTTTTGCTTCCGGAATTCCTGGAGCTTGTTATAGGTTGGAGATTTTTTTAAGGAAGTGTACTTTGTTATTTGTGCCTAATGTATTCAAAATGTGCAAGTGCAATTTAGCAGATGTTCAAAAGATATTTGCGAATGCTTTTATATAAAACTATTTTAGAATGCAGTGTTGGATTAGTCGCCCGCCAGGCCACCTAGTTTACAGCCGCAAACAAAAGACAAACAACAAAATAATTTATGCTCTATATAGCAAGTGACGATCCAGTCTGCAGTTTAAAATAATAAAACATTGTCGTTTAGATAACAATGCTAAGCTGCGGAATGCGGCCGTGTCGCATTTGTAATTGTGGCAATTAACGGAATGTCTCCTTTAATTTATAAGCTGCTATGAACTTTCCAAACGAGGGAACGGATAGAAGAAATATTAGCCTTCCAAATTGAAAATGATATTATACTGAAAATTTAATGACGAAAATTTGCGGTTCCTCAAATACTTCGTCAGCTCTCATTTCGAGAGATGAATGGCAAGCAGGATCTCTGAATTTTACGATCGTCCTTCAATTGTAGCTCTTAATTTCACCACAGTCAAAAGTAATTTTCATAGCAGAATATTAAACTAAGTATTTATTTCTTTACTTTTATTTTTAAATAGTTAATCTATTAAGGATTCTTGCTTAATAGGTTGGACATTCTGTACTATTTTAATATCCTTCGTGACAGTCTCTATCACTAAAGCAAAAATGTGATTGCCGCGGCTAATCTTAGTAAACAATGGTATGAGCCTGGGAGCAGACAACAGCTTGATTTACTTAACCACTGCTATCTGAAGCGCAATCATTATAACGGTCAGCGGCCAGTGCAGCTGTACCCTGTTTAATTAACAATTCTACTTCCTCTGACGAAAGTTTGAAGCCCTAATTGTGGTCCCCCTTTTATTTATTCAAAAGTAACGCGATATGTCATCCAGGACAGTGTTTCCCCGCCGGATGCATTACTCGTTAGAGTCAATAAATGTTGCCCAAAGCAGGCGACACTTAACAGCTGAGTCACCACTAATGTGTGAAGAATTGACTCACGAGAAAGTCATTGTTAGTCAGTCTGGTTTTGATAAGATGTTCAAAAGGAGAGCATATTTTTTAAGAAATTGTTAGCGGAGTGGCGTTAACAATGCCACCTCGAGTTGGGTCTGGTGTACCTGAACATTGTTTGGCTAATTGCGTTGAAAAAGAGGAGAGCCTAAACAATAGATTATTTTAGGGCTCAGTTTAATATCAAAATTTTACTTTTGTAGATAAGATTGGTTTTATAAAACCTTTACTAAAATTCTAATGTCATGCTTACCTGAATAAAACTATTGATAAATAACTCTTAGTTATTTTCGCAGTTATAAACTTATTAAACAAGTAGTGTAGGTATATATACACACTATACAGTTTAATAATAGGTTTCCGTTCTAATAGATGGTTTTACCCGCGTGCCATCAGGTATACTGGTATACCTATAAGAGTCTGGCAACAGATTTTCAGGTTTCTACTCCGAATTTAATCGAGATAATCTTCTAGGCTTCCTTCTAGGCTTTGTGTGCTTACCACCATCGGCCGCATCATCACTTACCATGGTGAGATTGCGGTCAAACACAGGCCTATAAATAGTAAAAAAACAAAGATGGCACAAATGGCAATGTTAAAGATCTTTAAAGAAAATAAAGTTGAAGAGTTAATATGTAAAAGACTACCTAGTGCCAACACAAATAGTAAAATTACAGAATTTGCGACCACTTCTAACTGCTAGTTACTAGAAAATAGACGCGGTAAGTTTTCCTAATGCATGTTAACAGCTGCCGCACCCTGTCTTCCGGCTTCCACATCCTACCATTTGTCGGCAACTTTCCATGAGATCGTTCAGATAAAATAGTGATTTTTCTTTTTATAATTTCTGCACGTTTGAAGGCAAAATTATAAGTTAATAGTAATTTTATAAGGCAGTTATAATAAAGAAAATTAAATTGTTCTAAGCCCCTTAAAAAGGCTAGTCAAGCAGTATTGCTAAATGGAATATTTTCCGAATAATCTAAATAACCACACTCGGGATCGCTTTTATATTCATTAAGTAGAGACCCAAAAATACATGAAATAAAACCTAAGAGCATTTGTAGGCTAATCTAGAAAGCTGACCTAAGCATAAAATAATTAAATTTTTCCCCAAAAAATTCAACAACTCAATATTTTCCGACACCATGGATTGTCACAGCGTTTGGTCTAATTCAAATTTATCTCATCATAAACTGCCTGACCTGTTCCCAATCATTTGGGGTCGGCGCAATATGTATGATTCTTCCATTCGTCTCTTCTATACGTCATATTAGCATTCACTCCTTTCTTACCCATGTCAACTTTCACACAATCCATCTCTTTTTTGGTCTTCCTCTTCCCATATATCCATCCACTTTCATATTCATAACTATTTTAGTGACTAAAAGAAGACTTAGTTTAGTAATTCAGTAAAAAAACTTGTGTGTTTACTTCAAGTTATCTCTGCGACTTATAAAATAATTTTACAGTGACAATCAAAATTAAAAGTGACTGAATGGGGTACAGGTTAGTGCATAAATCCTGTATTACTGTTATCCTTGCATAATATCATCAAATCCCCGAGAAATTATAAAACGTATTTTGATATTACGGCGTGAAGATTCGTATTTACCCACATTTAAACGAATAAAGTCTACATCTACCCACCTTACGTCTTATATTTTTGAGTTGACAAGTAAATCTGACAGTTAATTTGACAGCGCTGTCACGGCCATAGAGAAAGTGTTGCCAGTCCCGCTGAACTAATAACTACAACTATAATAAAGCGGCCCATTCATGAAGTCGGATGTGGAGTTATTAAATTGAGGTGTTTCCACCGTTGTATCCGGCCTCTGTTCTTATTATTGCACCAGAATAGATACGTTCTTTTTAAAAAATGAGTAAAAATAAAGTAATTAAAACAAAGAGGAAAACTAAGGATGAAATCATAAATGACTTGAACACTGAAATATTAGAGAAGGATAACAGCATAAAAACGTATGAGAGATTAATATGTGATCTACATTTAAACATGAAGGATAAAGAAAATCTCAATAAAGTATTATTAGAAGAACAGGAAGCATTCAGTTTGGAATTTGAGAAGATTTGCAAAGAAAATAAAGCCCTGAAGAAAAACTTGGCTGATCAAGAAGCAACTATAATTTACAGAATGACGTTTTTAATGTAACGCAAGATAATCAATACCTTAAAGCAGAAAATGATGATGCTATTTATTCAAACCATGACAATATTATTGAACCATTGAAAAAACAACTTTGTTTAATGGAGAATGAACATGTCGCACTGCAGAAACAATTTGCAAACTTAACAGAAACCAATGATAAATTGAAAAACATTCTAAATATTGGTCAATACAAAAAATTTACACCGGGAATTAAAGTAAACAAAGTAAAAGCTCAACAAATAAGGAGTCGTAAATACAGGAAACTAATAAAAAGTATAGAAAATAAATACATGAAGTTA
Source organism: Polyploca ridens (assembly GCA_951394255.1). Lineage (NCBI taxonomy): Eukaryota > Metazoa > Arthropoda > Insecta > Lepidoptera > Drepanidae > Polyploca > Polyploca ridens. Next base: position 10,050,738 of record OX596257.1, read on the forward strand.
AAACAGGACAGTGATAACAATAAAAAAAACATTCATGAAATACAGGGCCAAATTATATATGATCAAGGGTTAGAAACAAATACTAATAATTGCGCAAAAATAAAAGAGGTATTACCAAAAAACCCTCATATGGATAATAGTATAAAAGATCATGACCGAATTTTAGAAAACGTAGAAAGTAAGAGAAAAACTATAATACTCTCCGATGAGACGGGAAGACAATTGTATAAATATATTGATAGTCAGAGACAGTTAAATGAAAACTTCATAAACATCTGCAAGCCTGGTGCTTGTTTTCCAAGAATCTTAGAGAGTTTCAAAGAACATTCCAAACAACTATCTAATCAAGATACGATGGTTCTCCTGGTGGGATCTTTCAATAGATATGAGCACTCCAAAACATCATATGTGGCTCTTCTAAGAACGATACTACACAATCAATCAAATCAAATAATGATTTATATGAAAGATTAATACTAAAAATGATTTGTAACCTGCTTGACAAGTCTAATCTTTCAAGTGTATGGCTATGTTTTACTACAAGGCTGTATTTCTAAGCAAAGTTATGACAATAAATGATTCTGATTCTGATTCAAATGTATATATACTATACTATATGTAGTTCAAGAGGATCAAGTCTTAAAGTTTCCCCGATTCCCTTCCAGGATGTATCTAATTACGATCTTCTTATAACACCTCGTAAACAGCCGCATGATGACACATTAAATACGCTTCTGTTTTACTTAAAAACATATAAACGTTTATGGGTACTAATGGGGTAAATAAGATTTTATTAGTTCTCGCTGCCTGTCGATTTTATATCTAAGTTATTGCTTAGGAATAACAAGAAGTTTAACGCGGTTGCTGAATATAAACGTAGCTAGCATAAAATGATTTATTTATAATCTACTTAGTACGTTGTTTGTTACTAATTTAAATTCAGAAGTACAAGACGTTAAGGTTGGTTCATTTAACTTTTTGCCGACAAACTGCAATGCAGTTAGGCAGATATTTTAAATGTAAAAGTGTATTTTTATTAAGTAAATTAAAAAAAATCCTACGTGATATAATTGGACTGTTTTACAAAAAACTTAAACCGACTTCAAAGTATACTAAGAAGTAATCAAATCCTGATCTGTTATTGACAATGGGACCAAACGGAAAGTGTACCCTTTCAAATAAAAAAAGAATTTTCCAAATCGGTTATTAAATGACGGAGTTATGAGGTAACAAAATTTAGAACCACCTCCTTTTTTGAAGTCAGTTAAAAAGACCCTTTAAAGCTTAATGAAACTGATGCTATTTTCATTTAAATCTATTTCGGTGTGTTGTGACTTGTGAACGATAACAAAAAAAATATTTTGTGTCAGTTAAAGTTATAATTTTATTGCAAAGGGCGTCTCGACGAGCGGGTTACGTCCCGAGCAATTGAACACATTAATTTTAATACGAGACAAAGACAAGTGGGCCCCATTAATATTTATGAAAGTGACAACCCTGCCTTTTGCCTTATCATGACGTCTAAGTCCCATTGTCATGAGAAGCATGTTTCAAACGAAACCATTTTGAACGGGGGTTTAGTTTCGTATTGACGGACCTTAATATAGAGTTAGTTGGACAAATATGTAAAGAAGAGCTTAGAAATTAGTTTAGTGATAAACTTAAGGCGCAAATAGCTATTAATATAATCAAAGGACTGATCCTGAATTGATGTACTTATTTTGAACCTTTTAAGATATATAGCTTTCGAACTGTTACAAAATCAAAGTCAAAGCCATTTATTCAATTTAGACCCTAGTAGGGCACTTATGAAGGTCAAAGCTACTGAATTTAACACCAGTTCGTAAGTCGGCCTTCGACTGAGAAAAGGCAAGAAACTCAGCAAGGTTACACATTAAAATGATATTTTTTTGGATATCTGACTGTATTGGCAATTTTTATCCAAAACATATCATAATACTTGCGCTAAAGAAAATTATTAAAGGACTAACATATTTTATGTAACTGTAAGGACCTGCCCTAAGTGAAAAAGTGTGACTTATTTAATACTAATAAAAAAAGTCACACTTTTCATATCACTATTTACGTTACTACAAGTATTCTTTATTCTGTGTACAAATATTTCAAGGAATCTGAACATAATAGCATACAAACATATTAGCCTTACTTAACCAGAGATCTAATTAAGGGATATTGTTTTTTTTTTCCAATGACGTAGTAGAATGGATCATGCTATGAAAATCGTAAATAATATATGGCGCATATCGAGAAGAGGCTTTGCTTTGACATTAGGTCCACTAGTCAGCGAAACTTCAGAAACATGCTGAAAACCATAGGTCATTAACCGCGCATTAAGCATCGAGGGTAAGCCGGGGTCTAGTGGTTATCAGTTGGCTTATTGCCAATGAGGCTTTTATTCGTGACGTCACAGTCGTTAAACCAGGTTACGAACTACTGAGCAACTAAGATTGAAATCACTGTGATTATGGTATGAATACTAAGGGAGCTTACATCAATATCGACTTTATTGTCATTTTTTCAAATAAATATATGTATTTCATTATAAGAACTGTAGTACGGAACATTATTATATAGTTCCTATTACATAGTACTGGATGAATCCTAGTATTATTAGAATCTATAGACTTATCCCAAGCTAAACATACTTTGCTACCTTTTTTTCAACAAGTTTTAATTAACGTTCTAGGTATTTTTTTTAGTTAATAAATCCAAGTTCCTGTTCCAGAATCCTGATTTAAATAGTTCTTTTTACTATATTATTAGTTTCTTTTTTAGACTTTATTAATTACATCATCATTATTATATTATCTTCTTTGTTATTTTCACTTAAGATACCAACATCTCTCAGATCCTATGTTTTTTATGTAAAATCTAAAAAAGGGAAAAACGCGCTAACTCCACTGGGTTATGGTTGGTATAAACCTTTTTTCATAGCCCCCGCACCGGTGCTCGGGCTAACATTCTTAGTCAATTGACTCTTGAATCGAAAGTGGATTGATCCCCTTATCGGGCCACTTATGATCCAAAATAGAACCGATCGAGATACTTATGAATCATTTTAATGTTATGTGATTTAAGATAATGTGAAAGTGTGGCACTTTACTGTATAATTTACTTTATGGGTGGCTTATTGGAATATTATAGGCTTTCTAATAATATAATGCTGGGTTGGTAGCTGAAAGCTTCTGTGTAGATTACAGTCACATATTTATAGCTTTTGTTGGTAACTTGAATACTCATATAAAAGAATAAGAATTTCAATACAAAAAATATATAATTAGTAACATTTTTCATGAAAATCAATTTTAAGCTAAATAACATCTGAAAGTGCTAAAAGCACAATATTTGGTTGTATGAAAAAATTGGAACAGTTCGTGCCTCATTAACTATCACCTAAAAACTCTCAGTTAGGTTTAGTAGGTACAAGATTTTAGCACTCGCCTATTATCATTTTCAGATGGCCTAGAAAAGTGACTAATAAAAAACGAATGTCTAAACTTTTCACCTTTCCGATATCCGAATAAAATCACTCGTAAATGTAGCAGATGTCAGGATCACAGCCTATTATTATAAATAAAATGTTATTAGAACCATAATTATAATAAATCCTGCTTGCATGAAAGTTTTACTTCGCAGATGACAGTAACAAGAGAAGCACAAAATTGAAACGAAACAAACTTGAAGGTAACAAAGATTTAATGTATTTATTCAACTCTGGCACAGACAATGGGTCCGAACAATAGATACATAGATAGCGAAGATATCTCGAGCATTAACATCGTGCAATTATACAGTCACACAATACTGGGAAATGGCTTCGAGAACGAATTTGTGCCCGTGTGGGAAAAACAATGAAAATTATTGCATTTCTCTTGTTCATCTGTTTTTGCCAGCGTGCACGTTTTTTCACGGTTCGTTATCGCTTTATACTCGGTTTTTTTTAATAGTATTATTATCAATGTGTTCGAGAGGTAAAACTGAATGAAATATATGTGTAATTTATTATTGGATATAACTCTTTTGAACAAATATATACAAAATACAATCTATATATGGAAAATTTCCTCAAGCCTGCCGCTGCTTCCGATTAACGGCAGGGTTCCCAGAAGGCTGGCAGCGTTTCCTCTTTGGATAGCCAAGCTGACGCGTTGGCGGAAAAAGCTCCCCCCGCCCGCTGGTCTCCGGAGGTCTCGATCAATTTTGATGACTCTTTTGAATATGTAGTGACAATACATGTTGGTATGTCTATCATTACATATTCAAGATACAAAAAATAACATTTAAATGGTGCGTCCATGCTACGCGAACCGAGTATGAGGCGAGCACACGTGGGGCACGGATTCAAGTAGCGTTCGGCTCGCGCTCAGCTGCGCTCCGCCGATTATCAGTTATTTCACGAACACAGGGATTCGCATCACACTCGTGTTGTAGGCTCGTTGTACGTCTACACTTGACATCGCGAACGAATTCTGTTCGTTCGTGGCTCGGCTCGTGCTCGGTTCGCATAGCGTGGACCAAGGCGTGGACGCACCATAATAAGTGACAAAGATATCTACCCTACCATTGATTAATTATTCAACTAAGTACTTTGTATGTACTATAACAACAGAAAACATCAGAAGCATACATGATCGCATATATGTCAATAAATGTACATATTTAACTCTTATTACATTTATTCAAATCTACTACGGCGTAGTTACTACGCAGTACTTAGTCATAATGTAAGTACTTACTCATACGAAAACCCTTTTTAAATCACACAAAAACAACACGGATGTTAATGGGGCCCTAAAAATAGCCGTACTTCCGAAGGTTACATTATTGTATAGTATACATACGCACATTTTATAGCCAAGTGTTAAAATATGTGTCATTACTCTCGTGCGTACTTGAGAATTTTTTCACGTTCAAGCAATAATCGCCCCTATCTAAATTAAAAAAAAATCAATTGAAAATAAGAACAAAATATCGGCGTACTCCTCGCGATAATCACATATTCAAAAGAACTTACTAATTAATTCTTCAAAAGACTTTTATACAATTTTTCTCCCGACAGCAGGTTTTCTTATTGTATTTAATGTATTCATAGAGATCAGAAAATGATATACATTTCTCAGTTGACTACATAAAGCCGAGTATACACTGGCACTACAGGCAGTCTGGCAGGTTATTTGGTCGTGTGAGCCCAAGAGCATTGTTTCATCCAATTTTCCATAGACCATTTGTCACTCGTTGAGTATGGTGACAGAAACACATTTATTCACTTCACAGCGTCTTACAGTGCGTTTGTATGTAAACAGAGTGCACTTTATTACCTTATGTGACTTGCATTTTAAATAACTAATGACATATGAAGTAATAGGTATGCGTCAATCAATATCTTAATAAGTAGCACACGTTTTAAATTAATTTATAAACAACTAGCTGGCCCCCGGGATTTCACCCGCGTTCCCGGGATAAAAAGTAGTCTATGTCCTTCTTTGTAACATAAGCTATTTGCATGTCGAATTTCATTGAGATCGATTGAGTAGTTAAGGCGTGAAAGCCTAACAAACAAACATATATAATATACTAGCTGTTCATGTCCGGCGTCGCTCGCGTGAAATTTATATACAGGTCGTTGTTTTGATCAGCGACGAGCGACTCAGGGTCGATAATACAAATGATACTGGTACTAAAAATACTTTATAATAAAAATAAAAATAATATTAATTGGAAAATTATTTAATAAGCTAAAGTGTAGACGTAATACTCAAGGGGAATGCGAGGAAGTAAAGGGATGGGGCGATGGCGGCTTGCACCTAGCTCTAGTCTGTGCACGTGAATAGTGAACATACTTTGCGGTAATTTTATTTCAAATTGAATAAGGTATTTTTCTCAACGCATTTACAGTATTTAATGGAAATAAGTCAATTTTTGGAAAATGTAGTTTTTGTACTACCGCTTCTGGGTTGCTTGTAACCGACCAAAAAAAACATCCTGTATATAGCCTATGTTACTCTGTGATAAATTAGCTTTTTCCTGGTGAAAGAATTATTAACATTGGGCCAGTAATTGTTGAGTATATTCATTACAAACAAAAATACAGAAATACAAATCTTCTCTCTTTATTATTAGTGTAGATTAATCAAATTGCGCAGGAAGTTTTTCCCAAATTAAACGTAAAAAAGCACACTGTACATACCGGCACTTAACCCTTTAATAGCAGCAATTACATTCGAAACATTTCGAAGTAAAAATGGATGTTAAAAGCGCTCGCTGGAAATGTACAGTGAAAAAACGCGTCTGGGTAAGTACAACCCCGTCAAGGTCCACGGAGCCGGCCGCGGCCGTCAGTCCGGTCCGGTCCGGCCGACACAGTCTGTTTGTCACGCACCGGGTCTATGCGAACCCGTTGTCTTTGACGGGTTGGAAACGTTGCGAAAAACACGATTGTACAAACAAAACAGGTATTGTTGTGTGATTATAGTCGATCGGTTGTTTACAGTAAATGTGGTTTTAGAATTGATTTATTTTTTTGTCACGCCACAGATTCGATTCTCACCCAAGACTGACGGTTGGATACATGAACAATGTTTGTCCTGAGTATGAGTGTATTTATCTATAGGTATGTATAGGTATAAGTATATACTAAAAAGAAATTCATCAGTTATCTAGTTTCCATAGTACAAGAAAAATGTCTGTATGTTTTGAATTTTTTTAGTCGTACAAAAATAGAAGTTAGTAACTATTCTCACAAACTGTAAATAAAATAGCTGTAGCTAGAATATGGGTGCAGTTCCCATATTTTTATCTAGCCATTCCATTTTGACATAACAAACCAACAATTCAATAGCAATGAATATAACGTTGACTTTTATATCATAAGCTCGTGCTAGTAATTTCAAACAATTTACGAAGTCGTAACGTGGAATGCATTTGACATGTTTATGTTCATGACACGTTTCGTCCCTATACTGACAATCATGTTCATTCGACCCGTCGATGACCGAAAATTTATATCGATAATAAAATTAAAACAATACGTATGCCGTACCAACTTCCTTATGTAGCCCTATTCCATCAATTAAGGGCATAACTCAGAGATATATTGCAACATGGTCTATGTTCAAACAAACAGCCATCTACGTACTGTGTCGTACCGAGTTATTGACTTAAAAAAATGGACTACAAGTGACTACAAATTTTTATTTAACAGTAACACAAAATTTGACGACCAATAACCTAAACTGACTTGCGAACTAAACTTACCAGTAAAAAAACAAGTTTTTGTTCGTTACTAAATTAATTGATTAAATGTAACTTAAGTTAGTTTCTCGACAACTAAAGTAAGTTTCGCGACAACGAAACGTCAACTTACATAGCTAGTTTTTAGATCATCGTTTCTGATTTTTATGTGGACAGCAACGAACTTGCAACCTTCTCTTAAAAATTTCTTGGTTTTTCAAGTAATTGGGTATGTGTGTTCTTCTTTTAAAAGTCATATTATTTACTGACTAAATAGACTTAAGTTTTTTCTCATTCAGATTCATATAGATAGACCTGAAGTAATATATTCCTCTTATAAGGCTACAAAATTGTGCTTATTTCCAATTATCAGATAGATATTACCGTTTATTTTCCCGTCACTAAGTATTAGCCAGTAAAATTAGGAATATTTATTAAAAATAGCTGTAGGTAATCTACAGTTTTATCATTTATCAACTACTTTCAAAGCACGTGATAAACAATGTTTGTATAGGTACATAATATAAGTATGTTCTTATATCACATTCAATATTTTTATCTGCAACATGTGTCCTTATATTTGCACTTTGCAGCGAACCGATTTAATACCGCGATAAATGAAATTGTAAATAAATACTGATTGAAATATTTTACATGAATTTTCATCGAGAGGTCATTGAGAATGTTTCATCAATTCATTGTACGAAACATTCGTTACATTACATTATGAGAATGTCCAAGTTTATTAATCAATACATTATTATTATTAAAACAGGTAAAAAGCAGTATATTGTTAGTTTATTTATAGGATATTTAATTTAATTTGAAGGGGTCGGAAAAAGGCGTCAGGCGGGACCAATCTTACTTAACCCACTACAAATTCTTATTAACGGATGTGATTGCCGATCAAAAAGTAATCGGGAAATGGTGAGGAAACTTGTGGTTTAGCATTTTGTAGGAATTGGAAATAATCTTCTAAAACTAGCCTTACTAAAGTAAAACAGAAAAAGATCTGGCTACAAAATTACCCGGTTATTTAAAATAGTTGGTAACTGGCAAACAAAAACAACAAACTCTGAATCATTAATGGATGTTTGCAATAGCCAGTATAAGCCTTAAATAGGTCAATAGTTATTATTGAAAGAAAGTTTTAAATTATGACATCGAGCCGTCCGTCACACTTTGATGCTGCCGTCAAAGGGAAGTCGTTGTTCCGTAAAATATCGTTGTAAAAAAACTTCAACACGAGCATGAACCCTGCACTTATTACATAGACAAATTAGAAAGCATCGCTTCTGTAGCATAAAAATATTGTAAGGTAACCTTTTCATTTAGCATTATGTAAGTGTAACGAATTAGAAATGTCTTGAAGCAAAAGGCATAACTAATGGTTGGTTTCGTAGGAGTTGATTTTGGCTGCGGTTTCGTATTATTCAACTGGTTTAACGTATTTGAGAGAATTGTTCTGGTACGCCGCTTGAGGTTCATCTTCGGGGTAATTACTGCAACTATTGTAGGCAATAGTTTGTTTTATTGCAATACTTGGGGTATTGCGTTCACTAAACACCAAGGCGAATAGACGCCAGTTTGAATCTTTCAAGGTAGGTAGTGGTCCGAACTCTCTTCTGGCGCTAAGATGCGTTTTCCAGTGCAAGTGCAAAGGTAACTAGTTTTGTTAGCTACTTCGATAGATGCATTGTAAGCTTGCGTAATTTTTTTATATTCAAAGTTTATTCCGAGCAGTTTTGTGAAAATAAAGGTAAATATTTTGTCAAGTCGGTTGAGTGTCAGTAACCTTTACATAAGTTGTGAGATACCTATTCATAATAAGATAATCAAGCTTATCTACATTCAAAATAAAGGTCAAAATCTAAAGACTTCTCAGCCTTGACTTATACCTCATTTTGTTATTGAATGAATCTTTGTCTGTAATAACAACTACATAAGAATGTTACGTTCTTGTTACTAAGAATTAACGCATCTCAACAGTTGTTTTATCGCGAAATTGTGGCAAGGCAATTTCCCGACGTTATGTAGAACCGGTCTAAGAACCACATACCACGGCACTGACACCGGTTATCAATAACTTTATGGCAACGAGCGCTGCAAGCAAAAATCTATATTCAACCTTTTTTACCGACTTTCGGGGTAAAATCATAAAAACTCGCTTACGAACATTAATGACCCTGAATTTTTACTTTTTAAATACTTTAAAAAAGGAAATTATTTGTCATATTTTTTTGCCCAAAGAATTTCAGCATTTCAGATGAAAAAATATTAGAACAGATTCTCCAATTTAACTTTAAAAAAATTGTAAAAAATGCGTAAAATAATTTGGTATGGATTTATATTCGTAAAATAGGCATAGCGTATTGTGATTAATTTCAGCATATTGACCATTTCACGAATCAGAGGTTTTGGATTTGAACAGCAAGATACACAGACGTGTTCGTTATACGTACACATGTATGCAGGTGGTTGATACGAAAGCGGTACCACAGGCGGTACGTACGAGAGAAGGTTAGGGAAACGGAAATGCATATCCTGGAAAACGAATGCGATATCAAAGCAACCTGGCTTTTCCCCCAATTTACCTACTAGAGCGAATGTGTAAATTAGCCTTTTCGCCGAATAACCCAATACAGTATTGAAATTAAATGCAACTAATAAATATTGCCCGCCTTATTCGGAAACCGGTGCATTTTTGTGTTATTGCATAGGGGTTTCCCTTCCATAACTGTCTTGTACTTCCATAACAGCTATACTGCTTATTTTATTATGATACGGTGGAATTTTCGAGAAATTATCCAGATTGCTAAAGAGACTTTTTTTGAAATTCGTATCAAGTTAATTCGTGAGTTGGGCACATCAACTCACAACTAGTCACACAAATATTTGGAGGTAAGTATGTAATACTGCACTTATTAAAAAAAGGACTCCGCAAAATAAAACAGTAAATTATAAATTCGGTATTAATTCAAATAAAACAATTTGAATACAAAAATCTTGATACTTGATAAGAGTTCAACATTCTCAACTATTAGTCAATGTTTTGTACTATATAGGTATACTACGTCGAAGTCCGCATTCGATTGGGGACTACCTGTTCTAGATTAGATAAGACATTTTATCAACTTTATCAACTGATGACATAGTCAGTTGGGGTGCGTCCATAGTGCAATGGCACGCTGATATACATCTGTGTTTACACAACACACAATTTACAGATTGCTAAATTCACACACCTTCTTAAAATTAAAGCCTTTGTTATTTCATTAGATACCAACCAAATATTAAGGTCATTGCACTCGAATAATGTAATGCTTAACAATCGTAACCGTATTTTATTTCCAGTGTCAAATATTGCTAAGAGAAAATGATGAAAATGTTTCACCATTTACATCTGTAATTCGCGAATCACGATTATTAAATTTGTCTTAATTCTGTAATTCAAAGAAATTCGTCGACCTTAACAACGTTTCATGTTTCAAGTAGGTACCTAGTTACTTGATATTTATTAAGTTGTTTTTATTACGTGTGGTGTGATTCTTAGAAATCTTTAAACCGATCTACGGTAGTGGCTAGAGATTATGATATCACGTAACGTAAGGCTATTTCACGTGCGGTACTCAAGAGTTCACGTGTGATTCATCACAGTGACCCACATCACGCCTCACATTACTGTTATAACAATCTGAGTGACTTATCTACTCATATTTATATCTAGCGGATTAGTCCTTTGACTTATACATGTACAATGCTCAACTGTTTTACTAGTTTAATAGTATAGGGGGCAGAAAATGTTGTCTACCCATCGTGTTCATTGTAAAATACTACAAAGCTATTGAATTAATTCAGAAGGTTTGCTTCAATTACATTACATGTTTGCAATACTTAAAGGATCTAGCTAATTTCCAGTTGATCCAAAATGGTTACCATTAATAATATAACTGTTTCTCTGTTTCACAATCGCAAATGCATTAGATCCCGACCTGCTATTTCAATCCAGGAAGCTTTAGTAACCAGTAGGTATAATACTTAGAGTTAAATTCACTTCAGCTTTTGAACGTATCGACGGAAATATAACAAGGAAGCTTCAAACCGTTAATAAAACATTTATTGACAGAGAGATGAGATTGGAAGTTCTAAAACTGAATAAACAACTGCTCGAAGCCACTAGCGAAATTAACCGTGATTATTTGTTTTAGTTAATCGATATTACTTTCGATTATCATCATAATACAAATTGTGATCAAGAATATAATGTTATAACTTTGTACCTTGTTTCCAAGCACTTGTCATAATCGCAAACGGTCATGACCATGGAAAGTGCCGTCAACATGCCATTACGACGGTCTCGCAGCATTAACAGGCTTAAATGACTGAGGGTAATGACACGGCAGATGCTTTGAATTTGTGTAAATCGTATCTTGCTCCACATGTAGATTAACAGATAATAGTTTCAATGGCTCCAGTAAAGCTTTGATGCATAGTTAAATCAGTGTTACTATGGTGTGGTTCTCCAAACCACGTTATGTTATGATTTTGTTAATTTGCAATGTTCTCTCCATCACAATCAATATCTAAGACGTGCGGCAATTGAAACGTAATAGCTGATACAAATTTTTGTGCTCAATAAATTTGTTCATTCCGCGAGGTAAGAGAAGAAAGCTTCTCACGTACGGCTAGGCAATTCGTGCCAGCCTATTGAGAGGAGGATTAGTTTGGAACCGGTACTTTTACATTTACACTATTCCATCAAAATGTAATTTCAGAATCTATTGTCATACCTACCGAGAAATTAAACGTTTTAAAGTCTCGGCATTTTAGTTGAAGACCGGATATTAAACCTTGATTTATGAAATTGTGTCTCTAACCGTAAAATGATTAGACATTATATTCACATAAAAGAGATTTAGGTTATAGACATTGACTTGACGATTTAAGAAAATAAGAATCATCAAAACCCTGATAATTTATTTTTGGTACATCATAGAACATAGAATGTTATGAAATAACACATATTTGGGTGATATAAAATCCTATTGCACTAAAACAACCTTATGAATATAAATTTCCAATTGATTGAATCGCTGGCGTTCGGATGAGAAAGTATCGCACGAATACACCCAGAACAAATGTTGTGGAATTCTCAATTGTTCCAGGAAAGCGGGCTTCCGTCGGCTGTCCCACCTGTTCAGTGCATAACGGACGCCAACGGTTTTTGCACAAGTAGGCCTTGGCTTGTCGCGCTAATCGTCACGTTCGAGACAATATGCTTCACTTGATAATTAACGTTGTTTAGCGGATCTAAGTGAATAACTACACACATATATATGTAGAGTGGTAGCAATAGAAAAAATGTTCATACCTATATATTAATAGAATTTTATATTTTTCTCTGACCAAGATTTCAAAGAACCCGCTTCAAAGGCTACTCTTTGACCATCGTCCTTTATGGGCGGGTCAGTGGGCAAAAGCAAGATAAAAAATGTTTATTTTTTTACCGGCTTTAACAACCTTTATTTAATTTCATACATTTACTTTTACTTTTATCACAAACTTTATGAAAATCACAAAAATTGTAAAATTCTGCTTTGCAACATGCATGACTGATTACTAATATAAATATAACCTTAACATAACTTGGATGATTCACACGCCGCCATTGCCAACTTAATAAATTAAAAGTACCGGTTCACTCGAGTGGGAGGCATATTTTATATTTTATTAGAATTTTAAGGATTTACCACCAAATTAAATCCTAATAAATGCAATAATAGCTTAATATATTTGTTTTCAATTAAGTTACCTGTTATAGTTGCCAAGAGAATCGTCAATGCTGCCACACCTGTCGCTCTCACCCGCTTGGACCTCATCTTGTCTCTTTTCAACACACTACGCGTGTGCGTCCTCATAAACAAGAAAAACAACAGAAAATTTAAACTCCAACTCTTCAACGGTAAGTATGTGTCTTTTGTTTCAAACAATAAACAATTTCACTCGCGTTTTTGTTACACCTTTACGTACTATATCTTCCGATCAAGATAATAAAGCGACCACAAATTGCACAAGAAATGTCTGTAAAGTTATTGAAATAGTTTGTAAAATGTTCTTTTTATGTTTACACTCATGTCCATTGTGATGTTTTAATGTAATGGGCAGTTAAGGGTTGGATTCCTCGAAATTGGAATATTAAACTTGTTTCGTATGGGGAGTAGGAGCGCGATAGCGGAGAAACGTACGTCCGTCCTCACTGAGCGCCGAGCAATACTGTCGCGACATGAGCGACACGCGTGTGCGACGGCCAAACGCGGAACTAGGATGCGTCACTGCTGGCGCTAGCATGAGCGAAGGCGAAGCAAGGATCACGACTAGTTGTTCGTAGTTTATTAGGTAATTAGCAAGCAATGCGGTCCTGTAACAATGCAAAATTTTAGTCTAACTACTATATTGCTCATACTAATGTGAGATTTGTTGAAGTCTTGCTGCCCCCTTTATATCACCATGAGATGGTTTCGTAAAACCCATGTTATAGTATAGGTATAAGGTGGCCCCGCCCGGCTTTTTTACTTTTAAATTGCTAATAAATGCGTTTATTTCTTTACCAAGAACATTTTACAGATAATGATATGCCTAGCTTTATTATAAACCTCTGTAAGTTTATATTAGGTAATAAAATCATTATTTTAAAATTTTAGGTAACTAAGCCCAGATTAAAGTGTAACAAAAAAATATTTTTCATACCAAAATTTTTGTATTCGGCCGCCAAAATATCGACAGCTGTGACTGATCACGAGTGGCACGGTATGAATAATTTATTCAGGCTGTATCCGGTAATACCGTGCCTCTACACCAACCAGCGTGGAAGCCTCCGCGTGACACGGAAAATTATTAGCCCAGAGGTCTATTTACATGCATCGTAATCAAATCCCTTATTTACTCCAGAAATGTCTAAGAGAAATGTATAGCCAACCAAAAGTCAATGAATGCGGTAAAACCAGGATCTTGGAACTATATCTGAACCATAGAGTTAAAATACTATAGAGTGATAGCGTTAACAACGTTACCTTATACGAAGCGTGATTAGTTTCCATAAAGATAGTGTACTCTAGACAGATATAGTGTACTCTAGTTGATTTACAGTCAGACAAAAAAATATCGATATTGATTCCTTGTCTATTTGTTTTCGGTAAAAGTATCGATAAAAAAAGAGAAATTGGCAGTCATTCAATATAATTGTATTGTAGTCATTCAAACGAGCTTTTTCCGCCAACGCGTCATCTTGGCTATCCAAAGAGGAAACGCTGCCAGCCTTCTGGGAACCCTGCCGCTAATCGAAAGCAGCGGCAGGCTTGACGAAATTCTCTATATATAGATTGTATTTTGTACAATTAGAAATAGATTGTATTGTGTGTTTCAAGGCAATTTGCCCGTACCCGTGCTCACGGCCGGTAATCTATTACAGTCGCTCTATTAATATTATAACTCTATGATCTGAACTAAATATTTTGATATCTGCTTACCATCAGGTAGGCCGTGTGCTAGTTTGCCACCTTAGTGGTATAAAAAAAAATCTACTTCTATTAACGTTCAAAAATAAGAAAATTAAGAAATGTCCTCATATTTTTAAGATACCGCTTGTGTAGCGGAGAGTGTTCTAAATAATTGTTCGACTTGATGCCCACAGCTACTTTCCACCATCGCAACTCTCGCCATCGACGGGGAGTCCATCCTCACATATTGAAACCAGAATTGTTTCGAACTGTGCGGGCTCAAGGGAGTTTTCTTCCGCGGATGCTCAGATTGTGGAATGAGCTCCCCGCCGTGGTTTTCCCATTGGAGTACAGCATGGGGTTCTTCAAAAAGAGTGTGAAGAGATTTCTTCAGGGTCGGCAACGCGCGAGTGATGCCCCTGGTGTTGCAAGCGTCCATAGGCTACGGTAACTGCTTACCATCAGGCGGGCCGTATGCTTGTTTGCCACCTTAGTGGTATAAAAAAATATATTTATTTTATTAGTCGATTTTAGGTACCAAGAGTTAGCTGTGCGTGGTAACGATATTGACTCCTTTCCTTTGATATGGCCATTTTCATGTCAAAAGATTATCAAATAAGTAGACTGTCCTCTTACTGCTGAGCTAGTTGGCCTTATGGATATTACTAATACCTGTTGCTGTCTTTGAAAAACGCTGCCTCCGTCCTTCAGCAGTGAGTAACAGAACATAATTGAGTTGTAAAGTACTGATACTCTCTCTGAATCTTTATGCATCCCATGAAGTAAGTACTAATGTGATCCATGTATACGTCAAATTGCAATCAAGTCTTAAAATAGATAAATAATACATTTAGGATACACAGGATATCGCGAGTTTTTTTTTTTGTTACCAGAGAATCAGAAAACCTTTTCTCAAAAGGGCTCTACTACCTACTACGCAATGTTTATTTACGAGAACGTCTATCAATAATAGATTTTTATGTCAACAGACAAATCAAGTTGGAACAATTTCATTTGCTAGAAATTCTCTTGATACCAATTTTTTTTGATATGGCTTTTTATTGTCTGATCAAAGAACTGATAAAAGCAATAGTGACGGAATATCACGTGGTATATTTCCATATTATTGAATCTACTCCGTGACTTTTTATTCGTCTTAGAAACTCAGCCCACATAATGTACCCAATAAAAAGGTACTAATCATTAAAAAAGATTTTTTTGAACATTTGTACAATTAACAAAATTTAAATATTATTCATTATGACGCATGACGTAGTTTTAGAGGAAACGCTGGTGGCGTTTGTTCCATACAAACGTAATCCTCAGTTTCCTCTCTGGGTAATGACACTAGAGCTATGATTATTTTACCATGCACTCTGTAGGTACCACTGTATGTCTCTCGGTTGTGTTTTTCTCCATAAATTAATTATTATAAGAATTAAGGGCCGAGCGCAGTCACTCAATTTGTGCTCTGGGTTGGTATTGTATACGTAAACTTAATTATTAACTCGATTTGTAATATTCTAAGTTTTTTTTTAATTATACTAAAGATAAAAAAAATGTATGAATGATTAGTACCTTTAGTGTACCTTTTCATTGGGTACATTAAGTGGGCTGCCTTATAAAAACTTTTTTGTGTTCTACTCATGTAGCACACAAGCATACGGCCCACCTGATGATAGCAGTCACCGTAGCCTATTGACGCTTGCAACAACAGGGATCACTGGCGCATTGCTGACCCTGCATAAATATCTCTTTACATACTTCTTGAAGAACCCCATGCTGTACCTACTCTATTGGGAAAACCACGTCTCATTCCACAGCCGTAAAAAGCTAAAAGCTCAGTGTCCGCGGTAAAAAGCTAAGAAACCGCACAATGCGAGACCATTTTGGTTCCAATGTGTTACCTATAGGTATATAAAAACATGCATACTGATGTTTTGCTGAAGTATGACGTAAATATGGAATAATATAATTATGACTATGCCATTTTTATATAGGTACTACGGGGAGTACTCCTCCAATCAATTTTGTACATTAATACATATCGTAATATTACACATCAAATGAATGAACAACCACAATAAATGACATAATTATGAATAATTTTACGATAAGTATTATTATAAATTGAATACTCATATTATTTTTCTGTGGTAAGTAATGAGTAATCCATCGACACCTAATTATAATTAATTGAATCCATTACAGTTTCATTATAGGTTTCCATTCTAAGCTTCAAGCACAGAGTTTGATAAGTAAGACTCTCTCTACCAACTAATTCAAATTCAAAAAGCATTTATTCAATTTAGGCCCTGATAAGGCACTTATGAATGTTAACTATGTAACTCTATCTCATAAAATGATATTTAACAATAAAAATTTAAAAGATTCACTCATTTATCGACCACTATTCAGTCCCTAGATTTAGGATATTTTACCGAAGCGTGGGAAAGAGATATCACAATCCTTATAAACACTTTTTAATAAAAATTTATTTATTTATAAAACACACATATTTTAACAGCTATACAAGATGAGCAATTGTGACGTGTATAGAAAGAAATAACCCACGAAATTATACGTTTCACAGGTAAATAAGTATCTTTTCATTAGAATGTTTTCAACTATAATGTATCACAATATTATCAGCTCCAAAATCAATTTTTAAAACAGGATACGTCTAAAATCTATATCTAAAAATATGAATATGTAACACAGCACTCGTTTTTATTTTTCCCATACAAATCCCTAACACTTATTTTTGTCAAGCTTTGATCTGTCTCTGTTTATCTTTTACCTGCAAGATCGCTGGTTCAGTTGTCAGGTTTGTGACGTATCACTATCATATTATAGGCATAGCCAAAGAAATTGTTAGAGTAGCGGAATCCTAAGTCTATGGGCATAGCGCAGAACTGAGTAGGTTCCTGCGGCAGTGGAGCGGTGCGGGAGGGGTGTGTTTTCATTACGTCAAATGACAAAGGAGAACAAAAATGAACTCAATTATATAGCGAGATAGTTCTGATACGTCACATATCACCCCCTCCCTCACCGCTCCACTCTCGCAGGAACCTACTCAGTTATGCACTATGTTTGTACTAGAATCACTAGGCGTGAGGAGAATCTGTTCCGGTTCTCTTCGCTCTTTGTCTGAGGTATCAACTGTCGGGTCCTTGGGTTGTCATTTGACTTTTTGATGGAGGTGACACTTGTGTGGATGTTATCCGGTTTTTTACAGTATAACCTTATAACTCTCGCTCAACCTCGGTGAAGTTATTAACTTTAGGCAGCCAAAATAGAAATAATTTATTAAGCTCAGAACATAATGGGTAACACCAACCACCTAGGTTGAATCTAAAAAGCTGAAACGGTACACTCAGCATAACGTCGCAGAACAAGGTTAGACCTATTGCTACGACGCGCGACGCTGGGTTTCAGTAGGACGAGTGGAGAAAATCGTAAATTTAAAAGAAAACAACTCTATAAAGCTGTCTCAATTTTGCTTTAACACAGCATAATATGAAGTCGATAACGTTTAATACGGGTATTACTTATCAGCACTCAATGCCATAAAAGTGAAATCGGTGAAAGTAGCATAAAGTCGCGAAATGCAGTATTTTACATAAAAGTGACATTTAAGTAGATCAACTCGGGCTTAAAGACACAAGCAATGTATCTCAAGATATAAGATGTTATAAAAGATGATAACGTGGTTAATTTCTGGGGTAGCCCGAAACAGCGCTAAATGCACTGTAATCTGCAAAAATCTGAGGCAGTAAAGTTATTTGTACGTCCTTTCCTTTAGGCATTTAAAGTTTGATATATAAAAGTAACTTTGATCCATTTAGGAGAGTGATAAAGCGTGCAGGCTTACCAAATAAAATATCTGAAAAAAATATATAGTAGGCACCAGCCAGCGGTTTTCATCAAATGAAAGAACTAAAATGCAGCACACACAATCAAAACCAATTTCAGCGACAAAATAGCAACCGATCAAAACTCTTACTCTGTCATGTTACCGCAATGTATCCGATGTATTTTTGATTTAGACCAAATGGAAATAGAGTAAAAAACGAGGCCTGGGGATATGCGGATAAATTAATTGAAAGGGGACCGGGCAAGCCCTTGTTTTGACTGGGCAAATAGAATTAAAATACAGAGAGTAAACCGATATGAACCGCTCAATTACGCAAGCCAACATTCGTATTTACTGACGTTGACGCATTAACGAAATTTCTATTTTTAATCATCGGACTATATTCCTTTGTATTGAATGTTTACGTTGAATAAAATCCTTTAAAATTACATTTCTCATTAATAGAAAAGTAGACACTTTATATATTAACAGTAAGGGAATCGAAAGCCTTAGATAACATAAAGGCGTAAAATTAACATAAAAAAATAAACAATTTAATCCGAAATTTTAAGTCTATGATATTCTTTTTTACTGAGTGTAGGCTTGTGTTTGACTCCAATCTCACCATGGTAAGTGATGATGTGGTCGAATTTGGTAAGCACACAAAGCCTAGAAGGAACTGGCTCTCAAGTGCAGCTGTCGGAACACACCGAAAGGTGCTTGGTGACAGATTTTCAACATGAGCGAGCCAAAGGATACTACAAAGTACCCCACCACCGTGCTATGGTTTTCTTCCGATGTTTTCCTTCACAGAAAGCTGATTTTATCTGTTTTACGTTGTTGTGTATTAAAAAAAATAATGTCCTGCCTGAGCTATGATACTGGAACACTTTTGGTCTTAGGTTTTAAGCATTATATTCTTCCTAACGAAATCCTGATGATGAGAATCTAACGAATCCCCATTTTCAAGAGAATAACTATTAATATTTGCTGAGGAAACATCCAATAAAACTTTTAACAATCTACAATAATCTTGCGTAAACAATTTACCAACAAAGCTCTTCATATAATGAAGACATAAACAACTTCTTCCATAAAACGATAAGTAGAGTAGATAACATACCGAGAACCGTAAGCTGAGCACACACTTAACTGTATTATAGCACAAGATTCGATAACCTTATAATCCGAAGTTGTTTGATATTTTTGTATTCCGATTAACGATACCTAATTGATGTATAGTGTAGGTATTGGATAAAATGTTGGTCGAACTCCATTAGCAGTCAGCAAGAGCTGATACGGACCACAAAAAGCACTATCATGAGATGGTTATATTAATTACTGGCTGTCCCACGCGGTTACACCGGCGTTCCCGGAATAAAAAGTAGCCTATGTCTTCCTCCATATCATAGGCTATTTGCATGCCAAATTTCATGATCCATTGAGTAGTTGAAGCGTGAAGGCGTAACAAACAAACAAACTCACTTTCTCATTTGTAATATTAGTTAGGATTGCATAGTATAATATACTAGCTGTCCCCCGCGCGGCCGCGTTCTCAGGATAAAAAGTAGCCTATGTCCATTTCCATACCATAGGCTATCTGCATGCCAAATTTCATGATGATCCGTTGAGTAGTTGAGGCGTGAAGGCGTAACAAACAAACTCACTTTCACATTTATAATATTAGTTAGGATTAGGATTAGGACTAGGATTTCAGCCCGCGGTTTTATAAACATCTAAACACCCATTTCATATTTAAAATAGTGAGATGAGAATAATTAGCACCTGCTAGTGTTTCGACCGTTGAAGCGACTAGCCTTCTACCCCCTTATTAATAAATAAGGCGTAAGTCAGTCATGGAATAACCAGGTATTAAGATAATCTCATCCCTTTTTGTTTATATGACATTAGAAAGTGACGGATATATTTTAATCCTAGGTTTAACTATACTTGACTTACACCTTATTTATTAATAAGACGGCTAGGGTTTATGTATTTACCACCTACGGATACAATCAGCGCAGTCTAATAGGGATGTTTCATCTGTAAAAAAATATATAATTCTAATTAGTTCGCGTTGGATTATCAAAAAATATTGGACACGTATTTTTTTGCTTTACCAAATCATTAACAATTGACAAAGATAAACCGCGACAAAGTTCGGGATTTCGCGATCGGGATGGGGGCTCGTGACGTCACTTTTCACTAAAAAGCGTTCCACACCGTGACGTCACTTGTCACTAAAAAGCGTTCCACACCGTGACGTCACGCGGAACTTCAACAAGCCATATCTTCGTATATTTTGTTTAATAAATAAAAGAATAAGTTTTTGTAAATATGTAATTTCATTTTTTATTACAAGTTTTTTTTGGTGACTGTACTTTTTGCTAACTGTACCTACATTACTTTTTTTCCAAAATACTAATCATTAGTATACATTAGTAACTAATGTATACCAAATATCAAGATCAAACCACTGAAAGTGAGTGAAATTCGACTTGCAAGATTCCACCCGCACAAACATAGTTACACGCTACATTGCAAGCTTGTAAAAATACGTGCAAAATTTGGCACGTATTTTTTGATAATAATGTAAACGACGTACAAAATAGAAATTTATAGGAAACTAACCTATACTTCCAAGTTACTGTGATATCAGTATGACAGGTCACCATGTAAAAGTGAACATGGTTAATCAAAAATAATAACTGTACCAAGTCGCAGCGTATCTTTACCGTTCATAGAATGCGGAAATGTATCCAGTGCAGCTCATGCTGATACCTTGTCCGGTTTCCATGACAGCATGTGGCAGCAAGGGTAGGTCGCCACCCTACGCGACGTTCCGACGGATTACTCGCGGTCCACCGACCTCATCCGAACCACCTACATCGTGAAGGTGAACGATATTAGGAGACTAAAATAGCAATATGCCACGGCTATCAAGCATGAAATCAAGGGATGATATAACTTTCATGTGTTGCTGATTATTTTGATTAATGTTGCTGCGAAACGTTATGGTAAATATCACAGATATAGATATAGTTAGATAACGCAAGAGCACCTACTTCGCGTGCCAGATTTAGTGCATAGCATCCACATTGCATCGGTGTACTAGAATTGATTTGGTTTTTTTCATCACTAAATAGTGTTTGTGACGTGATAGTAGATAGTCAAAAAATGGCACGTTTGTTGAGTTGGTTTTTCGTTTCGTCACTAAATAGTGCTTGTAACGAAATAGTAGGTAGTCAAAAAATGCCACGCTTGGTTTTAATACAGATCGTGATTCTTGCGTTATCTAACTAGATCTATATCTGTGATCGTATCCTATCCTTTTGTGGTTATGTATGTTTGTTATCAATGTATAACGGCTGAACAAATTTGGATGAAACTTGGCACAAAGATAGATGATATCCTGGAATAGCATATGTCTATGGTACTTTTTATCGCGGGAAAACATAATATCCTCAGGGACGCAGGGGAAATCTAGTTAGATAATAAATACAGGGTGTTGTTTTGGTCGGCGACAAGCGACCCAGGAGCGGTAGTACAAAATATATATTCCCCAAAAATTGACTTAATTCCATTAAATACTGTAAATATGTTGAGAAATACCTTATTCAATTTGAAATAAAATTATTGCAAAGTATGGTTACTAGGCACGTGCACAGACTAGAGTCAGGCACAAGCCGCCATCGCCCCACCCCTTGACTCCCTCGTACTCCCGTTGAGTATTATGTCTACACTTTAGCTTATTACATGATTTTAATTTTTTTATTTTTATTATTAAAAAAAATAAAGTATTTTTTTAATATTTTTTTTAGCACCAGTATCATTTGTATTATCAACCCTGAGTCGCTCGTCGCTGACCAAAACAACGACCTGTATAGCACGCCCATTTTCCGGAGAAACCAGAAGCAGTACCTAATGAAGATGACTAACAATAGTCAATGCTCAAAAACGAAATATCATAAATGTTCGATGATATTGAGTATTTAGTACATTATATAAACAGCAAAAACGATAATACGGTGTAATTGAGTTTGGTAATTGAGAGAAAAAGACTACAACCCCCTGGATTTGCTGCCTATAAAGCAAAACATATTAGAACAAAATATATCACATAAAAATAATAAAAAGGAATTAAAAAATAAGAGAAACAGTATTTACATATCAACACTTAATACCAGGACTTTAAGAACAGATGAATCTCTTCAAGAACTGGAATATGCCTTAGATTTTATAAACTGGGACATCATTGGCTTAAGTGAAGTGAGGAGAATGGGCGAAATAATAGAACAATACGAAAACTACATTTTCTATCATATTGGACAAACACCAGGCCTACATGGCGTAGGCTTTCTTGTCAAAAAATGCTACAGCGAACACATAGAGTCCTTCATTGGAACTTCAGAACGAATTGCTCAATTAAATATCAACTTGCCTGGGTATGAAACTATATCAATAATTCAAATATACGCACCCACAGAGATGGCACCTAAGGAGATAAAGGACATATTCTATGAGGACCTGGACCAGGCTCTTGAAAATACACATAAAACAGTTTTCCTCATGGGGGATTTTAATGGCCAGATTGGCGAAAGGCTACCAAATGAAGATGTGATAGGTCAGTTTAGCACCGGAAAAAGAAACAATAACGGACAAAGATTAATAAACCTGGCACATGGACATAACCTTAAAATCCTTAATACTTTCTACAGGAAAAACAAAAATAGAAAATGGACTTGGATATCTCCGGATGGGCAAGTGAAGAATGAGATAGACTTCATACTCTCTAATAAACCCCAATTTTTCAAAGATGTAAACACAATTAATAAGTTTAACTTCAACACAAATCACCGAATGGTAAGAGGAGCAATCTATCTAAACGAGCCAAAGAAAAAAAGAAAGTATCCTAGGAAAGAAATTCAACCATACCAGGTTCCACTCCCCATCCCAGAAAACTTGCTGATAATGTTGAAAGATAAGACCTCGGCTTGGAACAAGAGCGATACTGTACAAGAAAAATACAACATACTAGAAAAAGCACTTCAAGAGGTATCAACAAAACTGTGTATGTTAAAAAACAAAAAAGACAAGATTGGAAATGAAGCAAGACTCCTTATGGAAACCAGGAAAACTCTTTTAGAAAACAGAAAACAAAATAGAAAACAAATAACGCAAATAAGCAAAAATATCAATGAAAAAATCAGAAAACATAGAAAGCAAATAAGAAATAGAACTATCCAATACCACATTGAAAAATCGGGAGGCTTAAAGAAAGCCTTAAAAGAGTTGAGAGAAAATACCTCTTGGATTCCATGCATTAAAAGCAAAACATCTGGAAAGAAAGAAACAAAACGACCTGAAATTATGGAAATAGCAACAAAATTCTACAGCAAATTATATGATGACTTAGATTGCACAAACACTCCATACCTACCGGAGGACAAAGAAGAAACTATTCCCCCAATATTAGAAACTGAAATAAGAAATGCAATACTATCCCAAAAAAACAATAAAGCTCCCGGAGATGATGGAATAGCAAATGAAGTCCTGAAAGGATGCCTAGACCACATTATAAAGGCCACCACAGATTTGTTCAATTACATTCTCACTGATGATATAATACCACAACAATGGAAATCCTCAACCATCATATTGCTCCATAAGAAAGGAGATAAAGCCGAAATAAATAACTATAGACCGATCAGCTTGATATCTAATTTATATAAGATATTTTCAAAGGTAATATTAAATAGAATTAGCTCAATACTTGACGAAAATCAGCCGAGAGAACAGGCTGGATTCAGAAGCGATTTCTCTACAATGGATCATATTCATGTCTTAAAACAAGTTATCCAAAAAAGTAATGAGTATGGAAAAACATACTACTTGGCGTTTGTAGATTACAACAAGGCATTTGACTCATTGAAACATACACACATATGGGACGCTTTAAGGTCACAAGGAGTACATCCAAAGTATATCAAGATGATTAAAAATATATACAAAGAATCAACAGCAAAAATCCAGACTGAAAGGACAGGTTTGGCGTTCAAAATAAAGAAGGGAGTACGTCAAGGTGACCCTCTCTCGCCAAAGCTATTTTCGGCAGTATTAGAACATATATTCAGGAAAATGGATTGGGATACGTTTGGACTAAATATAAATGGCGAAAAACTCAACCACCTAAGATTCGCAGACGACCTGATTTTGCTTAATGAAACCCAAGAAGGTTTGAAAATCATGCTTACACAACTAGAGAGGGAAAGCAGAACTGTAGGTTTGACTATGAACATAGACAAAACAAAATTAATGACAAATCACGTAAGAATACCTATTTCGCTAAACTCCAACCAAATAGAATATGTTGACCAATACACATATTTAGGACAAATTATTTCACCGGAAAACCAAATGCAGAAGGAAATAGACAACAGAATAAGCAGCGCTTGGAAAAGATACTGGTCCCTCAAAGAAGTTATGAAGAACCCACACATACCCATGAAGGACAAGACTACAGTGTTCAACTCATGCATACTACCATGCTTAACCTACGGATCACAAACCTGGGCCCTTACCAGAAAACATAGCATATCACTTAGAGTCTGTCAAAATAAAATGGAGAGAAGCATTCTAAACATCAAGTTACGGGACAAAATTAAACTAAGGCAAATAAGAAGTAAGACAAAAGTTACAGACGTCACATATACAGTGAAAAAACTGAAATGGAATTGGGTAGGCCACATGATAAGAAACGGGAGAAACAAGTGGACAAAAGATGTCACCATGTGGTACCCTCGGGATGGGAAAAGAAAGAAAGGTCGCCAAAAAATGAGATGGGAGGATGAAATTAAAAAAATTGCTGGCACAACATGGCAAAGAAAAGCCACAAACAGGAATTTATGGCAAACCCTAGGGGAGGCCTTTGCCAAAGGGCAAACTGATACTGACGGTACCGATGTCGAAGATTAAAAATAAATAGTACAAAAATATAATTAATTAAAGCATGAAAAAAATATATATATTTATAGTTATTGTAATTCAATAGTTTAATGTTATTGATTAATAATAGTTTAAATGAAATATATGTAATAGAATAGTATCAGAAATAAAGGCTAATTGAAATTGAAATTGAAATTGAATTGAGAGAAAGCAAAATTTGATTTTGAGCTTTAAGATTACATTTAATAATACAAACAGAATTTCCTTTCACTTGAAGATACTTAGGTGCATTTGGAAATTTTATGTTGACAAGGAAATACAGGGTGTTATTTTGGTCGGCGACAAGCGACCCAGGAGCGGTAGTACAAAATATATATTCCCCAAAAATGGACTTAAGGCGGCCCTCTGTGGCCGGCGCAACTTCAACGCGAGCATAGTCTAAAAGCTTGTTGTTTCATCCAACGTAATGTTTGACTGCGAATAAAGAGAGATAGCATCAGAGCCGTCGGTTATCAGTCGGTAAATTCCGCTGATCACTCGCGGCCGCTTCGCTAGGTCGTCATTCATGATTTCGCATTCATAAAACTTGTTCCAGGAGTATACTTCTTGAGAAAAAATCTTACAAGTTTGTGAAAAAAAAGTTAGTTATTTAGAATCTCCAATACATTTGCAAGCCTGGTATCTTAATGTTTTCTTTACTTTTACAATTTATAGGTACATTAGATATGGCCAAAGTTCAGGCAAAAACGCTGTTTTTCGGAGGCTTTGACTGAATTTGTTTCACACTTTTTTTAAATTACGCCAAGATACAAGGCTAGATATAGTACACAAGATACTAATTTGTTCAAAATATCTAACGAAAAATGTTTAACAACGCCATAATAAGTACAGGGGTTTTGTATGAAAAGTATGACGAATTGAGTCCTCTTAATTCCATTAAATACTGTAAATATGATGAGAAATACCTTATTCAATTTGAAATAAAATTACCGCAAAGTATGGTTACTAGGCACGTACACAACCTAGAGCTAGGCACAAGCCGCCATCGCCCCACCCCTTTACTCCCTCGTACTCCCGTTGAGTATTATGTCTACACTTTAACTTATTACATGATTTTCAAAATTTTAATTTTTGTTATTTAAAAAAAATAAAGTATTTTTTTATATTTTTTTAGCACCAGTATCATTTGTATTATCGACCCTGAGTCACTCGTCGCTGACCAAAACAACGTATTTCAAACAACAGGTATTTCTCAACATATTTACAGTATTTAATGGAATTAAGTCCATTTTTGGGGAATATATATTTTGTACTACCGCTCCTGGGTCGCTTGTCGCCGACGAAAACAACACCCTGTATACTTAGCTGATTAAGTATTAAAATAAATGTACGTGTGTTGATTTACGTCAGTCAAATGTTGAATGTAGAGGGAGTAATTGAACCTCTGTTTACATTTATATAAACACACTCGTAAATCAATAGTTTTAATATTTAAATGCACAAAGCAAACAGCATTAAAACTAACAGCGAACCAATCTGCACAATTTAAGAAGGCATTATTAGAATATACGACTTCCAAAGTTAATAGCACAATCAGGAATTCGAATTTGGAATGCCCCACAGAAACCCCGCTACATGGATACAGTGCATTAGAGAGGTACGTTATGAGTTGGAAAATGCGACACTTCTTACCCTTAGTGGGGAGTGGTATTTATGACGTCACTTGATTTATTGCTTAACCACCCCCGCATTCAGACGTTTGTTATTCTTTGTCTGGAGATGGGGGCGCCGAACTGCCTGTGACTCAGCGTTCAACAGATCATTTTGAACTTGAACGCAAAGTGTAACCTGTCGTCCCAAAACGCTTTTAAATATCAGGCATATTATTTTTGAACATAGGCCCGGTTTCAATAATTTACGGACCGGTATCGGTTAAGATTTATTAAAATTAAGACTCTTATATCTTTACTAATAATCAAATAAAAATTTTAATAAATAAGCAAAGATCTCAAAGCTTTGCATAGCAGACCCTCCCATATGGAAGTAGCTATCACAGGTAAAATTAGCTTACGAAATTATCTATATGCCCAGTTTGGCAATAAAAAAACCTACCATTGGTAAGCCTAACGATTCGTTTTTGTTTATCGAAACCGGGCATTAGAGAATTAATTTTGACTAGCGCCTTCTAGATCCTTGAACTGACATCGCTCCTCTCAGAGTCACAGGTCAAATGCAATTATTTTATTCTTTTTTTTAAAGTTTCTGTGTACCGTTTCATGTGTCAATACGAGCAATCAAAAAGTCAAAAAACATTTCAGCTAGCAACATATCTACCACGTTTTAACATTTAACAACATGGATATCCACAAAACAGAAATATATTTTGGTCGCGCTCGCGGCCCGTATCGCAATACCACTCAAAGGTAGGTTCGTTATTTTTCCAATACCGGGTCAAAGCCTGCTATCTACTAAAAAGAATTCGGTTCAAGCTATGGAAAGTGGCCATTGTTCTTTCAGCTTTATTTATTCAGTACCATAATAATAATGGATACGCCAAAAAAAACTCTCCAGTTTTCTTTAAAAAATAGAAAATCCTATTCAAAAAATCTAGCCACAGAAATTAAGCCGCGTATGAAAAGTAGATTAAATTAAACATATATCCCAACTTAATACCGCTTCTACCGTTTCCACTGCTTAGTTCATTCATGAAACATATTCAGATTTCAACAAAGGGCAGTTTTGCAGTAAACTCAATGTTAGTCGTAGCGCGTCGCGGCTGCGATTTTCAATTCCTCGTGCGTTTTGCAGTCCATTATTCACATTTCATTTGTTCGTGACAACGCTACGCTGAAAACGACCGCATAGTATGTCTACATTGCGTAAATCATACCGATTGCTATGTAGACACTTTATATTTATAGCTATACTAGCAGCGAATCCCGGCGTTGCTCGGGTTAAAATACATCGCATATTTAGTGGTATAAAAAATATATAAGGATCAATGATATTATAATAAATATCATTGATAAGGATACATTTTTAACAGATATTATTGATTTCTATTTTCGATTTCGATTTGGTTCTTTTAGTTAGATCAATAATAACACTCGTAGTGACTCGTACACATTTTGGAACGCTCCAGATCAATCCAAAAAAAAAATTGAACTTTCTCTAACATTTTAAATTGCACTCATTGTAGAACTTTCTCGAACATTCTAAATCGATCATAATCAATTGCACTCATTTTGGAATTTTCCCGATCCTAATAGTTTGCATTCACTCTAGAATTTTCTAGATCATTCCAGATATTTGTTGAACTTTCTAGTACATTCCAGATCGATTATAACCGTTTTACACATTTTGGAACTTACCATTCCAGAAATTTTGAGATCTTTTCAGAAGTCCTCATGCGTTAGAAAAGGACAGCAATATGTGTTTTAACATTTTCGCCACCCACAACCACCCCCTTCCACCCACCGCGACCAAACTCCCTTACTACCACCTGGAGACCAAGGGGTATTTACCACCCCAACGGGAAGTTGATTGGGGTTGGTGGTGATTGAGAAAACTGCGTATTTACGTACCCACAAAAGCATTTTATATATATTATTAGATTATGTGCTCGCGATTTTGTCCATACCTATATGCTATTTTAACTACAACACAATAAAATTAATTCATGGAATCGATACGTGATTTACTGAGAGTCGTAATTTAGTATTGAATTGCTGTTGAACAGTTGAATAGTTAACCATTAATAAAGCTTTCTGAAAGTCTATGATTACAAAAAAATAATCAGATTCAAATCGCAGTTTTGTAAAGCTTATTGAAATACCAGGATTCTAGTTTCGAAAGATAGATATAATTACACAGCAGAGTGTATTTGCAGTTCAAACTATATCAGGCGCCAATACCAACTACATATTATGCAACTACTAACAACGCGCATAGTTTGAAGTGTTCATCAGCTTTTCGCAAATAGACGTAAGTGGGTTACCAACCTTTGACATGAATATGCTTCAATACTACTACTTTTGTAAGTAAGCTCGCTACTTGCAGGTGTAGAATTCTAGAGAGTTGGAGCGCCTATTAATCTCTAGGTAATAACTACATTTACTTTGGCTTAAGATTACCAGCTATTGGACTTTGAGTTTAACCTCCATTTAGTTTATAGTTTCACAAACAGGCAGATAGATGCCTGATGGTAAGTGGTCATCGCCGCCTATGGACATTTGCAATACCTACTAGGGGGGTTATCGATGAGTTCGGCCTTAAAGAGCTCTTTTAATGCTCTTTTTGAAGATCCCCATATCGTAGCAATATCATCATAATTAGTATCGTAGCAATATAATACATGTAGAGGTTCAATGTCTTTTTTTTTTAAATAGACATTTGTATTGCAAAATTAAGGCAAATCCGTTGCTATATATAACCTGAAAGGCGCTTTTATTGCGTGTAGTTAATCTAAGTTAATCTAGTTGAATTAAGTACTAATCACAAATAATATAATAGAGAAATCAAAATTGATTTATATTTAGGCAACATTTTTTTAGTTCCGATAACAATGAAAGTAATTTCCTTATATTTGCGTGAAAATGTTACGTGGAACATTTCATGGGGTTTGGTCACGCGATGGCAGTTCTTGCACGAAATGCTTTTGACCTACCGCAAAGGGTGGCCAATGAATATTTAGGCCATTGCCACCGAAATAGGACAGACTACATTATGCCAGACTGCATAGGTCACTAAAATGTAGGCACCTTAAATAAAGTGAAGTAATCTAATAATATATATAAAATGCTTTTGTGGGTACGTAAATACGCAGTTTTCTCAATCACCACCAACCCCAATAAACTTCCCGTTGGGGTAGTAAATACCCCTTGGTCTCCAGGTGGTAGTAAGGGAGTTTGGTCGCGGTGGGTGGAAGGGGGTGGTTGTGAGTGGCGAAAATGTTAAAACATATATTGCTGTCCTTTTCTAATGCATGAGGACTTTTGAAAAGATCTCAAAATTTCTGGAATGATCTTGAAAGTTCCAAAATGTGTAAAACGGTTATAATCGATCTGGAATGTTCTAGAAAGTTCAACAAATATCTGGAATGATCTAGAAAATTCTAGAGTGAATGCAAACTATTATAATCGATATAGCATGTTTTGAGAAAGTTCTACAAATTTCTGGCTTCATCTAGAACGTTCCAAAATGTCCAACACTGTTATTATCGAGTTAGAATGTTCGAGAACGTTCTAGAAATTTCCAGAATGATCTGGAAAGTTCCAAAATGAGTGCAATTTATTATGATCGATTTAGAATTATCGAGAATGTTCTAGAAATTTTCCAAATGATCTGGAAAGTTCCAAAATGAGTGCAATTGATTATGATCGATTTAGAATGTTCGAGAAATTTCTTGAATGATCTAGAAAGTTCCAAAATGAGTAAAACGGTTATAATTGATCTGGCTTCGTCTAGAAAGTCCCAAAATGTCCAAAACAGTTATTAATAATAATAATCATTTATTTAGAAATGAGTGCAATTTATTATGATCGAGTTAGAATGTTCAAGAACGTTCTAGAAATTTTCCGAATGATCTGGAAAGTTACAAAATTAGTGCAATTGATTATGATCGATTTAGAATGTTCGAGAAATTTCTTGAATGATCTAGAAAGTTTCAAAATGAGTAAAACGGTTATAATTTATCTGGAGTGTTCTAGAAAGTTCAACAAATATCTGGAATGATCTAGAAAATTCTAGAATGAATGCAAACTATTATAATCGATATAGAATGTTTGAGAAAGTTCTACAAATTTCTGGCTTCATCTAGAAAGTTCCGAAATGTCCCAAAACTGTTATTATCGAGTTAGAATGTTCGAGAACGTTCTAGAAATTTTCCAAATTATCTGGGAAGTTCATAAATGAGTGCAATTTATTATGATCGAGAATTTTTGGATTAGTCTGGAAAGTTCCAAAATGTGTACGAGTGTTATTATTGATCTATAAAAACCAAATCGAAGTGATGTACATCTAAATATTCTAGAGTGATCTGGTACTGGAAATTTCGGTATATAAATCGAAATTCAGTGACTTTTCGTCAGTTCAATTGTGATTGCAGTCGAGTAAAAAAAAGAACAAACTATTTGTTGTGTGGACTATTTGTAATGTTCTGGACAGTCTCTCAATATCGAAAATAGAAATCTATAATATGTTAAAAAATTAATCCTTATATATTTTTATACCATTAAACATGCGATGTATTTTAACCCGAGCAACGCCGGGTTTCGCTGCTAGTAATGTAGTACAGTCAGTGCAAAAATATGGATCTATTCAATAATGAAAACAAAAATGTCATGAATAAAATGTCTGTTCCGATTTGTACCCGCTAGTTAGGTACAAATGTCTATAATTAAGTATAGAAATCATCGCATCATTTGAAAATATAGAGCAGCAAAGCAGGTATTACAGCAATACATTTAGCGTAATGCATGTTTATTTTTGATACTGCGCCATGAATTTCGAAAAAATACTTCATACATCGATGAACAGTGCTTTTAGTATTATTGAATGTAAATTCTGTGCATAGTCACAGCCAACAATAATAACTTTTCTTAGCTAGTTCGTATGCTGAGTTGGGACCGTGTTGTGGCAATTTTAATCTTTAATTATTAATTATTCATTTTTATTTGTTTTATTTTTCTAAGAATTTGTAATACTAACCTACTATAGGTCTATGTTATGTTATTTTTAGTGTAACCTCTGTTTGTTTTTTTTAAATTTTACTTGCCACAAATAAATAAATTCATTTCATTTCATTTCATTTTAGTTGTACCAAACCAGTAAAAAATATATTAAGCCCATATTTTTTTACATGACTGTACTTAGTCTCGCTTAAATTAAACAACATCAAGCCCCAGACTAGTTAAACTCAGCAAACTATAACAATCGAGTTAGCCGGTCAACTTCCTGGTATCATTTATATCTCAGCAATATGTGGACGTAACAAAGAGAAATGGAGTTAGTTCAATACTTCATACATGGACGCATCAATGGACGCGTCTAGCTTTGCAATTAAATAGGCCGCCCCTCGCTGGAGCAAGCCCAGATATAACCATTTAGATAAATATAGTTTGAACCGTGCATTTGTAGATATATAGGCTATAACGGAATCTATGTTGTAATAACTATATATAAAAAAAAAGTTTGCAAAATCTATTCGTTGAATGAAAATAACGCTTTCTAAACATTGAGACTATTATTACATTGAGCTATTATAATCTACCCAATTTTAAAGAATTCTTAATAAAACTTTTTCAAAAGAGTTCAATGTTACTCAATCTAAATGTAAGAAAAGAAAACTAATTATAAATAATATAATCAAAATATTTTCATCGATCTACAGGCTGCTCCTGTATGAATGACACATCTCTGTTCATATTCATGCATACAAATCCAGACAATGCAATGTCATTTCATCCCGCGCGCACCCCGCTGTCATTCACATGCCATTCCGTTTGACAGGCGTTGACGGCCAGCACGTGGTGTCATCATATCGGCTTTATTTTTATTAAAATCTCCGTATTATTACGTAACAGAATAAAATCATCAAGCAGAAAGTTGAATGAAAACTCTCGTACTCTTTTTTTCCGCATAAATTTGGTAACTTTTCGTTTCGAACAAAGCTAAAATTGGTCTCGGTCTTTTTAGTGGATTCGAGTTTTCACGAGGATTCACAGAAGAAATTTGAAAACTATTTCGTTTTGTAGTGTTTCGTGGACTTATTTGTAAGAGATCCAGGTATATCTTAAACGTTACTAGCTAACAGATGCATAGTCTTATAAAAACACATTTAAACCATATTTATAGCAAGCAATTCATACGACAAAAAATTACTGCAAATTAAATCGAGACAAATGTCATAAGCGTATTTTCCCCCTAAACGATTTAATACAATAGCATTTAAGTTGTATGATAAACACGTGTCAAACGTCGTGACATCGCCTTTAACATATAAACGAGAGTCGTAATAAAATAACCGTTTGATATGAAATCACAATAGGGCGAGTACAATACACTGTAACCGTGTGCGATACGCGTGACGAATCCGAGCACCCTGTATCAGTCGTAACGAGGGCGATGTGTCCAATCATGTAAAAAATGGAATTAAGTTCGTCCATTCATTGTTGCGTGAAATATAGGAACATTGTTAAACCCTGTCTGCTTTCCGCTTTTCCTATAATGCGATTATACGTGTTCAATTCCATTCCCATTGCATTATGTAGAACATAACAATGAAATGTTCTCAGCGTGAAGAGATACCTTTTATAATGAGCTCATACTAGCTTCAACTGTCTCGAAAATATTATTTTAAGAAATTGCAGTATTACCGGTAGCAGTCGTATAATTTAAATATAATTTATCTTACTTATTTAAGTCGCGCATACCCGTTTAATAGAAGTACTCGTAGTTGCTTCCAGGTTTTAACGCGTTTACATGGGAACAATTATATAGTCTCCATTGTTTTTTCTAGGGTATGATGTGCTTGATATACCATGGTATGCTATTGCTATGTGCTTGATTTAGTCTACTTTCTCTAGCGATTGATCCATATATTTTTCAGCCATGATGGCGTAATTGATTAACAACCATCGATCCAAACATATTTTTTTTATTTATAATAATATTAAACGCTAATAATAATATTAGCAGGGTTTAAGACATATTATCTTAAAAGTGGCTCAGCAATTATTTTCTTATTAAACCGAGAAATACGATAGAATTTTCTTTTTAATAACTCCATATAATATTTTGACGTAATGATTTAGTTTTGTCTTGATGAAGCTATCTTAAATAATGTGTTAAGTACATTACTTTAGCTCTTGCACGAAGCTGTAGATTTAGATTTGATGCAAACTTGGCTGGCTCATGAATATGCAACTCGCCTTACAAGTAACACTGGACTGAACACGGAAACTTATATTAAATGCGACGACAGGGACATGGTGATCAAACGTTAATGATAGCTTATCACTGTCGGCTATTGTTAAATGTTTTAGTTCTGCGTTAATTATTATCATTATTTGTAAGGTCATACAATATATCATCAAAGTTTTCATATTCAGCCCCTGTCTACTCACTAAAGAGCACATATATAAATATCTATATATTTGATTTGATTTTAATATTTTATTATATAGGCATCCTGTATACCTACACTATTTCAAGTCATCAAATTATTACTTTTTATTAATTTGTAGTGTGTGTAAGCATCATAATGTGTATCGTAGATTAATAAAGGATATTCACTACGGAGCACTTGTGGTTTCAATACCTCCCACAGTACATGGCGACTCTGCCAGTCGACGCACTATAAGGCTACGTTCGCACCAGCGATTTTTCAATCCTTCATCGCGTATTATTTTCAACGTTATGAAATAGAACGTATGACATCTCCTATACGTGTTCGCACGGCGACGCGTTTTTAAAAACGTCAGCGTTGCGTGAAACGTCTCGTACGAACGTAGCCTAACTATGCGCCCGCGTTCGCGCCCGACGCGGGGCGACTCGGCACACGCTCCCAACTCCCATCTTAATTATTATGAAGATAGAAGGAAAAAGCAATAAAAAAGGTGTTAATTGCGAAGATAAAAATTATGAAAAAAGAAGATTCCCACTGTACAAATGTAATACAACATATAGTTTTGATTTTTTTTTTTTTATTATTTATTATTAATAATATCAATTGCAATTTATAAGAATTAGTGGACGATAAAGCGATTGAAATTTCGTACACCGTTAGATAATTTGCAAAAAAATATATATTTGAAATATAAAAATTACTTATCCGTCTTTTGGGCGATCTTGTAGGTATAAACCGTTTGTAGATTCCGGAGTAGGTACTCAGTTTCGATTGCCTTTGAGCTTGCTTCTACAAGCAACCACCTTCTACGTAACAAGTTAATTTAGACCATCTAGTGTTTGGGAACTCCAAACATCTATAAATCAATTAGTCTTTGAATGGATATACGTCGTAGACAGTGTTTGTCGTAGACGTTGCGTAGCGTTTTGTAGACTTATAAATGTAACAATAACTACAATAATTGTAGACAATGTTAGCGATGATTAAAAACTTACAACACAACAAACAAACATAACACACGACCATCTGTTCCGAAACGAATACGTTACCAAACTACCTTGGTAAGTGAGTGAACACTGTATAAGATTGAAATAATAGTAAAGTAAGTAAAGTAAGAAACATTTAAAAGCACAATACAAGTAAAAACAAAGGAGCAAGAAACATATTGTAAGATTAAAAACTAGGTAAAAATTATATGTAAAACACAAAAATAAAAACAGACAAAATATTAAAAAAAAAAATTTACTATTCGTTTCTCGCATCATCGTCAACGTTGGGTGTGCTGTCAAAAGGTTACCAGCTCAGCATGTGCTGCAGTGAATCAACAGCGCTGATTTTCAGCTGGCACCTATAGTGACTCCGGACGAAAGTACAGGGCAGAAAGAAAAATAATTAAAAATTAATAAAAGAAAATATATATATAAATCGATACATGTTCACATGCCATTCACCCTGCGCACGACATTGAAATAGCATAAGTCTCAAAACAAAATACTCGATTTTGATTTTTATGTCGTTGGTAGTACGGTGTTAATTGGTTTCTAATGGGCGTCTGAGTCCATGAAACCACACTGAATTTGCCTTTTGAGTAAGAATTTTGAAGCTCCAATTTAAAACTTTATTCTATGGTGGGATGGATAATATTTACGCTTACACTAGCTTCCACCCCGCGGTTACACCTGCGTTCTCGTGGGTCTTATGTTTAATTCTAGATATTCCAAATACGTGCCATGTTTGAACTAAA
Organism: Polyploca ridens; assembly: GCA_951394255.1. Lineage (NCBI taxonomy): Eukaryota > Metazoa > Arthropoda > Insecta > Lepidoptera > Drepanidae > Polyploca > Polyploca ridens. The sequence continues at coordinate 10,087,157 of OX596257.1, forward strand.
TCCATTCAGCCATTACGCAACTGAGTAAAAAACATTTTCTTTTTACAATATTAGTAGTAGGTATAACATATTTCATGCATTATAAAGTTATAACCTACTATTCAAAAACAATATTATCGCAAACGTGTATCGACTTATCATGTCCCATATCAGTTTCAGTACCAGTACGTTCATGATAGCTGCATGATTTATTTCAGGGATCCGTAGCTTAAAATAAAAAAACTGAATTTATATGATAACACTTTTTGTCCGTCATTCAATCCGTTCTTCAGTCTGTTCGTCATGACACGTTTTTCGAAATAGCTCGAGATATACCTATCAACTTGAAGTTTTGAAAAGATTTTACTTTGTGAATCGTAATTTGTAAACTCTTATCTACAAGTTCTATAGTACGCAACCCTCAGTTCTAGTCCGACTGGCACTTGGCCAGTTCTTGATTATCAATCCTGAATCGCGCTAGTGAAGTTTTCTGCACAGTTAGCATATATACGGCTGATAATACTAAACAGTTGGTTATCCCCTGGGGTTCTCCATCGACCGACACTCTTGTTGCGGCCTCGTATGTGAGCCTGGTGTGCATAGGCCTCGGACGCTCGGACGACGGTCCCTGCATATAAACACGTAGTTGTACGTAGGGACTGTCGCATATTAGTATATACTTAGCATTTAAGAAAGGTTCCTGAGAGTTTGGCGTCCGAGGTCCTTAGCCAACCTCCGCTCAAGTATGAGGTAAAGCGCAGCATGTAGTGGGCCCGCCGTGAGGGCCAGCGGTAACATGGTGGCTGATAATAGAACATATAGTTCTACAGCTGCATCATGTTGTCAGCGTTTGGAAGACGGAGATACCCAGGGGCCAAAGTCCGATAAGAACGATTGGGTAACCCGCTGATGATAACAGCGTTAACAAATTGTGCATAATACTTAATATACAAGTATGTAATTAAGTATAAAAAAATATTTTGTTTCATGCAAGCATGGTTAACATAGTCGCGGAATAAGAAATAGACAATTGACCTTTTAATCGCTTGGCTCGCGGTTAAAAATATAACAATGACATCAATTATTATAATAGGACGCGCGTCGCTCGCGAGAACTAACGGGTAAGTCGAAATCGTTTTTTTTTAATTAATTCAAAGAATAATCTCTAAAATACTTAAAATAGAAATTAAAGAAAAAATCAAAAACTTTTAACCCGCTGGCTCGCGTAAAGTATCTTGTCGAAGTAACTGATGAACACATTAATATATAATGAACATGAATTTGCGGCTCTAGGACTGCTCTTTCAATCAATTTACTAATATATTCTCAACTAGTTGTTCCCCGCGGTTTCACCCGCATTCCTAGTACAAAAATAGCCTGTGTTCCACTCGATACCTTAGTCACAGATTACTAAATAGTTACTACGTAACAGATAAATCACTCCATACAAAATTTACAATACCTACTGTTATAATAGCCTACTTTTTTGAGTCGCTAGACGTTGCGAACGAAAATGCACCTAAGCTTACGAGCGTAAACTGAGTTTTGCTTTGTAGCTACTCGCCGCCGCGTGGTTAGCGTGGATTGCCAGGGATGCCTCTGTTGGTAAAGATCTCAGTAGGTAGGTATTTACAGTACTTACACTTTATGAAATCAAAAAGTAAAATGCTTTTTAATTTTTCAGCAATTGAATTTTTTTTTAAAAAAATTTTGTGAGCGATGCTTCGTGTGTTGCAAGCGTCCATATGGCTACGGTAGCTGCTTACCATCAGGCGGGCCGTATGCTTGTTTACCGACTTAGTCGTATAAAAAAAAAAAAGCAAGCAAGTTGTTTAAAATAAGAAGATTCCTACAAGTGTTTTATTTTTATATAGATAGCTGACCCGACAAACGTTGTTCTGCCATATCGACGCGATTTCGTTTGCGTGGTGTTGTACCCTATTCCGTATATCGTAAGTTTTGCTCGTCACGTGAACAACTTATTTGGTGAGTGTAAAGAAAAGGATAGAAGAAGAAATAGAGAAGTAAAGGGCACATTTAATCTACATTAAATACATAAGGTAAAGAACATATTTAACTGGATAAGGATCAATTCTATATTGGTCAAAATTGCTTTGCAAATAACCTTCTGAATATGAATATTTTTTAGGAGATAGGTATATTCCACCACGGACTTTTCTGTAGACATATTGAAGACCTGCAATTCTTTACGACATTAAGCATTTTAACATCAATGGTTTTTTCGCAGCGCACGCGATATTAGGAATTTTATAAGTATTCTTTTTTACACCTTGGGAAGTTTTCGTAGGGATACCTATTTTTGTAAAATTAGATATTGTCTATATATATATATATCTTTTTATATTCTGGTTTCTTGCTTTTTATATTTCTTGTACCTACTCGCCGATGTTCGTGACTCACGCGTCACAAGGTGCCGACAGAATACCAGTGTTGTGGGTAGCTCCCACAACTTTATACTGAGTCGGGGCCTTTTTTTACAACGCGACGCACAGATTTTTATTATTATTATTGTTGCTACTGTTTTATTTTTCTTTATTATTGTTATTATTCTGTGCGTTCTGGTGGAAATAAATTAATTTTCATTTTCATATTCATTTCATTAATTTTCATTTTAAGAATTTTTTTTTTTTTTTTATATCTGGCTATCATATACAAAAATATGTTTTTGAATCCGACCGTTTAAAAAAACAAAAAAAACTCTTCCGCTTTATTACTTATATTAATATAGTACCTATATGTAGATTAATAAAATATTGCTTGTCGAAATTCACAATTATTGAACCTTATTGTGGAGAATACTCGGAATCGAACAAAAAGTTTAAAAAAGGAAACAAGTACATACAAGGGGAGTTAAATGGAATATTTTCATAGTTCAAATATCGTGCAACCGGGATTCATATTTTGATCAAAGTACAATAAATGTGGCCTCTAGATCTTTTACATGATTATAAAAAGGTACTTTAAACCTTCCATAGAAAGAACAACAAACAGTTCGAGCGAAATATATGCGTACGAACGCGCCACGCGACTGTCGACAGTCAACTGAGAAATGGACTGGTGACGGTCCGGCGGCCGGTAGGCAATTATCGCGCGCAAGTACATGGAGTGAGAGATGCCTGCCTTAGTTAGATTATCTGCGTGCCCCATTCGCGATCGGTGCAAAAGTTTTGTCGTTTGTAAACAACAGGCTTTATAATATTTATGTGATAAATTCTTTGAAACGATCTTCCAAGGCAAGCTAAAAGACTAACAAATAATTACTAAGTGTCCTCAAAAATTTTTACTATCAAATAAATAATAGTGGTGCAAATATCATAAATAAATTGCATCAACATTTTCTAAGAAAGACTTATTAAAACGTAACCATAGTATGAAAACTATAAAATATAGGTAATATCTAACAGATACATCAGTGAACTTATCAATTTTAATTGATCAACGGTCTGATATATTCCAAGGTAAGCAGTCCTTTCTAATCCAGCGGTTCAAACACCCTTTGAAGTTTGAAGGTCGTTTGAGGAACACACCAAGCTTTTAAACTTACCTATATTTTACACGTAGGTCCATGGTTTATTTTAGGTTATTTTAAGAGCCTCATATGTAGGTTTTTATTATGTTGTACCCTCCAAAAATGTGAATTATAATCAAACTTCGAAATATGAATCGCCTCATTCGTTGAATATTTGGTTGAAATTGATTCCAAAAAAACATTGTCATTATCATCTTTGAATCCCGGGATTAATATACCCGGGAGACATAAAAAGAAATCGGCAGAAAAGCCTGAAGATTTATTTTTATTTATCCCCGTATATTCATTTAATGACTTGGATCACTGAATAAAGTATTACGGGATATAACTCCTGCATCAAACTGTCGTATCATTGCATTCAATACTCAGTTAATCGCTTTTGTATACAAGGACCACTAAACCACGTGTCCGGGACAGTATGACGTTTGTTTGTCTCCTGAATATTTCATGAGAAGCAAAACTGTTCGGGCTCTGGACGGCGCGTTTCCTTCTCCCGACCCGAGGGATGCCGACTACATGCACAACCGGTAATTAGTTGACTTCTAAATTGTGATGTCTTAACTTAAAATGCGTCATACATTTTATATTTTAGGAATAAATGGAATACGACAGAAGCAGATGTTTGATAGACAAACCAATTCGACCCAAAACATTAAAACATTTTTTGCTTATTTTAAAACTGTACCAAATTAATGTTAATATTCCGTCTGCGTCACACTCATACTTGGGCGATATATGAATAAATTCATTTTTCAAAAGTAAATATTATTTGTAGTATTTTAATTTATAAATATTATTTTATTTATTATTAATTTTAATTTATTAAAAAAAACTTGCTGAGTTTCTGCCGGAGTCTTCTCAGTTCAAGTTGTATTTGGAACTGGTGTAGAGCCATTTTGTTAACGTTCATAAGTGCCTTATCAGCGCCTAAACTGAATAAATTCTTTTTGAATTCGAATTGAATTTGAATATAACATTTTTGTAGTTACAAAAAAGCTTAACCGAGTCGCCAACGTACAACTAATTCATTTTGCCGAGGCTTGCACAGAACGAATGTGTAATTCAATCATTTCTCATATTTCATTCTCACAAAATGAACACGACTGTTATTACCAAGCGGAGTTAAAAATAAATCTCCATATTACAAGACCTAACTTCAATGTTCCATTTCTGAATGTATCAAAACGTATAACTTATGGAAACTCGAACCTATTATGCCTTAATCCAAGAGAAGGCTTAAAGCAAGTCTTGCAAAACACAGACGCCAGAATGTGATGGATATATTCAAAACTTGAGTTTTACTACTATCTTTTATAATAAGGGGTATAATTACAGAGGAAACTTTAAACATGACTATTGAATTTTTATTTAATAACAGTTTTATTTTTAAAAAGTGCAGCGTTTTGTAAATTACTTACAAAATAATAGACCAGCGCTCAACATACACCAACGCTCATCCCTCTCTATGATACCCGTCTTCCCACTCTCCAATATTGGCTATAGGCTGAACAGTCGGTCGATTGTGGTCAGCTGGCTGCGGTTGGCTGGCCGTCCTCTCCCATCCCAGAGCGTGTCACTCCTATATACCACGCACCGCTTGGTTTATCCATGTTTACTCCGATACAACTATTCAGGTACCAGTCATTATAAACTAAGCTAGTTACATGGTGGCTGATGCTTGAATGGTTGTATAGGACATGGGTCGGTCGTTGTACTGGCTGAGGGTAGTACTAATCATCATCATCAATTAAACTGATTAAATTCATCATCCACCTGTTTCCAATCGTTTGAGGATTAAATTTAATATAGGTAAAGTAATATTGCACTCCAGAATATTCATAATACAACGGCATTTGTTGCAATTTATTTCATAACTTATAATGAATCATTATATGTTATAAAATAAATAAAAATGGAAGATAAATTACAACAGCTAGAAACATATTCCTAAATGAATGACATGAATTAATTTATCGAGCAATTAAGTTAACAACGAAGCTAAACTCTAATTTGAATTCATTTTGTACTGCAAATGTTCGTAGTTGAATATATTTACTTCCCAAATAGAGTCATTATTTAGGCAGCACATTTTTTTTTTAATTTTAGCATTTTACATAATCTTAACAACTGACGAGCAAACATTTTGTTTTACAGATACATTTCGCTTTTTTTTTTCTCGCAACTTGCCTCTCGCAATCTAGTCGAGTTTCTAATCTATAGTAGACCCAATGCATTTTGCTCGCAGGAATAGGGAAGTTGAGACATTTGTATCAATTATTGTCGTCAAATTAAATCTGCATGCTGACTGCTCGCTACTGAGTCACAGCTCATTTCACTCTGTCTCTCTCACATTCACTCTATTTGCTAATGGATTGCACTAACTTGAATTGATGTCGTCAATAAGTGAGCCTAAATTGGAGCACTTAATGAAGATGAGTTTCTGCATTGATAGTTCCATTTTTACTTTAATTAAATTAATTTAATTATTGGAATGCTTCCATGGATATTTTAAAATTAAGTGACAGAAGAATCCCTGTAATTAATTTAAATCCAGCAGTTAAACCTTTTCAGAAATTACTTCATCAAAGCTCGAAGTTCATGTTGTTTTTTTGTTAAAATTAAATTCTGAAATAAATTAAATTAACTTCAGAGATTTATTCAATAACTCTAAAGATAACTCAACATACATAATACTAGATGAGAAGTCCATATTGATGAGAAGGCAAATATTTTTTCGGTATTTTATATTTGGCGTCATGGTATTTGATCAGCATGACAAGTTATTCCAAACATTCTGTTTAAATATGTAGGTTCTCATTTGGTTTGTATTAATTTTATGTAGGTATCTACTATCCTACTACAGACTCATGATAAGTAAAGTTGTCACGTACTTGGTATGGTTCTTGTCGAAAATGCAATATACCCTCTATAAAATTATCATGTCGTAAAAAATGATGGAGTCCTCCACGTCCCTCATGCATTAACTTAAGAGTAACCTATACACAAACATATATACCAGACAATATATTTTGTATATACTTTGTAGTTTTGCCGCCGCGCCGGGGCACGCAATTGTTGTCACTGCGATTAGAATGTAAATATTATGTAATGAATCTAAGCTTGTTTTGAAAAGAGTAATTGCTGAGTTTATTGCCGGCTCTTCTCAGCAAATGCAACCTTCCGAACCGGTATTAGAGTATTAGAGTCAGACTTTTCATAAGTGCCTGCAAAGGTCTATTTGAATAAATAATTTTGAATTTGAAAAATTTGAATTTGAATGAGATCATTGAAAATTGACGAAATACCGTATAACCGGATTTCAATTAATTTACTACAGTATTTTGTGGGCGGTGATTATTTAGAGATTTAGATTGTATCAGATTGTTCGTCGTCTTTGAAGTCTTTACGGAATAAACTCCCACGAAATGTCAAGATTGGCACAGATATTATAAGCCTTTCGATCAATATTAATTTATTGTTCAATTTCAATCTTAGTATTTCGTTGATGACAAGACTTTACTTTTCTTGCTTTTATGGGTTCCTATTGAAAAAAGTTCAACAAAAACCTTTCATTGAGATGTTAAACCATCTATCCAAGTCTTCACGTGTGCTGATGATAAAGGTGCTCAACTGAATATGACGACAAAAATTGAATTTAAGATTTAGTTAAAAAAAAAGGCAAACGACGCTTTAAAAACAACGGTACTTTGTTTGCGCAAATATACCTCTTTCTTGACCAATTATCCCATGTTTTGTCATATGTTACATTCGACATAGCACCTCTCCCACAATACCGGCGAGACTCCTAGTGAAGTTATTGAAACGTCGCCAAATCCACTTAGTTTTATGAGTTGGAAAATGCGATACGATGCCGCGCATCGCAGGGGGCGCGTGGCGTGAGATTATATATGACATGTCCTTATTCCGAGTTGCCATGGCAACGGCATACAAGAATGCATGTAAAGACTTGCATTATACATTCTCTGTTTTGTATTTTATTGTTGGAACTATGTAGTTTAGTGTTCTATAAAAGAAAGACATAAAAACATTTTAGAAAGAAGATGAATAAGTTCTATAAATATGGTAGCACATAAAATTTTCATGTTGTCTCTTTATTAACCGTGTATAGGCCTATGTTTGACTACAATCTCACCATGGTAAGTGATGATGCGGCCGAAGGTGGTAAGCACACAAAGCCTAGAAGGAACTGGCTCTCAAGTGCAGCTGTCGGAATACATCACCTATACGAGATTGGCGACAGATTTTCTACTTGAGAGCCAGCCAGGTGGATACTACAAAGTACCCTTCCACCGAACTATGGTTTCCTCACGATGTTTTCCTTCACCGAAAGCTCAAGCTCTTTGTAGGATTCGAACCCGGGACCTTCGTCTCGGTATCCAACGTCACTACAACTAAACTATCATCGCCTTAAATAAGTAGTTTCTAAAGTCAAATAACCTGAAAATCTCTAGACCGAGGATTGTCGTTTACTTAGTATGATAATTCATGAAGTAGTCAGCAGAAAGTGTAGTTAAGCTGATTTATAACATTTTCTTCCAAACTTAATTGCTTACGGAGAGGAAAATAGCCGTGGTCTTGCCAAACTCCTTGTAATGGTGGGATTGCGGCTTTAAAACTGCTACTCCCATTGTTTGTGATTGTACACGGAATGTTAGTTTCACATAAGCGGTTTAACTAAGAAATGTAAATTAAGGTTTAGTTAAAGAACATTAATATATAGTTGTTGTGTGAGTAAACCCTTACTGCTGCGTTTTATCAAAGTATTACCCGACTGACCCAGAAAGAGGGCAATCTTTTTCGAGTGTATTCTATTTCTTTGGCATAATCTGTAGCTTAAGCGGCTTAATGGATTTAAGCATATAAGGTATCGTACGATACGTCTTAATTATGGGAGTGACATGGCGTCTGCGAATTAAAAAGAGCTAGTGGCATAAAAAACGTAAAGACAGCAAGTCATGTGGTTGGGCTATAACCGTCAACAATCTATAAATAACTTACATCCATTCATTATTTTCTAAAACCCCTATCTTACTAACCTTTCTTTAACTAAACCTACAATCAAACAACGTCACGAAGTAAATGAAAGCTCTTGTTCTTTTTTTATTCAATGTATTATGTTAATATTAGGAAACCTGTAATTGGCTTTTTTTATGTATATTCTTTTGTTAATTATGTACTTAATTTTAAGCTGTTGGTTTCGTCAAATAAATAAATAAAATAACATAATAAATTATATACTTATACGTAACGGAACAATTGTATGAATAAGCATAATATTTATCAGTATTTACAACAAAAACAGAAAGATTGACAAAAAATGCATTTCTGAGTTTCTTGCTGATCTTCTAGTTTCAAGTGTATTCCGAACCGATGGTAGATTTAACTGTAACAATCATAAATGCCTTATCAGGGCTTTTTGATTTTAATTTTGAATTCGTTCATTGATAAAACTAATATCAACATAATTTTTATTGAAATAATTTTTCCGTGTGTGAACTGTCTCAGTGTTACTAATAGATGGCTTATAGATGTCGCTACATGTCTATTTACCCGCAAAGTTTAGTTTAACAGCTTTAAATACGTTCTATCCCTTATCAATAATATGTGTATGACAGAGATGCGATGTGACTAAAATTTATTTAGAGCGATTTGCAACAGAATCGGCACCATTGTCGCCCTCCCAATCCCACATAGCCAACTGCCGTATTCGCATCTCTTGAATCTGAACCATAACCAAGGTATAATATTAATTTAAAAAGCTATTAAAGCCACTATCTATTCATCGACACTGAGTGGAATTTTATGAAGGTTCAAGCCATTTTGGCACTTTAGTGGCTCACAAAAACTCTTATTTGGGGTAAATAAGGGATTTATGTATTTGCCCTTTACCCAGGGTGAGTGGGATTTAAGCTGGAGTACCGACGTTGATATATTGCTTTGTATTTCGTAAATACAGTTTTTCACCAGAAGCAATAAATATAATATTCATACTATTATTGCTACGTCTACTTTTGGCTCCCTTTTAGGCTTTGAGTGGAATAGCTTCGGCCATCACTTACTATTAAAATTGAGATCAAAAACAAACCTATTTTATTTACACAAAAAAAACAATAGGTACTTTATATAATGAAAATAACTATTTTCGTAACTTAAATCTCGGAAAATTCTAATCCTATTGCGATGGGACTTCCACAGGATAGTTCCGTGTTTTCTAAGGCATCATTTAATTAAAGTCGCATCTTAATCAGATCAGCTGTTTCCGTGATTTGGTCAATATTAGTATCTGAAACGCATTCTCTCGGCGGCCGCAGACTGTGACAAAAAAAACGTATTCTGATTTCATATCTATATATATAAAATTCAAAGTCCTGACTGACTGACTGACTGATTGACTGATATATCAACGCACAGCCTAAACCGCTGGTCCTAGAAACATGAAATTTAGAGGGTATATTCTTTGTGAAGAGTAGGTATCCACTAAGAAAGGGTTTTTCGAAATTCCACCCCTAAGGGGGTAAAATAGGGGATGAAAGTTTGTATGAAAGTCCGTCAGTTTCGAAGTTAGGATCTTCAAATTTTGTGTTTAGGCTGAAGATTGAAAATTAATGTATATGTGTCTCAGCGTTTTTAATAATTCCACCCTCGAAGCGTTTTGTTTTGGAATGAAGGAATGAAGTTGTTTTGTTTTGTTTTATTGTTGTAGAAAAATATGTCATTTGATTCCTGTAGGCCACGCGGGCGAAGCCGCGAGCAGAAGCTAGTACACTAATATTATAAAGAAATAAAGTATTTTTGAACTATTGTTCCGATTCTGATAATTCTATCACTACCTTGTCCTAATAATTGCCCTAATACTAATTAAAACATTTTATTAGTGTGTGCTAGGGGGCTACTTTTCATCCCGGAAACGCGGATGAAACTGCGGGGGACAGCCAGTATTTAATATCCTTTATGCTGATTGATGTATAATGCAATCTTTGTCCTACAGTACAAAGTTTACTGTTATCAAAAACCGGTTAACTGAAAAGCGAAGAGATTTTAAAACAACCAAACCAAATTACAAAGATCACAGTAAACAAAAATCACTATATAAAACATTCAAACGTAGCAATTTCCATCAAACCATTTCCATTTTCCATATAAAAATTTGAATCTTCAATTTCAGGAGCCAAAAATATTTCATAATTTCAGTACTAACCTGAGTGAAAATCTGTGTAGACTTTTTGTCGCCTCTCAATAACGTACAAGACAGTGCCTAATGTTTCGGAAATCGCATTTCAGCCAGCTTTCCCTTACAAAAACTATGCGCTGTCACACGAACAAATTTGATAACCACATGCTTCCACCACCGAACTTTCTCGGTATGTCCTCCTGTCTAACGCATTGATAAAGGGTGCAAACTTTGTGGTTTGTAGTGTCTGTTTTTATTAGTTAAAGTTAAAGTTATGCTAGTTTATTTGTAATATTTTAAGAAGTTCCTCTATTTAAACATATTTCTTTGTAAAGCATAATAGATCTGCCTCTTACAAAAAAAGTATTTTTAAAACGTTATGTTTGAAACAAAAGCATACGACCGAAGCTCGTGTAAACTTCTAAATTCCTACAATCCATAAAAACTATTTTACAAAACATGCACCTATCCTCGTTTCATTCAAGTGAAATTGTATTCTCAACTCAAAAGGAAAGCGGGGTAGCATTCAACGGGAATCCAATTTAAATAGTTTAAGGAACTCCTGTACCTGAGAAACAACGTGTGGTTAAACGGGACCTAATAAAATGTTAACAAAGTGAACCATCAGGTAGCATTTAATATTTGTTTTCCACGTGAGGGAGGTTTATAAACAATGTAAACGGCTCGGATTACTCAACCAGTAGGTACTAGAGTGCGGTCCACTCACTGAAATTAAGGACCTCTACAGTAACATACGATTTTAGTTTCGTTTAAAATTTACGACTCTAGTGGCTACATTGGCCAGTTTGAAACTTTCTCTTTTAGATGTATTCTCATTGTTAGCTAAAGGGTGTTTTGTGATGCTTTTCAAAGGTTTGTTGTTACAAGAGTTAATGTAAATATCTTCTAATGTTCTATAACACTCCGTATATTTGTTTCAAATCTTGCGTGAGTTTTTTCAACTACTTCTTTTATCACTTAAAATAACATTCGATTTAAACATGAAATCTACGAGAATAGTTTTCTAGTAGGTAATCTATAGAACCACAAGAATAATATCAAAACTTTTATAATAAAACTTTTGTGCAGTAACTTGGGCTCTGTTGTATGAAAAACTTGAAAGTTAAACTGACATTTTATTCTCAAAGGCCAGCCGAAGTCACGTCGGTCGTTCATTAACATTTTCTGGATTCAGTGAAGTTTATATTAAAGTTGCAATGGAAATCAATGGCCGTTGTGGAAACTGTACTGTAACATTTGTGTAAAATATATAGCCTAGTTATAAATTTGTTGGGTTTGGTTTTCCGCAGTAGGTTGGAAGGTGAGACTCGTCTCAAATTATAACAAATGGCGCAATTTATCACGCTGCTTGGGTAAGCCCAGAGCCAGGTGTCGACACTGCCATCTAACGTTAGACAGAACCAAGTATAGTATACCTTCTAACGTAAGCCTCACGATTCTGGAGGATATTAATAATTTTCACAGATAAAATGGCCAAACTCCTTTTACGGACAAACTACCGCTCTGTTAAATATGAAGATTGATTCGGTAGTTGATGCGTAAAAAAGGTAGAAAAAAAACATAAACAGAAAATAACAATCAGAAATCAACTTCCTGTCCTTCAACCAACAATGACTTCCTTTCTCATTTATAGTATCGAGCTAACGATATATTGTTAATATGTTTTTATTCCCTGTCACATATGGTAACAGTAATTCAAAATGACATTGCTTTGAATATTTAACAGAAATAAGGTTTTGTTAAAAAAAAAAACATTTTTAATATAAGCTTTTTTTGGTGACTGTACTTTTTGTTGACTGAAGTTGCATTATCTTCCAATATACTAATGTATACCAAATATCAAGTCAATCCGACCACTGAAAGTGAGTGAAAGACTTGCAAGATTTTACCCGAACACACATATTGCAAGTTTATAAGTAGGTGAAAATTGGGGTACCTGGATCAGAGGAGATCCAGGCACCACCAATTTTCACAATCATTCATCCATTCTGCCTAGTATTCTTATATTTTAAGTATTCGTTCAGAACAGATATGAGAAAACGTACCTATATAATAATTCAAGCATTCTGATAAATCCAATTTAGCCATTCAAGATCAAAAGAGATTAGGAAACCACCGGTTTTAACTATCATTCATTCATCTACTCTACTATACTCTCTGATTGAATCAGACGATAATCAAGAATCCCATCATAATTAATTCCAGTATTCTGATTGGATGATTATTGGATAGGTTTATTATATCATTTCATAGACAAGTTGAATTACATCATAGTAAAATCTATCGTAGAGGAGGATTACACTTATTTAAACACAGTATGTATGTTTCATTTTATCCTATTTAGATATTAGGAACGATATTTCATCAAGTGTATAGGATGCTAAATAAAAGAAAAAACAAATTTGCTGATAAAAGTTTATTCCCATATAATCACATTTTTTAAAAGTGTATTACTTACATATATAATTTTTTTTTACGATACATATATTCTTATGATATAATATAATACAGCTTTATTACACATCAATTGATAGTTTTCATACAAATATAATAAACTGGGACTTATTTTCTAAATTATAAACTACGTATAATATCATATAACTTTATCCTCATCTAAACACCACTTTCTTAAGCATATTACATTTTTCATAACACATATTTTCTTATGAGATAAACAGCTATATATATCGGTAGATGACTTGTATTTCTCATGCAGAATTAGTAAACTAGGACAACCTTTATCTTCTAAATTATAAACTATGCTATTGTTTTCAATAATTTGCTTTAACCATACACTTTTTTCAACACCTTTAATGTAAATAGATTTATCCCGTAAGATATCTCGGATAATGTTTTTATAGTTTGCATAAGGTATATAACCCTCATTCCAGTATATACCTCTATTTCTTTCTATCCAACTGACTTGCCTTCTTTCAGTTTTCGTTAAATTATAAAATGGATATGGTGATTTGATTAGGAAAACTTGTAAGTGGTTATTGCATAGAATAGCAATTTCTTTTAAAATAAATTCGTTTTTATCCGTTTTAAAACCTTGAACATCAACTATAGCAGTCATGATAATTTTCTCACTATATTACTCAAAGGTTTATACTCTATAAGTCGGTCGTTTATGATAAGACAATAAGCTGTCGTACTTTCAGGAATCACTTGAGAACTTTCAATTTCTAATCTCACGTCTACTGGGCCGGATTTTAAATTTTCGTTCTGTCTTGAGCAATCTATAACAAATATTGGAGCTTTTTCTTTAAAAGTAAGTAAGTCAAGCGACGGATCTACGGAGGTATTATAATAAGACTGACGGAACCTAGTATACATCTCATATAATATACTATATTTGCTTTCATCAAAATTAAGATTGAGTGATTCATACGGATAATATTGTGAATTCAGAAATAGAGTTACATTAGTTAATTTACAATGATCAAACGAGGAACAATCTTTTGAATTTATATTTTTTCTATTAGTTTGTAGGGCAAATAAAACATAGCGGGGCTTTTCCAACTGCGAAGCCGTTTTAACTGACCAAGAGTGCTTAGTAGTCCTAGGTAAAAATGGATACTCATATAAATCCCAGTTCCTGAATGCTATTTGTATAGGTTTGTCCTTTTCTAATAGTTTAAGTAATGTTAACCTTTCACGATCTGATACTTTTACATGAGGAACACGCCATTGTATTCTTTCTATATGCATTTTTACAGTATCAAGATCATCAATTTTAACGCTATTTACATTATAATTACTTCTATTTAAAATAAGTTCATGTTTACAATTGATGATTATTTTATTGTAATCTTCAGCAAATCCCATTATTTTGTTCAATGGAATAACAACATTAAAATAACCCTCATTATTTTTAAATCCATTCAGATTCCAACCCCATATAGCTGCTACTTTACTTTGTCCTGGATTCATAGATGCATATGATTTTAATGTCGTTGTTATACCAGCATTCTTAACACGATCTATCTCAACACCGTTAATTTCATACCTGATATCTTGAAACAAAAACATTATTGGATTGTTAGTAAATTCAACTGCCTTATTAAGAGGCTTATGATCTTTTCCTATAATTGATGCTCGTCCTTCGATGTAAATAGAACTGGCAGATGGTAATATGTAGATATCTTGTTGGTGTATTGGAATCCGAATCTCGTCATTTTCTTTATAACTACTATTATATGCGTTGTAGGTATGGATTTCATAGCTTTCAATTGAGTTATCAAATTGTGCTAAATCAGTAACTTGCAGAATATTCATATTTTAAATCCAAGTGTTCGAAGGAAATCTTTATTACTTTTAGTAAGCTTCTTAACAGTTTTAATACGTCTGTGCTGTATTGCAACACGAGGAATAGTAAAACGTTTTGCTGAAATATTTTGACTTTTATCGAATACAATCATCTCGTTTTCGTAAATGAAGACGTAGTTGGATACACTCTTCTCTGAAGTCAATATAATCACCGTGTTCATCAACAATTTTTATACTTATTGATGATATAATATTTTTGTTAACAGGAAAGTAAATAATAGTTCTCGGTTCTTGTATATATCTATGACCAGGAGGCACGTTCGGAATAAATTCATGTATTATATGTGAAGGTAATCCGTTAGTATAAGATCCTTTGATAAGATCACATTCGACTCTTATCACAGATGAAGGAAGAATGTTCACAGGGTTCATAGATTCATGCCATTTATTTGCTTCTAATTTAATATTTCGAAACCCCAATAATGTGCCAATACTATTATTCACATCAAAGTTCACCTGAGTAGAACAATATAGTAAACATTTTAATGTATTGTTATTAGCTTTAATTTTAATATCACAGTCCGATAAGTTATTTTGAAGGTAGTCAGCTATATCATACAGATCATAAGTACCACATGGAATTAGTAGCTTTTTTTCTATTCCATTTTTTTCATATGAAAATACGTTGTTTTTGTGGTTTATATTCGATATTGAATTAAGTGCTGAGAAATATAATAATCCACACTCATATTTATCCTGTATTGTTAAAGGTGGTTGAAAGTAGGTTTCTAGTAACGATCTTTTACCGGTGATGGTTAATGCAATAGACATGATTATATACTAAACATGATTTTATTATTTCAAGCTATTTATTTATTTGCCTATCTTTCCAAAATTTGCGCAAAAATTGTAAACACAGATGTCCACAATTGTAAGGATGATCCCTCTGAATATTAACATAATTATAATATAAATTTCGTCCAAGATATATGATTAGTTCTTTAGGTGGTTTTAAATTACCATAACTATCAAAATATTCAATATGATTACAGTACTTTGCATAGGCTACCCAATGTGTTCCAGGATTTTCGGAACTGTCTAAATTTACAATACCACATTCTATATTAAAAGGATGTTTAGGTAACTCATCACTCATAAATACCCCCCGAAAATATGGAATATCGCTAGAGTATTTAATAATATCGATATTGGTAAGAGCTCGATTAGGTAGCCTATTATTTAGTTTTTTTTATCAGATACTTGAATCCCAAACCCTTTCCGAAAAGATTTAATATTTAATCCTTTTCCGAAGCATAGAGTTTCCATTTTATTATCATGCCTCTTTAACTCTTCAAGACGTTTCAGAGCTTCTTTATAATCATTAACAGCCCTATCAATTCCAGCAGCACCTCCAGTTATGCTACCAGCCGCCGATAACCCCGCAAAAATAGGTATCAATGGTAGAAACCCACCAGTTTTTGGAATAGGAATAAAACGTGGAATTTTGACGTCTGCATTTTTCGCTAATTCTTTAGCTGCCGCCATTGCTACTTTGATAGCAATTTTTTTACACATTGGTTTCATTTTTTGTAGATGTTTCTTTGTATGCATGATAATGTTTTTCAAATTTTTCTTTATTCCAGCACCAGAATGAATTTTATCTATTTTATTTCTTTTGCTTTTTCTTAAGCCACTGCCAGTCTTGACTTTCACCAACATCGCTTTATTAACTACATGAGCCGCTATCTTTTCACTTAAACTAGCATCAGATGCAGATATCCGGTTTCGTGCCATTTTCATTAGCTTTATATCTGCTTTATGTCTGTCACTTAAATCAGACGATTTGTTATAAGCTATATCGTGTTCTTTACAATATTCATCCAACTGGTTAATACCTCGTTCTCCTTGAAACAGTTTTTTTAGAAGCCTTGTTCCTGGCCCACAATAATTATAGCCTGGCAGATGAAGTTCGATCGGTAAGTTATTAATAACCCAGTTAAGAAGACTACTCTTGTTCATACCTTTTATTGCACTGAATACTACTCATTAATGTTTCTATTTAAATAGAATATTACTTCAAAATTATAAAACTATATTCGTTTTATCAATCCAGCTATTTTCAGTAGATGGTAATCCTAACCATTTCACAAAAACTTTATTTCCTTTTCTCCTCAATACTTTTTCGATGAGGTATATGTTAGGATGTTTTGTTTTCTGTAATTCTTGTATATAAAATGCTCCTAATATGGGTTGTCCTCTTGAATCCTCTATCAAATATGTAATTGGTTTAGTTCCTTTTACTTTAAATATTTTAAATATTTCTGTAGACCAGTTAGGTGTATATCCTTTTTCAAATGTACCTTTATGCTTACTTATACGTACAAAGTCTCCAATTTTTAAACATCTGGGTTTATTTAAATATTCCTTTTGATTGTTATTATATATTTCAAGTATTATTTCTTTATTACCGTTATTGACTTTACTAGGCTGATGTTTAATAGTTCGATGATACGTATTATTATATTTATAGAGAACCTTGTTTAAGAGTCCATCTATCCACCTGTAATTGCCTTTCAAGCTAAACTCTTTGTACAGTTTTGATTTTAATGTTCTAATAAATCTTTCTGCAATGGACGCTTTTTTTATAGTATAAGTTGAATAATGATTTATATTGTGTGTACGAGTCATATTTTTGAATTTATCATTGTAAAACTCAGTACCAAAATCAGTTTGTAAGTTTTTCGGACTACGACCACAACCTTTTTCGAGCAATGTTTTGAAAGCATCACATACAATTTCTTTTCTTTTAGATTTCAGTGGAAATGCCCAAGCATATTTTGAAAAAGTATCAATAATAATAAGAATGTATTTGTACCCAGAATTTTCCTTACATACATTTTGCATATCTATTAAGTCAGCTTGCCATAGATCATCTATATCTCTCATTACAACTGTTCTTCGTGGAAAGTTTACTCTAGCATTTTTATGTATTTCGTTTACCACATCTGCTTTGCTCATTCTTATCACATTTATAATTTTGAACAAGGCTTTCTAAATTACGCGTTTTGGTGATTAATTCACTAACTATGTTATTAACAGTTGAAATTTTATTGAAACAACTTATTATAGAATTATCCACGTATTCTTTTGTGGCACTATCATTTGCGTTTATAGGATTGTGTAAATTTTTTAGTATTTTATTCTTTGCATCTAAATTTCCATCACTTAGGTCTAGCAAAAGACATTTATTTATAAACACTGGTTCATATATTTTTGGTTTTTTATGTAAATGATGTCCGAATTTATCAACTTCCATGCTCAAGTAATTTCTAAATACTAAAAAAAATAACAAAATACAATTACTTTTATTCTTTGATAATGCCTGATTCTTTCAATTCTTCTATTATTGATATTATCTCATTATCATGGTTAGTATTACCAGCATTTTTAGAAGCAATAAGTAATTTTAACCTATCGACTAATTCATTTGGATCATCCCAATACACAAGATCTACGTTGGATTTATATTTTTTTAGAGTTGGTAATTTACCTCCTAGTTTCGCTCTAGGTTCACATTTCTTATCGAAAAATAAAGGTTTTATTATTTCCCGGTATTTTATACCTTTATCACCTTTTATTTGACCATCATAATTATACTCTCTCTTATGTGCATTAGTATGATAGAGGATATCTTTATAGACTAGCTTATCTGTCTCCAAGATTAACGATAGATTTGGTTTCTTACGAAGAAGTAATTCTTTTAAACCAGGTGTCAATTCATACGATCTTTTGTTGATAGTTATCAGAACAATTTTATCTCCATTCGAAGAATTTACTGTTTTAGAGAATTGCACTTCTGAATTTCCCATCATACATTTTTTATTCTCCATACGAATACCAAATGGTATATCCGTATAATCATAAATATCGGTAATATCATCTTTCTTTAATGAAATGTCTAAAGTCTGTATTGACTGATTATTGGTTATAATTTTATCATATTTCGAAGACACAGAACTATTATCATTATTATCATCTTCTTCAAATGTTGATTCATTTCTAGTCATATTAAAATCATTTGCGTTTGTAGGATTATGTAAGAGTTCTATAGACTTGACTTCATCAACACTTTGAGTATTTTTTTCTTCTGTTCTTGTATGTCTAGGATGATCAACCAGCATATTTAAAGGCTCGGTTATGGGTTTTAGCATTCTATTAAGTGTTAAATCGGTTTGAAGCTCTACATTCTGCATCTGCTTTAATTTATTCTTTATAGAATTAGCTGATTGAATTAATTGTTTCTTAATATTTTGCTGCATGTCGAATAATTTTACGTGTACTGTGTATAATGATAAGTCTATTAATGAGTCCTTTTCACAGTTCTGTCATATATAAATTTTACATATTTATACTTCAAAATTAATAAATTTATCAAATGATTGTCTATATCGACCATTGTTTAAATAACAGTCTTTATTAATTGTCAAAAAATCATAAGGAGACGACCAGATTTTAGAACACAAATCTTTAAACTTAGACCATTCCATATCAGGACTAACATGTTCCATGTAAATATGCTTCATATTCATTTCATCTTGTTTGAAGATGATTAAAAAGTTAACATTGTCACGTAGCAACTGCTTTGGTATTTTTGAATAAGTCTGGGATAAATAAAAACAATCTATCCTCTTATGCCTTCCCATTGTAAAATAATTCCTTATATTTATTTGTTTTTCACTAACCACATCATCAAAAATGATTACAGAATCCAGTAATGCATCGTTAGGATGAATAATATCTTCATCAGAATTAAAAGTGAAATATTTTACTTCTGGAACTCTTTGTAATATTTGTTTTAGAAAACAATATTTTGGTTGAAAGTTTGTTTTAGAGTACAAGTAAACATTTTGAAACTTTAAACCATTTTCATGTATTAATAAAGAAATCATTACATTAGTCTTTCCACAATTTGAGGGTCCACATATTATACATCGAATGTTATTCGGAAAGAGCACACTATGTTTTTTATGTAACGTATCTTCTTTTAAATCAATATTTTGTATTTCTAACGATACTGGTTGTTTGACGACCTTCATGTCTGTATCTATTCGAGAAATGATAGTTGTTATGGTATTTATATGATTTATTTGATGAGGATTATAGTGTTTAGATCATAGGAAATATTGCTATATAATAAAACATATTATATTAATCATATTTTTTTTTTATTAGGTAATATAAAAATCTTATACATTAACATTAACAGCAAATTAAATAGTTCTTAATAGTAAACCAATAGTTTTAGTTTGTTATATATAGCTCTTACAATAAGTTTAAAATAAAGCATCACAATGCCCCCAAGCCAACGTGTCTTTTTGATTTGATAGAACTTGTCTTTTATCATCAACTCTGTTTAAGATTACTTTATTAACTTCTTGTGAATACAATACATGTTTAATTGATTTTATCATATTCATCTTATGCTTTAATGTAATATTATTAAACAAAGCTCTCTTGTAGTCGGATGTTTTTAAACTTTTTGTAATTGGCTTTGATACACCTTTAGCTTTAGTAATTTGAGTCTTCAACGACTTAATACAATAAAGTTTAGCTCTTAAGCCGATAAATTCTGTTATTATATCTCCACCCATTTCATCTTTAAACAAGCCAGGTATTTTTTCATTTAATTTAGGTATACAGTAAGGATTATTAACATCAAAATTACTAGTATCAAATTCCTGTATATTATCACGCATATCATTATAAAAGTTATGTGTATGTATTAAGTACAATAAACTGTCAGTGTCGGTGTAACACAGTTTAGCTTTATCACCATACTTTTTTTTAATAAAATTATAATGGAAATTATATAAATGTTGTTTAGAGTATTCGAGAACAGCATATCCTATATAAATAGGTCTATCTAAAACAAGTTTTTCAAGATTCATTTGAATAGCAAGGAAATTTTCATTGAAAATAGACACACTTTTAAAATTTGGTTTTGTAATTAATTTCTCTGCACCTACTGATTTATTTGTTTTATTCAAATTTTCATTCCATTTCGTAACCAATTTGACATCAACCTGTTTACGCTTATTTTCAATTGTTTTCCCAAATATTGAATTATTTAAAAGCTTGAAGAAATCTTTTTCAAATGATGTCGCAGCTGCTTGACGCAATTTAGTATTTAAATCTATATATTTTTTTAAAAAGTTATCTTGTCTAAATTTAAGTATTCTATAAATTTTTTTTAGAACTAGACCGTTTTTAAGGCATTCCTTCAAGTGCACATAGTGTATTATATAATTATATTTGTCATACAAATTCGCTATTAATTTAGGTGTCATCCCTCCAATGGGTACGAATTTTTCTGGAGCGAAGGGTAAATCACCATGTAAATGATGTAAATGGTCTGGATACGTCATATCAACTTCTAAAATATAACCATAGTCACTATCATCAGGCACATCAAATAATTTAAAATTAGTAACATCATCATATTTCATAAATTTAAAATCTGATATGGGTAACTTCTTTGTCATAGCATAACCATAAAGGTTATTACAATCAAGATATATTAAGTAACTTGACGGTTTAGAATCATCATAATGAGGTAAGTAAATGTTATTGGCTTCGGCATATCGTTGAGTGCATTGTGCTAGCCCACCACGTATTCCTTTTTCTAGCATTTGATAAATTTCTAAATCATGGATCAGCTCTAATTGAACACCTGTGTGAAGAAGCATAGCATCCCAACTCAAGCCAGGTGAAGTAATATAGTATGCAGGATCAAGATTATAATTCTCTAGACATATTTTTCTAAAATTTTCGAACACGTCACATAGTAACAGTACATCACTTTTTAAATATAAATCGGTATATTCACCAAGAGAACAAATAATAAAAACATTCCAGACAGTTTGAGCATGTTCATATTCATTATCCGTTATGTTTTTCATGAGTAAACTGTTATAGAAATAGTCTTTGGGTGGAAGTTCAGTTTCATTATATTTCTCCCATGAATTAATATATTCATAGGGATAAATACCTTTTCTTCTTATTAAATCAAATTGATCTTTGTTGGGATAATAGGATGACAAATTCATAAAATCTTCGTCTAATAAACTTTTACTCAAAGTATCAAGACTTGAACTAAGGAACTGAAACGAGTCTATAAATTTAATTTGTACTGGCTTGTTTTTATCTGATTTGATAATTTTTGTCATGGATAAATACTTCTCTTTTGTTTTTGGAATTATTTTTATTTCACCATCATATTTAGATAATTCAGTGATAAATATATGGGAATCATAACCAGATAAATTATGAAATATAACTGGTATGAATGAACATACTCCAAATGATAAATTACAATATGAATGAGCTGCACCTCTATATTCAGATGTAATATGATCGTGGTCACATACTTTATCATCAAATAATAATTGTTTACAAATATGGCATGTAGTTGCATTCTTATAATTGTCATTTTGCTCTCTAGTCATGGGTTTCATAGGTTTTTTTATCATTAAAATCTTATGAATTAATTTTGATTCCTCAATCAACTTTTTTACAAATACTTGTACACAATCTAATCCTCTATATGTAACAAATTTATTGAGCCTCTTATCATGTGAACAACATATGTAATAGGCAAAACATGATGGTTGGTGCCATTTATTTCTTATGGTATTTTTATCGATATTTGTTTCTTTAAAATCGGATAACATACTTTCAAAATCTGCATATATAACAAAGTTGATTTTTTGTTGCCTCTCGTAATGATCAAATTTTAAAAAACTATTTTTTTCTGGTAATAATATAATTATTTTAGAACAACTGTGTGAAATGTATTTTGCTTCACTAGCAAAAAATTGCAGACATGTTTCACATAAATACATTTGACCTTTGTGATGTGATACTTGTCGTCTCACTAAACGCAATAGGTCTTTTATCAAACAGTAATGAGCTTTGTTGTTTCGTTCAAAATACAGCAAGTGAATGTGTATAACTTTCTTACAACTTGTCACATATAAAGGACCAGTAACAGTAAAATTTTCGTCTAATCCATAAATATTAATACTTATTTGATTATTCTTTTCAAACCACTTAATATCTTTAGGTGATGGTGGGAATGACATCCCTTTTATATTTAATATTGTATTAAAATTTGGATATGAGCTTGGTCTACATACATTACTTTTAGCTGGAAATAATGCTGCGACTATGCTCCACAGAAAACAGTAGTCATCGTTATTTTGTATGTTTAAGCAGCTCTTTGTATTCTTAATTTCAGCAGGTAGCTCTAGGAAAGATCCACCTCGCATAGGTGAATACTTATTAATATTAATTTCTAAGTGACTTACAGACATGAATGACCATCCGGATTCACAATGCTCAAATTCAGTTAATTTCACTTTAAAAATCTCTCTTACATTTAAATAAAACTCATCGCATTCAGTACTTTTATACACAACTTCATATTTTGTATTAAATGACTTCAGTTCTTGTTGATCTGATTTAGGTAATACAAAGTAAGCAAATAACTCAAAGTTTACTTTAATACAGGTATGTTTCATTAATGATAACTCAATGATTTTAAAAACTTCATTTTGCTTACCATCTAAGAACGTCTCTGTTAGGAGGTACTCGTCTTCTTTAGATGGGTTTAAGCGATAAGTCATTATTCGGTTTTTAAATGCAGTAGCCACAATATCAACATTTTCAAAATTGGACTTTATTAAACAATTTGATTTATGTATATTTGTTCTCTTATGATATCTGTATTCATGTTCGGGGATCTCAATTCTACATTTATTACAATTAATATAAGTGCTTGATGATGAACTACCATGTGGTTCAACTGAAAGGAAAAAAATGCATAAACAGTCGTTATAAAACATTTATTTAATAAGACAATACTTTGATTACATATCATAGAGTAAGGTTATAGATATAGTTATAGATACACATTTTAAATTAAAAAATTCATACATCATTAAGTTAGAACTATTGATATGAACATAAAAAATTAGGGGGACAGTCCTTAAACTCTTTTCTTACACTTTGTACGTAAGCATTGATGTGCTTCCATGACTGTGTCTCTCCTTCACATTTATTTTTGATAGTTATAACCGAGTGCCGCCATCTATTTACCGGTGGCACTCGTTCAATTTCATCACAGTTATATATCTTTAATTCTACATAATAACTCCCCGGTTTTCTTTCATTCATCTGTCTAGAGAATCCGTTTGCTAAACGGCGAGTTATATATGAGTAGATCGGTTGATTTTTTTTACCCGTTGCCTCCAATAGATGGTCGTCATCAGAATCACTCCCAAATAAGTCGCGGGCTGTTGGTCTTGTGTTTGTTTTAGTTTTCTTACTGGTTGATGGTTGGCACTCGGTGACCCCCTGCACCGGCTTACGCTTCTTTTTGTCTCCTTTCACCTTGACTGGAGTCTCCAACCCTGACTCATCTTCCGACGGGAAAAGTTGGTCTGCCAGTTGTTTGGACCTAGAATAGATTAAAGTATATGATTAATAACATGATGGTATCTTTATTAATATCAATTTGTTGTACATATTAAAAGATTGATTAATTTAATGATCAGGGTAGTTGAATGATTGATTAATAACATTATAGAAAGATGGATTGGTATCACAGTTAAATTCAATAATCAAGATAGCAAAGTAAATTAAATTGAAACAAGTGAACAAGTAATGAGGAAAATAATCAAAGGTACTTACATTTTTATTACAGATTGTAGATCTACCAAATACTTTTTCTGAATTCGATGATACCGCTAGGATACGAGGAAGTGCTTTGTGATCCAGCTTCAGCATGTGAGCTCTTAAATAGGGCTGAATTCACGTCATGATGTCCCATATACGGAAAAGTGCTTCATTAGATAACAACATCCAAATAAAATAGTTTACTTTGATAAACAATATTTATATACTACTAATACACCTGGTCTCACCTATCAATCCTATTATAATATTATAAATACAAAGTTTGTGTATAAAGTTTCTCTATAAAGGCTGGACGGATTTGAAATTGAAATGAAATTTGGTATGAAGTTACTTTAAGTTCGGTCCCTGGAGTACCTAAACAGCTCAACTGATAATAACGATTAATATAACTTAATAATTGTTTGGGTAATCCGATACAACGCTTGGTGTAGTGGTTATATAGTTATCCTGAATGCTATCTAGAAGTCTTGGATTCGATTCTCAGGACAAATATTGGTATTGAGTTATATGTTTGTTACTATCTTTTACCCGTTATATTCGAATTAAAAGATTTAATAACTATTCAAATTTTTTTAATCAAATTATTTGATTACTTAAACTTATAATAAACTAATTATTCTAAATAATACTATGCATGCGAAAGTTTGTTTGTTTATTTTTCTAAATCAGATTTTGTTAAATCTTTTAATTCGAATGTAGCCACGGGTATAAGATAGTATGTATAGTTTTACATTTGCACATTCCTGATCCCTATTTGGAAGACATAATGCACCGTCCCAAATATAGTATTACCTACGAGGCACTTTTAATTTTTATCATATTAATATAGTCATAAGAATATCATATCAATTTTGAACTCTATGATCAAATATTTACTAGTATATAAAGAATATTTAATCAATAATATATTATTAGATTAATTTCATCAACACGGCGACTGTAATCAACTTCTTAAAATATGTCGGTGAGTATTTATGACAATGTAAATAATTTTTCTTTAAAACCTTCAACTATTCAACCCGTTTTGTAATTCTATAAATACATTAGATATTATTTCATTCATTTATTAATGTTCATAGTGATAATTTTTCAGTCTTTAAATAGATATCTTTTTTATAGGACTCTGATAACGACCTCTTCAACTTCGTTCCAATGAACGCTGTGGCAGGACAAAAAAACGAAAGAATGCTGAATCTGGAGGCCCCTAACAGCAAGCAGCTCAAAAGATCTTCAACGGCTGCATTTACTTGCGTTAAAAAGCTTACGCATGGTTCTAAATTGATAAGAATCGAAATTTACGATGTAGAACATTTTCCTAATGGTATAAGTTCTTTATGTAATTGTGATGCTGAATTGTGTGTGCAGCATATAGTTAAAAACATATTTATGGATGACATTTATAAATCTGTAAAGGAAATTGCTGTAAAAGTATCAGATATTATATTGTAAATAAAGCATAATTCTTATCTAAAAAAGTATTTTTATTTAAGTACTACCCTTTTATATATCTCATTACTAGGTACATAATAAAAATATTTAACTATTATCCTAAATTCAGTTAATTTTCCACCACAAATAATCTATGTCAGTATGCTCATTAGGTATATAATATTAGTACTTTATGAGGATCTATATAATGCGACACTGGAGAATGTGTTAACACATTCAACTATCTTCACCACAATGTGATGAATCGACGATACTGTGAAAACCTTTGAATACTTGAATTAATGATTGCATAGTTATACATTCTCAGATCTTTTTTCTGAACAAATACTTAAAATATAAGAAGACTAGGCAGAATGAATGAATGATTGTGAAAATTGGTGGTGCCTGGATCTCCTCTGATCCAGGTACCCCAATTTTCACCTACTTTTATATAAAGCTTCTTCCTTCGCTAAGCCTTTCTGCAATAACAAAATTCGGAGTTAATATTTCACTCAAAGCATTATCTTCAGTTAATATTTTTTTTTATTAACTGATTTTATTGAATCATATATTCATGTATTCGAATATAAACATTTGTTAGAATACCAAACATATTACAATAAGTAATGTAAAAGCAAATGTGAGCGAAGAGACACGTGAAGATTTTGCAAAATACCTACAAAGCGCTAAGCTCTCGCTCACCCCATGTTTACATTAGGTATTGACATTCAGAAAGTAATCGCAAAGGGAAGATTTATCCCGTATTGACAAAACGTGCCTTTTGCATCGGCAAAATATTACAAATAATCCTGACAACGAATACAAAAGTATTGAAAAAATAAAAACAAATCTACAGTTTAAATTACTTTTTCATGTAGCAGGGTCACCTACAAACTTTGAAATCGACTAAATGGCTTCTATGTTATTTTACGTTCAAAAACCAATTTATTTCACACAATAGGTTTATCTGGGAAACCAATCAAAAAGTTGCGTGTACTGTAAATTGACGGAAAAATAATTTCCGGCAAATAATAAACAAATAGGTCAGATGGAATTTTTAGATTAATCAAGTATCCAGATTTAAGACTTAACACGATGGTAGGGACATAACTCACCCCCATCCCCTCCCCCACTCCACCTCGATACTATGGCTGATGATAATGCATTATGTTATCACTAACAATTTTCCAGGTCAAGTTTTGCCAAATCATTGTAGTAAGGTTGTACTAATAACCAAATGACGAGATAATTTCCTGAATCATGGATCCATGGGGCATGCACTCAACGACCGTCACAGTGGCGCCACCACACCAACTCATAATGACTGAGAGGCGCCCACGTCCCGCGGTGTCCTATTTAATAACTTGTTTACCCTAGCGAGTTACTGTTACACCGTATAGAGCGAGGAAACGAATAACATAATTCAATTCAATCAACCAAAGTCAACGGTACAAGTTAAGATAGTCATCATCCTCTGCCTGCCCTGTTCCCAATCATTTGGGGTCGGCACAATATGTATGCTTCTTCCATTCGTCTCTTCTATCGGTCATACTAGCATCCACTCCTAGTTAAGTACAAGTTAAGATAGTCTCGGCTCTTTTTGTTACATGACTTTATAAAGTGACAGATCTAAAACGTGGGTTTTGCTAGACTTTCTTTCAAACATCTCACGTTCCTAATAAGGGGGCAAGTGTTTTACATCTATTATTGAAAACGAACATGTAAAAATACAAAATGCTACATTCCCTATAAGATCCAAAATTTGCGACCTACACCTAGAAGTCGGTACTCTCAAACGAATAACAATCATTTTCTAATGGTATTTTTTTATTTCCTGATCTAGAGTATATCTTAAGTTCGTTTGTCCTTTAAGGACAAACTGACTGACGATATCAACGTATAACTCCAAAACCTTAAGGGGGCGAAATAGGGATCGCAGAGTGGAAAGCAAGTTCTAAATAAACACGGTGTAAGAGGTATTCACTTTTAATAGCTGCTGCTGTGTCGTTACTCCCTTAATAATCGTGATCAACGTTGTTTATTGATGATACTCTGTATTTTAGGGCAATTAAATTATACTTCCCAGTTAATTAAGCATACTAGTTAATGATAAAGTCTATTTTGATAATGAAAATTTTAGTTATTATTTACTACGGTTTCTACGTAGCGTTTACCACTTTTCTTTTATCTTCTTTCATTATATGATCTGCCTCTATTATCCCATCTATCTCTATTTTCCCATATAACTATGTGTAAGTAATAAAAAAATATTAAATAAAAAATATTTAATACAAATAGCAGGAGCAATACTCTTATCTATACTTACTATAATAAAGCGGAAGAGTTTTTTGTTTGTTTGTTTGTTTGTTTAAACGGGCTAATCTCTGGAACTACCAGTCGGATTCGAAAAATTCTTTCACTAATACTTTTTAGCACGGGAACGCGGGTGAAACCGCGCGAGACAGCTAGTAATATAATAATATTATAAAGCTGAAGAGTTTGTTTGTTTGAACGTGCTAATCTCAGGAACTACTGGTTCGATTTGAAAAATTCTTTCAGTGTTGGATAGCCCATTTATCGAGGAAGGCTATAGGCACTTTTTATCCCGGGAAAATACAAGATCCTCGGGAACGCGGGTGAAATCGCAGGGCGGAAGCTAGTGTAAAATAATAGTCCTCAAGGCCCCGCCCTTTCATGAAGCAGGTAAGTCAATAAATAACTTTATTTACTATATGAATAATATTATTTTATTGAAATATTTAATTATTCAGATTCAGCTTGTATATTGAAATATTAAATAAAATAACATCATCCAATAAACGAGTAGAAACAAATAAAAAACTTATTTGACTCATAATCGTGTAGCACTGCTATAATATTTGCATAGCTATTTTCATGCTGAATGTTAAAGCCACGAATGATCGTTTCGTAGAATAGTCTACGTGCTACGCGGCTACGCAGAACTACGGCGTAGAGCTGAAATAAAAGGGATTACATTTTTTCCCCGAACAATTTTCCTATCTCCTCGCTCCAATAAGTTTTGTGATAATAATATTCTTATTGCGTGCAAGTAGTAGCTATTTTCATTTCTTAAATGAGTATCTATAGTTATTTTACATATACTTAGATATAACATTATAGCTGTATTGATATTCTCATATAACGTCTTGAAATGTATATTTAAGGCTGGCCATACACGGACAGCCTGACGGACACGGACAGCCTGACGGACACGGACAGTCAGGATCGACTGCTTCAAGCTGCGACTGCATAGTGAACTACAGACATCTAAATACGTATATACACGAACCGCTCGAGCAGTTGCAACTGCTTCGGGTGTTTGGCAGCACGGTGAAATTTCATCGTGCGGTCTAGCAGTCGCCAGGCATGCACTGACTGCTTGAGCTGTCGATTGCTCTCGCGCAGTAACTAACATCCGCCCGCGCCCTTCATGCCAACTGCACGAGCAGTTAAGTCAATTGCAACGAGAGTTATCAATATAGTTAGGCCGCATATGGAGTACTGCTCACACCTCTGGGCAGGCGCACCCGCTTACCAACTTGATCCACTTGCTACGGTGCAAAGGCGGGCCGCTCGTATAGTTGGCGATCCCGAACTCACTGGCGGTTTGGAACCTCTCAGCCTTCGGAGAGATATTGGCTCTCTCTGTGTGTTCTACCGTCTATATAATGGGGAGTGTTCTCAAGAACTTTTTGACCTGGTGCCATCATCACCTTTTTACCACCGCACCGCTCGCCGGCGATGTGGAGTTCATCCTCATATCCTCGAGCCGCCTCGATCGTCCACACAACGGTTCAGTCGGACGTTCCTACTGCGGACCATTAGGATGTGGAATGAGCTTCCCATTACGGTTTTCCCACAGCGCTACGATATGGGGTTCTTCAAAAGGGGCGTAAAAAGAGCTCTTCGAGGTCGGCAACACATCGGCAATCCCCCTGGTATTGCAAATGTCCATAGGCGGCGGTGACCACTTACCATCAGGTGGACCGTCTGCCTGTTTGTCAACCTTTTTGACATAAAAAAAAAAAAAAAAAAAATAGCAGCTTCAAGCTGTTGACTATGACTGCACGAGCGGTCCGTGTATGTAGATCAATGGCTAACTGCTCGAGCAGTCCGTGTATGGTGGCCCTTAGTATTGTTGTTTGCTTATATGTTTAGCTTGACTGAGTGAATGAATACAATTAATATCCACTATTCTCAATATGAATAAATAATTTTCCTTGTAAATTCTTCACACGCGGCCAAACTAAATAAATAAATAAATAAATGAACAAAAAATCTGATAACTGTTAATATATACATAACTAGATATTTATTTACACTCAGTCGTATTCATGCATACAAACGTTTGTCCTGGGTGGTAATCGAACTCAGGACTTATGGCGTGGCAGACAGGATCTAGCCTCCACACCAACTATTTCAAATGAATATTATCATGCTTTGAAGCTTCATCCATATAATCAAGCAAAAACCAACCATATTTTGATGTAGCTAGATAAAAGAACTATTCTCACAAATCCTCCAGCGGTATTATAGTAGACAGGCATGTAGCAATATTACCATTTTTCTGGTTTAGCATCAGATGCTCGGCGGTGTGCCCGCAGTTCGGACAATGGCTTATACATTATTCAGCCTACGTGCACTGGTTCTACGGCTTAAAAGCGATCAATGTTTTCGAGAAATACTATGAAACAAGTTTGAAAACTCATAAGCTCGACTATGTAGTTAAAAATACGTGGGGCCCGCCTGATGGTAAGCGGTTACCGTAACCACTCACGCGTTAACGACCCTTCTCCCCTCCCCGATGAGATCTGGAGACCTTACTCACGCGCAGGAACACAACATTGTTATTTGTTATAGTTTATCCTGCTAATCCGAACTATGTAAGTGAAATTGTTTGTTTCTAGACGCCTCTACTGCACAACCTATCGTGATGAAAAGCATTCAGGTAACCTATAGTATGGAGATGGACTAGTGCTACTTGTTATCCTAGGAACGTAGGTAGAACTCATCGAACACTTAACCCAAAGAAGCGCAATGACGTTCATTTTGGTTGAAATATATTCCGCCAATTTCCCACCGCCGAGAAAGCGCTCTGATTGGCTAAGTCAATGACACATGCGCCTTGATTGGCCAAGTCAAAAACAAACGATGCAGTGATTGGTCCTTACTGTTCAAAATCAGTGACAAATCACTGACTAGTTGCGGAATTTGATTGTTTAGTATTACTACTCTAAAGTGATTTTTCCTCGATGGTAGAACTGTAGATCGGAAACTGATATGTGAAAGTTTGTGTAAACGAGTATGATTGTCAATCACGGAGTAATTAAAGTGTTTAAAGGTAACCTAGCAATTAGATCATACCTACCCTAGAAGAAACTATCGGAAACTTTGAACTATTTTTATTCTGAAAGAACATAAATCCACGAGAATTCGTATTATACCTCGGGTCTAGAATAATTCAAAATTCAAAATCATTTATTCAAATCGACCTTCGCAGGCACTTTTGAAGTCTGACTCTAATCTAATAATATATATAAAATGCTTTTGTGGGTACGTAAATACGCAGTTTTCTCAATCACCACCAACCCCAATCAACTTCCCGTTGGGGTGGTAAATACCCCTTGGTCTCCAGGTGGTAGTAAGGGAGTTTGGTCGCGGTGGATGGAAGGGGGTGGTTGTGGGTGGCGAAAATGTTAAAACACATATTGCTGTCCTTTTCTAACGCATGAGGACTTCTGAAAAGATCTCAAAATTTTTGGAATGGAAAGTTCCAAAATGTGTAAAACGGTTATAATCGATCTGGAATGTACTAGAAAGTTCAACAAATATCTGGAATGATCTAGAAAATTCTAGAGTGAATGCAAACTATTATAATCGATATAGCATGTTTTGAGAAAGTTCTACTTTCTGGCTTCATCTAGAAAGTTCCAAAATGTCCAAAACTAATAACAGTTTTATCGAATCGAGATAGAATGTTCGAGAACGTTCTAGAAATTTCCCGAATGATCTGGAATGTTCCAAAATGAGTGCAATTTATTATGATCGATTTAGAATGATCGAGAAAGTTCTAGAAATTTTCCGAAAGATCGGGAAAATTCCAAAATGAGTGCAATTGGTTATGATCGATTTAGAATGTTCGAGAAAGTTCTAGAATGATCTAGGAAGTTCCAAAATGAGTGAAATTTATTATAATCGATTTAGAATGTTCGAGAAAGTTCTAAAATGAGTGCAATTTAAAATGTTAGAGAAAGTTCTAATTTTTTTTGGATTGATCTGGAAAGTTCCAAAATGTGTACGAGTGTTATTATTGATCTAACTAAAAGAACCAAATCGAAATCGAAAATAGAAATCTATAATATCTGTTAAAAATGTATCCTTATATATTTTTTATACCACTAAATATGCGATGTATTTTAACCCGAGCAACGCCGGGATTCGCTGCTAGTACTCTATTAAAAAGTTAAATCTCTTTCATCTGACCATTTGTTATCCTCAACTGTCAAACTAAATCAAAACACTCGCTAACCTAATTTACCAATCCAGCATGGTTCATGAATTCAAAGTATTTATTTCGAAATCACATAAAATCAACTTAAATCAATTGTCCAACATAAGATGATATTATTCGCACTATGTTTAAATATTTTAGAGTATTATTTTCATAATTATGCATGTTCAAATATTAGAAAAGAATACTGTGCGTACAGTACAATATGTTAGCTGATGGCTTAAAAATAACCTAGTTATATATAATAGTTTTAAATAGAAAAGCTCGTATTTTGTATCATTACTCACTCTGAAATGAGAAATTTAAAAGTATAGCAAATAAATGAAACGGGTTTTTACCACCAGTTTCTCCAAAATCAACAGGAAACCCGTACATTTGTCAACACATTTCTCGTAACCAAAGTGCGCCCAGTGGTTCGTAGCCAAAGCTGTGGCACACATTACTAGATCGTAGCATAGCCCATAGCCGGTCGTAGCTCGTAGCACGCTACAGAATTTACCAAGCAATACATTTCTAGCAAAATATTTATGGTTTTACAGCAAAAAGCTTGGCACTGTTAGCTTGTTAGATTTTAAAATTCTGTTGATGAAAATGGAAAATTGCTGTCCCGCCCGACGTAACTCGTATTTAGATAGTAATCAAATATAATTTGAAGATGTTTTCTACTTCATGTAGATGTTATAAAGTTGAAGTTGAAACTATTTTGATATTTTCAACAACCATAATTTGAAATTTGGGCATAAGTTTCCGTAGTCAAGTCTAGTCGAACAAATTAATAACACTTACGTAGACATTACTAAGTGTTTCTTGGATAACACTTAACCCAATTGTTCAATACGGTGGAATTGGAGCGTGGGCACGTGCCATCCCTATTAGGATCGAGATGAGCTTCGCTAAAACAATTGCCTGCACCCGACGCCACCCGAGATCGCCCGAAGCCACCCGAAGTCCATTAAGCCGTGCCAGCAGATGCCTGTTGTTGCATCTCACCGGTCTTTGTTCATATTGAGAGACTATAAAGTTTCTAATGTTACTTTGTTGGTGAACATATTGTATAGTGACAGATGGTATCATGTGTCCTGCCTGTGTACAGGATATGATGAAACATGTTGTAAATAATGCTTTTAGAATGTTGAAACTGAACACAGAAAGTTAAATCGTGAAACATCTTTACATGTACCCATTGTTTTTCATTCTCTCATTGTTTAAATATCGCCCCGATTTTTATGTGTACCAAACATCATTTCTATCGTCTACATTATAAAAAGCCTTGCCTCGACTGATCTATCAACAAACAACATAAACCGTTTGGGTTATAAACTAAATATTGCACACTTATTATAACGTAGGTAGGCATCTACTAATGAAATGCTTTTCATAATCAAGCTAGTCAAAGCCAAAATATTTGTAATTGATTCTTGTAATATATCAGTGTGAGGCGGAAAATTTGTATTTTTCAAGTTTTTTGTTTTTTACCTTCGCAGAACAATATGACTAAATATTTTAGTGATTCGCGACCATAGTAGTTCATTTGGTACGTTATGTTATGAATGTATTTTGTATAATAATATGAACCATATTTGAACGTTCCTCTTAAAACCGTAAAACTTACTATTTTGCTGAATGTACAATAATTGGACTGTTTTACAAAAACCTTAAACCGACTTCAAAGTACACTAAGAAGTAATCAAATCCTGATCTGATGACAATGGGACCAAACGGGAAGTGTACCCTTTCAAATAAAAAAGAATTCTCCAAATCGGTCAATAAATGACGGAGTTATGCGCATTCGAATTGAGAACCTCCTCCTTTTTTTGAAGTCGGTTAAAAATCATATTAAACAAAAAATATCAATTCCACAATAAGCCAAATGAACTACTACGATCACTGATATATTTAGCCGTATTGTTCTACAAAATTAAAAAAACAATAAAAAATTTAAAACATCAAATTTCCTGTCTCACGCTGAACATCCACCTTAAATATAGTGGGAATGCAAAAATACATCTCTCCAAAAGTATATCAAAAATATCATAAATACATTAATAATATCCTGAGACATAATTATATTACATACCAATTTTTCATTAAATTATACGAAAAGTATCTCTTTTAATATAGTTAGTTTTCCGCCAGTCGTATGGCAACACCGTTAAAGTCCCGAGCATCCGGCTCTTAATAAAGATAAGCCTGCAGCACCTATAATTACAAGGGTCTTTAATGGACATTAAAAACGTGACGCTTCTGCATTACTTACTTAATTTAAATGAAATTAGAGCACGTTGCGAGAGTTACAAGACTATTCCTCAGAAAGATTAAGGGAATTTTACTTTTAAATGTATTTAGATTATTGTTTCGTTGTTTGAATTGTTTCAATTAATTTTATTATAAAAGTAATTTAGAAGCGTGCTTATAATTTTACGGAATGATCTTGGCCTCGACTGTAGTCTGCTTTTATCATTTTAGGTTATAAATAATAAAAAAAAAAAATTATTTTATATTTTATTTACGTATATTTTTTTTAATACAGGTCAGCGACGAGCGACTCAGAGGGCCTACTACGAAAAGCGATACACGATATTCCGATCATCGTTGTCAATCAATTAGCCAATAGAATTGGTCAAAATTTAAGTCTCGTCAGTTTTGCTGCAAATCTATTGGTTAATATTAGACAACGATTTTCGGACTATCGTGTATCGTTTTTCGGATTAGGCCCTCTGGGTCGATAATACAAACGATACTGGTGCTAAAAAAATAGACGTACCGTACTCAACGGGAGTGCGAGGGAGTAAAGGGGTGGGGCGACGGCGGCTTGCACCTAGCTCAGTCTGTGCACGTGCCTAGTGACCATATTTTGCGATAATTTTATTTCAAATAGAATAAAGTATTTCTCAACGCATAGTATATAGTATTTAATGGAATTAAGTCCATTTTTGGAAAATGTATTTTTTGTAATACCGCTCCTGGGTCGCTCGTCGCCGACCAAAAAAACAGCCTATATGATCAACAATATCGATGGTAATAACAAAATTTATCTGCACGTCAGAAAGTGTCTAGGTACCAAAGTGTCTTACAGGATGTTTGCTGAAAAGTGATAAACTGATAAAAAAATCAGATTTTTATTGCATAATATGAACTATAGTAGTATTTATCCATTATCTTATCTGCTCTTATTTACTCTGAGATATTCCTCGAACATGGAACTATTATCCCACAGTACATTCATATTCAATCCACGGTCCAAATATTTTATTTTAAGAAAATAATAGCTATTTCATATTTGTATACTACCGTACTACGGTTTAGGAATATTTTTTTTATAAAATCATATTAAAATAAAAATAAAACAATACGGAATAGACTTAATTAAACCAATTGAGATTTTACTAGATTAATTATAAATAATATTTATCGCTAATCAGAAATATTTTCAAAGAGTTCGCATAATATCATCAATAGATTCTATTTCGATTTAAATACCATTTCATTTTTGTCATTCAGCTCAAACATGATTGTGAAAGTAATTAAAATGTAGCTATTACGTATTTGGTGCTTGCTGTTCGACAATCTTAAATCCCCCGGTAAACTAGTTAACAGATCGTGCCAACTATTTGTTCTTAAAAAGAGCACTTCTTCAAATTGAATTTACTCTCGTACAGGATTTAGTGGACACAAATTACATGAAAAGTGGTTTTAAAAGTGAATTTCTTGTGCCGATAAATCTTGAATGCCTTCTTGTGTCTTATTCGACTGTTTGAGTTAAAATATAATCTAAAGAAGCATTACTACGGTTGTATTTTATTTGCAGAACTATTAACCAACTGCAATTGAAAGTAACTGCAACGTAGTAAACCACTTTATTCATTCAGTAATAAGACAACAATTTTCCCAGAAGGTTCCGATTCAGTTTAGATGTAATAAAAATAACCGACAGACAGGTTTGCGAGAGGGAAAAATACGTAGGTTTAATAATATATTTTACATACAAAGTCGTATCGAAAAAAGGATGGGAAGAATTCGACACCTAATAAACGAAATGAAATTCCGTAAGCACAATGAATTCGCATACGCGCTATATCATATGAGTATGTGTAACTTATTATTATAAAGAAGGAATTTTAAAATGATTCTCATACATTATCTGAATATGCTTGACACAAAGGACTAGAGTTTTCTTTTCATGAGTGTTTAAAATGAGCTCATTTTCCTTTGTTGGTGAGCCGGCGCGGCGGCGACTCATTTCACGAGTCCTCTGTAGCAATATCATCTCTTTGATAAATGTGAAACGCCCGACTCGTCGGTATGACCTCTTGCTGCCCATTTTTCCCATGCGAACATTGAATAAAAATTTTGCGGCCAAACATGACTCTATTGTATGCACTGCAAGCCTAGCTGAAAATATTTTCAGTATGCATTCATTTTAATTCTAAATCAAAATCTCAGTTCCGAACTCCTCATTGTGTTTCAAATGTTAATACTATGGCAATTTGTAATTACGACTGTACACTTGATAATGTAGTCACACAGGCAGCAAATTGCAAAAGCCCAATTACTCTGTCCCTCTCTGTTGTGACCTTATTATAGACCTTACTGTGATTATGTGAGTGTCGTTCAGTGTCGAGCCTCCGATCAGCCAAGTGAAATAATTGCCGAATATAAATTGAGAACATTATTGGCTTGATTTCAACCTCAGAATGAACTAACACTTTTTCGTTGTGAGATGAACGTACCTGCATATTGTGATCCTTTTGCATAATACGTGCGGTTTTTGCCTAGAGCCTACAAACACCTCTCCTTCTATTTAATAAATCTATCTCTTTCGGACGATGCACAAGAAACGATAGGGCTATCATCTAGTGAACCTATAATTCAATCTAAATAGTATATAATTCAATCTAAATAGTATAAATTTCTTGCCGGAGTCTTCTCAGTTTAAGTGTATTCCTAACCGGTGGTAAATTCAACTGTATGTACCAATGTAACGTTCATAAGTGCCTTACTATAGTCTATTTCAAATAACATGAGTTCGGTGACACATGGTATTTTATTAAATTTCTCAATGGTTAATGTTCATTTCGATATAATAAAGGAATACTATGATAGAGCTAGGTTTCACGAAATATTGTGAATATTATTTCAGAGTAATCAAATGGAATTTCACTAGATATTGGTAAAAAACCCTTGACCTTGACGACTCATCTTATGTGAAATAGAGTATAGGGCCTAAACTGAATAAATGACCTTTTGATTTTGATTTTGATAATACTTATCTATTTTATTATTAGTATATATGCCTATTTTTTTTTTATTTAAGATGATGTTGTATGTAAGTTAGTAGGTATTAGACCCGAAAACTATCTTTTAAAAACCTAAAGAATAGGTACATACCTAAGTACTTATCATTTACGATACTGAGTGCTATGTAGGTACTTATACTAGTAGTAATAATAACATCGTGGCAGTATACTGTTGATAAAATTCATAAATCAACACACACACTGGGAAACACTACAAAATTCACCGATGTAAAGTCACATGGTTCAAGGTCATATTATATGCATCGCATCAAAATCGCACCATATCACACGATGATCGCACGTACGTAACTAGTGCAAGAAAGAGAAAGAACTAACAAAGAAGTCTGTGAACAATAGCGCGCGCGCGTCCAGCCATGATTGCTTGCGCGGCGCCCCGCACCGCTCCACGCAGGCCGCGGGCCGCCATTTTGTCAGTCTGCCACTTGATCTTCAGTTGAGAGTACGCTTCCTTGTATTATATTTTTTTTAAACTCTGACATTACGTTAAAATAAACATTCCTGTTCTTTGAACATGCTACAAGACAATGGCAACCCAGGACGTTGTTTTTTTTGTGGTTTCAGTATTAAATCTAGCACTAGACGTCGAAAAAAAGTGCAAAGTTATGAAATGACTGAACGTTTTATGATTACTCGCCCTCACATTTTGGCGTATGCCCATCATCTTTTTGCCGAATCTCATGTAAGTACCTACTGCTAATTCAGTTATCAGTTTGTAATTAAAGAACATTAGGTTGTTATTTATTTTGTTGAGTATTCAAAGCCATATTAAAATTCATCATTAGCCTATAATGTCCCAACGTGAGCACAGCGCTTCCTTTCATAAATTTGGTTGAGAAGGGCAGATACTCAACCACGCGTGCCCACTGCGGATCGGTGGAGGAAGGCTAGTGGTCAACCTACTGTTGGAGTTTTCAAGCCGACTAGTAGGCCTCCGACTAGCTTAAAGACTATCACAACCGAGACCAACGGCTTTACGTGCCTTACGAAGCACAGAAACGCTCGATTTGAAATACCACTAGGCGGTCTCCCATCCAGGTACCGACCACGACGGTGGTAGCTTAACTTTGCCGATCGATTACTAACGGCTAATTATGCTACACCACGAGCACTTCATATTTTTAATATGTTTCTGATAAAATATATCTGCATAATAATGATTTGTTTTATTGCTTTACACGTTTTATGCATTTTGGATTTTGTTTCACTACTTTTATTTCATAAGTTGCTTTTTATTTTGCGCTGTCCTATTAATTCACATTCCTATAGCTATTCATAAACTCATTTATTTAATAGAAAACATTATCACTGTTTAGCCTGCTCATAATCAGACCAGCTGATATGTATGAATTAATGAGCTTATTTGCTTTTTATATCTATAAATATTAAAAATAAAATACGTAGGTTGAGATATTCTAGTCTAAAATAGAACGCCCGCCCCTCCAATGTGTTTGCCACCACAGTAAAGTAGTGTTATAAGCATTTCTGCTCACACATTGACACACGTTCATTTTAAGATTAGATGATCTCTCTCTAACTTGATTATTAAAAAAAATATTACAATACAATGCACAATAATGTTATATATTTATTACAGATATCAGTTCATGATAGAACGTGTCGGCCATGCATTCTACGTGCCGAACGCTTCTACAAAAAACAGCAAATAGAAACTAGTCGAGAACAAGCGGCAGTATCTATAAAATACGACATATTACCATCATCTCTAGCAGTTCAACCGGCACATACGACAAATAATACATTGTCTGCTTCTCCACAAGCTACCACTTCTAAGAACAA
Source organism: Polyploca ridens (assembly GCA_951394255.1). Classification (NCBI taxonomy): domain Eukaryota; kingdom Metazoa; phylum Arthropoda; class Insecta; order Lepidoptera; family Drepanidae; genus Polyploca; species Polyploca ridens. Next base: position 10,126,999 of record OX596257.1, read on the forward strand.
GCAAGATCCTTTGGAAATATATAACGACGACGATACACAAATGATTGAAAGCGAAGAAGACGTTCCAGAAATTATTGAAAGCAAAGAAGATGTTCCACAAGTTATTGAAAGCAAAGAAGACGTTCCACAAGAAAAACAATCTAAGATATCTCCAAGTATAACTATTGAAGGCTTTAAGAGAGTATCTTCAACTTCTACTTATTGCTTTGCAGCTAATTGTAAAAGCAAAAAAGAATTACATAGAATCAATAATATCAAAAGAAGGTCTATCTTAGCAAATCAAAGCATTTATATTCCTAACGGAACACGCGTATGTACCGAACATCTGGAAAGTGCTATTTGGGATGACATCAGTGCGCATAGCCGCCCAATGCATGATTCTTTTAACGGAAAACAAGTGAGCAACATGTTAAAGCTGCTGCAGAAAAACAATAAATAATAGATACTTAAAGCTACCTAATTATATCAATGACACTGTATTTTCTGTAACATTTTATGATTATTATTAAACCTGGTGTTTTTTTTTCAATTCTATCATAAAGTATTCCACCGTGATCCAAAATATCCTACCATAGTAATAAATGCGAAAGTGAAACAACCAATCATTATGGAAGGGTAAATCATAACCTGGAATACCATTTAGGATCATTTTTATCCCGGGAATAACATTAGATCCCGCGGGAACGCGGGTGAAAACTTGTTTCTGCAATAGGTACCTACGCCAATAGGTGATTATCTTTCTTCACATATTTAAATTACCACAATCTACTACTACTATCACTTACTATCGTGAGATTGCGCTCAAACACAGGCGTATACACTGAAAAAAATGATCTACAAAACTAGTTATGTAAGTTGACGTTTTGTTGTCGGGAAACTAACTTTAGTTACATTTAATCAAATAATTTTGTAACGAACAAAAACTAGTTTTGTTACTGGTAAGTTTAGTTCACAAGTCACTCTGTTTAGGTTATTGGTCAAATTTTGTGTCACTGTTAAATAAAGTTTTGTAGTAACTTGTAGTCCATTTTTTTCAGTGTACCTAAACAGCAAAAAAATACAGAGGGCGGTGACCATCAGGCAGGTGGACCCGCCGGCGCCGAAAGAATGCGTTGCTGCTTATATTGTAAATGCCGAATCCTATTGTGGACATTTACAGGATGATACAGTATTTTCTTAGGCATATTTTAATTAAAGTCCACTAAAGTTAATGAAGTTCATTAAGACTGACTTACGCGGTAGCCCCGCAGATAAGAAAAAGCGGCGACGTGTACCTCTTTACCTTTGCCTCTTTCTACTTTCAAGGAAAATAATACTCCAATTACACCGCGGAAATCCATGTAGAAAATGCAAATAGGAAGCAATTATTAGGTTCACGAAGAAGAAAACAAAATATAATTTCCATAAAGTATAAAATGTAACATATAAAGCTTAAAAAATCTAACACGTCATAAAAAGCACTTTTAAAAGCTGTAAAATCCATCGAAAACCACATCGCATCGCATACAAATCCGTCATTCTCAAGTTAAACAATTTCATGCATCGAGTGACTATTCAGTGGAGCGGAAGAAATAGTAAAATATTTTTTCCTCTCTCCTGTAGGCTCGATGATATACGGTTGACAATCGGAACTTTTCTGTACTAGCTCAGATTTATTGAGTTATTATTGGGGTAACGACTGGATTTATTTCATAGCTGCTATGGTTTTACTACTGTAACTGTTTGACAAATGGACTCTTTTTAATGCGCTTAAATATTTATTTACAATATTATTTTGGTTATAGGCCTGTGTTTGACTGCAATTTCACCATGGTATGTAATGATGTGGCCGAAGGTGGTAAGCACACAAAGCCTAGAAGGAACTGGCTCTCAAGTGCGACTATCGGAACACACCGAAAGGTGCTTGGCGATAGATTTTCAACTTGAGGGTGGTAGCCAGCCAGGCGGGTACTACAAAGTACCCTACCACCGTGCTATGGTTTCCTCACGATGTTTTCCTTCACCGAAAGCTCAAGCTCATTGTAGGATTCGAACCCGGGACCTTCGTCTCGGTATCCGACGTCACTAAAAGTCTAGTATAGTTTTAGTAATGTTAGATATCTACATACTTTAAAAGTATAAATAAGGCATTAATAGCTACAATAATAATATGTAATAAGATACATAGAGCGTAGCGTTTATTCGCTCAAAGAGGAGCTCGTCTGGGGAAATACCTCCACCTTACTGAATACCACTGTAAAGTTGTGTTCCTGCGCGTGAGTAAGGTCGTAGGAGCTCATAGGAGAGGGGGGACAGGTCGGTAACGCGTGAGTGATGCTTCGTGTGTTGCAAGCGTCCATATGGCTGCGGTAACCGCCTACCATCAGACGGGTCGAATGCTTATTTACCGACTTCGTCGTGTAAAAAAAATACACATGTACAGAGTAGGAAATCTAAATTAACTTATTAATATTAAGAACAATACGAACTATTATGAATGATAAAAACATAATAATAATAATAAGAGGTATGAACATAGTTAACTTGTATCTGAAGCAACCTAAAAACTATAAAGAGTAAAACATTGCCTGGACACAAGATTGAGGCAACCGCTTACCATCAGGCTGTTCGCTTGTTTGCTACCTTAGGAATATAAACAAAAGAAATAGTGTTATCTGTTTCTATATATCACCATAAGATAAGGGACACAAGTTTCTATCAGTTGTAATTTCATCCCAACTGAAGGGTGACCAAAGCCATACAAGAAAATAAATTGAGTAGGGTGCATCCCCGTCATAGTTACCAAACTGAGATTTATATACGAAAATTGCATCTGATATTACAGTACTTTTAGCGTAAGTATTAGATTGAAGGAAATTTACTTGCCTTCAAACCTATTTGTTTTGTTGGTAGGTACTTACTTCTCTAAACATATTTTTTTGTCTGTATATAGGCCTGTGTGTGACCGCAATTTCACTATGGTAAGTGATGATGTGGCCGAAGGTGGTAAGCTCACCAAGCCTAGAAGGAACTGGCTCCCAAGTGCAGCTGTCGGAACACACCGATAGGTGCTTGCCGATAGATTTTCAACTTGAGAGTAGCTAGCTAGGTGGGTACTACAAAGTACCCAAGAACCTATGGTTTCCTCACGTTTTCCTTCACCGAAAGCTCAAGCTTATTATAGGATTCCAACCCAGGACCTCCGTCTCAGTATCCGACGTCACCACTGAGCTATCATCGCCATAAACATTTCTCGCTTTCAGCTGTTTTCGTAGTGCAGAACTACTTTCTCATTTAAAATGTAACAGAAATAACATGAGGAATATGAAGCGCACATAAAAAAAAATAAGTTCATAAAGTACATACACGACTAAAAATATTTCAATACAAAACTCTCGTGTCTAATAAAAGAATACGAGAGCATAACACTGAATAGATCCTAGAACGTAAAATTTAAAAACGGAGTTTAATTTAAAAAAGTGGGGAAGAGATAACAGTGTTCCGTAATTTATGACGTCATTATGGCGGAAATTAAATGAATAACGCCTCCGAGCAGATATTACATCCACATGTAACAAAATTTGGCATTCCCACATTGAAATATAGGGGCTCATTCTTGTATGTTTTTTAATTTCCAAATGGACCATAAATAACAAATACATATACTTTATTTTTCGGAGCAAGAAATGTCCCGAATTTTGGCGGTCTTATTAATGGATTTTAAAATGTATAAGTACGGTTTTCTACTTATTGATGATGATAATTGCCCTTCGACCAATGAGGAAAAATCCCTTTAGAGTAAGTAATACCGAGCAATCCTGTTCCGCTACTAGTAAGTGCTTTTGCACTGATTAGTAATAGTATCGACCATCACGTCATTATTGGGTTATATTGGGTAAATTTTGGGTTCTTATAAAATACTAGCTTTTCGCCCGCGGCTTTGCTCACGCAGACTTCATGAAATATCTTTATCTTTTTTCCGTCAGCTTATTTCGATAAAAAGAAGAAGTATCAAATATCCTAAGCTTTGCTTTAAATTACTTATGAAAAGCCATGAAAGTAAATTAGTTTCAGAGGTAAACATAGTAAAGCAGGCAGACAGACAAAAAAGTGCTGTGTAGGATACCCAATAGATCTAGATTCCTATGTACTTCGACTTTGATCCAATGCATCTTTCAGTCAGTGAGGTGCATTTGCAACGCCAAGTGCCACGTCACATTGGAAAATGAAAAAAAATACCAATATGAAAGCAATATTGCTTTCATATTGGCAATCCTGACAATCATTACAAAGCTTCGTTTCAAAAATGGTCTTTAGGTTCCGTTACTCTTTCTACATCACCCCAATCGGTTTTTGGTAAATATATTCAATGATTAGACACGCTGGTCCACATTTTTATTACATGAATAGATACATATAAAATGCTACTATCATCGTTTGTAATAAAAGTATGATACAACTCGCACACATTGGAAATACTTCTAAAACCTCAGGTGCGCCATCTATTGTACAATATTAAAATTCCAACCACACTGACCCTCGCCTCGTGAACTATTTGCAGAGTAACTGCGGACCATAAATTTTAGTGATATAGGCCTTTCCTAGCTTTAGAGCGGCAGTTAGTAAAACTACGCTTTCAAGTTTATCAATTACCGGTTTAATGTTTAGACAGTTTGTGTATTATCCTTGGTATGCCCATAAACAACAGAGATAGATAACATATTATACCTAGTAGATATAATATTTTTCAACACACTCGCTCGTAAAGTGACATTTATTGCAAAATACAAGGTTCAGGTTCGGGGATAAACAAATATTTAAAAAAATACATACCTACTCAGGTTATTGGTTTGTCTCCGACTGCAATACCTTATAAAATTCAAGCTATTCAAAATTCTATAGAGCTTGTTTTTCTTTTTTCAGTTATTTTTTTGTTTTACGAAATCGGGTTTTTTGTTTCTTTTAATTATTTAATTTATTGCTATCGGTTACCTATCACTCTATTAACACCAGACGGGAAACAAATTATGGATGAAATATAAAGCTTGGTGAATGAACCTCTGATGAATTATAATACTGTTTATACGAGAACCAAGATAATAATTGTATATCTTTCGAAATAAGAATTGTTTGCAAAAATAATTTACAGCGCAAAATGCACACAAATTCTCTTATCAACTTAATTTAAAATTAGTCATATATTTCCGGGATTTACAAGCAGCTGTATATTGCACAAATTGGCCATGCGCTGTTGTATCCCAGTGGAATATGCAAAACCCTTATGCATAAACAAAACTGGACTTGCGTCCGTCCGTATTCTACATAGAGAAACAGTTGAGCATATAAAATGCAAATAATACACTCTCTACTCTTATTTCATTTTACACATGTGGTATCCTGCGACAGACCCACAGCCACAGACATATAATATTTATAAGGACAGACCGAAAAGTTAAATTTAAAAAAAAAATGCACCTTTGGCATAAGGACACAAATAAAAAAAATAACGAACGTTTTGATACAATTGGCTAATGAACTGTTGAATCGCTCTACGTTCGCTCTGTCAGGTGTTCCAAGACACCCAACTAGTTTTTTTTATAATCGACGGTCCCTTCGTACAAACAGACATGTCCCATACCTTGAACGAATTAACCTCTGGACGTGAAGCAAGACAAATTAGTATGAAATCACGTTCAACCAACTTTTGCGGGGGGATGTCACTCTCACAAAGATCTATTTTACGTAATTATTACAACGAATGCAGAATCGTGTGTATTTATACTTCACGCATACTACTATTTTTATTTGTGTGCTATATATTTATACTATTTTTGCATAGCACGCTCTCCTTTTCTAATTACAACAAATACGAAATTTCTTTACGAACTACATACACAAAATTCACATTTACACTAGTGCATGACACAGTCGATACGGTAAGTCGATGAACGAATGAACGATTTTCGGTACGGTATGGCAAGTAACATAATTATTTTCCGTCTATTTGCAATAAGTCATATATTTTACTAGCTTTATAGCCCGCGACTTCGTCCGCGTAGATTATTTCTTTTTTCAAGATATGAATCATTGTAACAATATAGAGCTTTGTTCATGGCTATTGTCCGCCACTACGTGTGATATTGATAAAAGTTCAGCTAGATTGAGAACTCACATGCGAGGATGCCACATAAAACTGAACCAGTCCTGCCGCAAATCAACTCTAGTAAATTTCAGAGTTTTCCCTGTTATTTATTAATAGCCATCGCGAAACAAACCATAATTAGGAACTGTTATCTTTTAAATTCAAACGGAAGGTGATTTGGGATCAATGGTATACGCGGCAAGAATACTGTTTCTCGTCTGACAGAACCAGTAAATATTTTGGCCTCAATAACATTGCGGCGGAGAGCTGTTACTTGTAGTCTAGTTCCACAGCACAATTTTGGAGGCCTTATCTCTCTTTCTCTCTATAGTCTTTCCCTCATGTCTGAGGATCGTGGTCAGCATCGGGTTTGCTTCTAGAGCGGATGATCTGCCTCCACCGGTTTCTGTCCAACCCGTCCCTTACGACGGTGTAAAACTTGGAGGACGATGAGTCTTTTACTTGATCGGACCATCTAGTTGGTGAACGACCACGTAGTCGTTTTCCTTCCGTGTTCCCAACTATGATCAGTTTTTCCAAACTTTCATCGCCTTTGCGCACCATGTGGCCGAAATACGAAAGAATACGTTGGTGACATATGGTGGACAATCGAGTTTTAATTTACAGTTGTGATAGGATTGATGCATTGTTGCGTTTAGCGGTCCAAGGTATTTCCAACATCCGTCTCCAGCACCACATCTCGGATGCATCAATCCTTTTTCTTTCTCCAGTACCTATAGTCCACGCTTCCACTCCATACATGAAAATGAGGAATACCAATGCTCGTATTAATCGGATCTTTGTTTTAATACCAATTCCTCTCTTTTTCCTGATGTTGTTTACGTGAGTCATTGCATCCTATGCTATTTCAATACGCCAATACCATAAGCCAAAATAATAAAATTTGTAATTTTCACTCAAAAAATAAAGAACTTCATATACTAAATTTACTCCCCCTTTTCACTCCTTAAGGGTTCAAATTCCAACAACACCGATATTCGTTGCGTTAGTTTATAACCATAAGCTTAAATAATAAATTGAGTGTATTTCCATACACAAATTCATCCCCCTTTTTACCCTTTCGGCATCGGAATTATCAAAAACGTTGAAGCACATATAAATTAAATTTCAATCATCAGCCTAAACAAAAATTTGAAGGTCCTAACTTCGAAACTGATGGACTTTCATATAAACTTGCATCCCCTATTTTACCCCATTAAGGATGGAATATCCAAAAATCCTTAGTGGTTGCCTACACTGTGTAATAATATATTAAGTGACGTTTACTTTGAAACTGAATGACTTACATACATCCCATACCTTTTCACCCTGCCTGTCGGGGGTGGAATGGTCAAATAAGCTGAAACATGTATAAATTAATTTTCAATCGTCAGCCTAAATACAAAATTTGAAGATCCTAACTTCAAAACCGACGGACTTTCATACAAACTTTCATCCCTTATTTTACCCCCTTAGGGGTGGAATTTCTAAAAATCCTTCCTTAGTGGATGCCTACACCGTATAATAATATATTTAGTGAAGTTTACTTTGAAATTGAAGGACTTGCATACACAACTTCATCCCCCTTTTCCTCCCTTCGGTGGTGGAATTATCACAAACGCTGAGATAACTATATATTAATTTTCAATGGTCAGCCTAAACACAAAATTTGAAGATCCTAACTTCATAACTGACGAACTTGCATACAAACTTTCATCCCTTATTTTACCCCCTTAGGGGTGGAATTTCCAAAAATCCTTCCTTAGTGGATGCCTACACCGTATAATAATACATTTAGTGAAGTTTACTTTGAAATTGAAGGACTTGCATACCCAACTTCATCCCCCTTTTCCTCCCTTCGGTGGTGGAATTATCACAAACGCTGAGATAACTACACATTAATTTTCAATCGTCAGCCTAAACACGAAATTTGAAGATCCTAACTTCAAAACTGACGGACTTGCATACAAACTGTCATCCCCTATTTTACCCTCTTAGGGGTGGAATTTCCAAAAATCCTTCCTTAGTGGATGCCTCCACTATATAAGGTATCTTTGTGCAAAATTTCAAATCTCTAGGTCCAGCGGTTTGGGCTGTGGGCTGATATATCAACAATCAGTTTATCATTTTATATATTAAGATTTATTAGTTATCGTTTACAAACTTTTTAGATTATGACATCTTACTGATATTATAAATGTGAAAGTTAGTTTAAGATATCGATGTTTGAAATTAATCATGTATAAACAGCTAAACGGATACATTTGGCACAAAATAGGAAAAAATGCCGTAGAGCGGAAAGTAGTAGTAAATCATTGGTAATACTTAATAATAAAACAACTTGACCTATTATGTTGACAATTTGTTCTGTTTGTAGGGGCATGCCACAGATATTTTTTAGACAATAGGGAACATGCATTTAACTAATTTATTCATAAAATGTATTTAAAGAGACCTTGGTATGGAACCCTAATGCCCATTTTCGCTAACAACTCATAAATAATAAGTAACCCTTAGGCGCCGATCCCACAGAAAGATTTCTGGAGTTCCGAGTTCCGAGTTCTGCATCTGCATCTCCGTGTTGACTATTGTGCACACAGCAAGCAGTCTAGAGTTCTAGAGTTCTGCAATATTCGCTACTGATCGCACATCATACACTTTTTTTACTTTCAAAGGCCCCACATAGCTTACAGTCAACGCGGAATGCAGAACTCGGAACGCGGAACTCTAGAAGTCTTCTCTGTGGGATCGGCGCTTTAAGGCTAATTAGGTAACACTTAACGCTAGTTTTATTTTCAACGATATTTAGGTAACACCTAAATTTAAAAAAACTTGCAAGTTTGAGGTGGTATATAAAAATAATTTGGAAATTTATGCTCTAATAAATAGATATTTATACCTCCATGGTTTATAATTTACCTATAGTAAAGTTTAACATAGACGTAATCAGGTAATATATTGCGTACGCAAAATCTTTCATTCGTTTTTATTATTATCGATATTGTTCTCGACAGCGTTAAGCACTAATTCTAATATGACAATCATGTCATAATAATAATGAATGAAGGATATAAGCCGACTATGTATGAAAGTGATAGTTTTCGGTATTATCTCATGGAAGTTTTGGTTTATTTAATATGGTTGGATAATATTTATGCATGATTTGAAATAAAATGATTTTAATGTAAATTACTTGTAAAACTGTAATAAAAATATACTTACTTGTGAAATTAAATATTGCTCTTTCCACCACTATAATTTCTACGTGATTTCACGGCACATTTCGTCATTTTCTCCTAATGTTTTCTCGATGACATTGAATGTTATACTGCGACAACTGTCATTATTTTTTTCAATACCATGCCTAAAAAGCATGGTTCGTGGCGAAAGGGGTATAGGCGCGGTCACTATTAGGGCAGGTCCAGAGGTTAAATCGTTCAAGTCCCATACATTGACAGTCATTTAAATATTCTATATTTCGTAAATCTTTTCGGTGCATAAAATTGCATTGGAGTTAATGAATATGCTTACTTGATACCTTGTATTTTATGTATGCTAATAAATTATGTGAGTTCACACAGAATAAAAAAAAACATATTTATCTCACTTCCATCGCATGATGAAATCCGTTTCATATCCGCTCAGTTCTCTACGTGTTTCGTTCTAATGAAAAGTAATGTTATTTTACCTAAGCTTTTGTGTTGCCCACCAAAAAGAATACCTTGTTTTTATCAAATTTTATCCTTCGCTTCGTAAATTATGTATTATTAATATCGCCAGCTGCAGATAAGCGACTTTTAAACTTTCTTTCATAAATTTTCTGTCTGAAAGTATTTCATAAGCTCATAGTTTTGCACGGTTGAATTTTACATTTTAATATTGCACAGTGTTCTTTATCATTTTCATTTTCTTACTGCCAAGATACCCTTTACATCATAGCTATATAACTTACTGCAAATTCACCAGAGGAACTAGCTACTCAAAATTAACTCATAAATTATTTAGCTAAATACAAAAGGAAAATAAAAACAAAAATATTGATGATACATATCTATGAGTAGTAGACCTTTTCTTTCTAAGGGTGGTTTCGTCCAAAGTCACTAATTAATCCAGAGTTACTGAACATTGCGTTTAAGTCTTTTTCCAAGAATGCCTATCTACTCTCGAGAGTAAATCGTTACTATACCTCAACAATTCCTGGAGTTAAAATGTCATCTGAGAGTATTTTAATAGCGGTTGCAGCACAGATGATCACATTCACTATTAAAGCCAGCTACATAAAGTTGACGTCAGATTCCAATTCATAATTGAGAACCAAGAGTATTTTGAGTTTAGCCTGGTTTTAATTTTCATTCGTTTACAGTTACAAAATACAATACATATATTACGATGAAAAAAACACTGACGAAGGTATACGAGGAATTAGTTAAAAGAGTACATATTGCAGTTATAGTTACTCTAATGTCATTATCTTTACATTCATCCTCATTATCACTGACTCATGTAACCGTCATTGTCTTAAAGGATATGCGTCGTTAAGATTTCCACGCTTTCATTGCATCGCTCGTCTTGGCTCGTACGTAATGTCGTCATTTCCAACCTCTCGTTATGTCGAAGAGAATGTAGAGTAGCTATTACTAAGCTATAAAGGCACTGTTACGTAAGCTATCTTTCATTGTACACATTTACCTAAATACCTTACACCAATCAAAGCATGAAACATTTTCAAGGATGTTTTGTTGATAATTTGTATGTTTGTTATATAAATATTAATACAGACAAAGATAATAGGAAATTCCTTATACTTAAAAACACCAACGACATAAAGATGTTGGTGGTATGGTTTATTTGCACTGATTTTCGCCAGCCCATTTCATGGCCCGCAAGTAATTGCTTCCCCAGCCAGTTGATGCATTGAACCGCACATAGATAGAATGTCTTCCACACGACATCGTCTAAGATTTCAGTGTTCAGTTCGGAGCACTGATTGCTCTGGCTTCAGGCAGACTTGCTAACTGAACTAGCTCTGTACTTGACTAAAATACGCTAACTGATTTCGATATCGAATTATATGGTATACATTTCTCTTTGTGCATGTGTTTCCTTGTGAATATTATATTTGAGGGCAGCGACATTTTCATACCTTACATTGCACTCTTACTTGTTGATCAATTTTCTCTCAAAAAGACCTTGTTTAGTAGGAAACATTATTACGGTGTGAACAGTGGCGTGCATTGGTTTTCGGAGGAGGTAGGCAATCAAGTACTAGGAGAGTTTTATTGTATATTATCGGTGGTATTTTATCTAATAAAGATCAATCCACGTGCACTTGTGAAATGAAATGAATTATGTATATCGTGATTTTACAAGTTGTCTCAAAAAGTTCGTGAAAAGTTTTAGTACAGTGACCACCATTTTACTAAAACACGACTGAACGGTGACTGATAATTTGATAATGCGGACTATGTAAAAGTTAATGTGCGGACTAGGTATATGTAGTGTTGTATATGAAAGTGATATTATAAATAAAATGTATGCGACTGAAGGACTTTGTGTCCATGGTCATGAACAAATATTAAAAAAAGCCAAACTAGGGTTTCCAACCTCGGGTTGAATCGATCGATTTTTAATCAATATTCGATCTTTTAAATCATCTTTGGAGATACGGATCGATCTTAAGATCGCCACGAAATTAAAAGATCGGAAATCGATTTTAACGAGACCATAATATTCCATTTCGAATTTTCGAATAGATTATTTTTTGCAGTATTATGTTAAATATTAAAGTTTTTTTGAATAAATTAGCACAAGTCTCTCATCAATGCCGAAATCGATGGGAGGGCGTCTAAATGATTGTTTTTCTAAAAATCTCGACAGTGTAAGTTTAATCGAATAACGATATTTGTTTAATTATTATTAGTGACCTAATAAATAGTGCATTTTAAAAAAAAAATTTTTTGCTATTAATTAACTAAGAAATATATTTTAGATCATAATATAATATAAAATATAAATATTGATTTTCTAAGGATCGACCTTGTATATATTTTTTTTAATCGATATCAGTCACTTCGATTTGAATCTATCGATAATAAATTTTGTCAAAGTACGGTAACCCTATGCAATGCCAGCCGAACCATAAACAAAACAATACAAATAAATTGCGAAGTTATATTTGAGTTGCTCTAACGTTGGTAAACTGTAGTTTTTTTAATTTGGTTGGGTTACTAGTGTCACAACATAGTAGGTATGGTTACTTTTGGTCCATAAATCGCGAATGTCAAATGTCAGTGTGCTACGCATAGTAAAAACGTGATTTATGCTTTCGTCGTATTATCCTAAAGAAATGTGTGTGCGTGTATGCATATGCCGAAATCATTTTAGTGTGCGTGAATTTGTTACACGAACTCGCGAGTGCCTGCGCGGCAAAGTTTGAAATTTTGTATTGAATGTTAGGTTAGAATTTTTATTTAAAATGATTATGTAGTTTAATTGAATCAATATATCATATTATTGAATCTTATGAGGTAAGCATTGCTTATTTGCCTATATGGAATGCACGCCACTGGGTGTGAAAGACGTATTTAATTAAGAAGTGTTATCAGATACGTACGACACACCTTAATTTAATAAATACACCCTTCGTTAGCAAGAATTCGCTTCATAAGTTCCCCTTTCCTATAAGAACTTAATTCATCAAAGTATAACGTCTTAATTACGCATTGGATATATAAATGAAAAGAAACACGAAAGCTTAAAGGTAAACATGTATTTAATACTTAAACTTTAAAAATATCTGTCCCGATTTAAGGTGTGAATATAACTGTTGACTGATACGCAGAAGTATATGAATACAGCTGAAATATAATATAACATATTATGTACGTATTAATAACAACAATGATTTCATTTACATACAAACAGTTGAATTTACCACCGGTTCGGAATACACTCAAACTGAGAAGAAGACTGACTCCAGCAAGAAACTTTTTTTTAAATGATTTAAAACGATGTTTTGATACTCGCTATCTCACCCATAAACTTCTCGTTGACCAAATGATATTGGCGAGAAGCATAAAGTCTCACAGTATAGGTAAAAGAAAATAATCTGAACGCTGCTCCTGCTCGCATTTGTCTGGGTTTTTTTGTATTGAAATTCTTAATAATGTAATAATAATAATAAAGATTACAAACCATTATAAGACGTGCCGTAAATAAAAGTAAAGACTCCTATGAAATGTTTTCCATAGCCGAAGCAGATTATGGATTTCGCAACAAAGAACATCGTGTAGAACGTCAGGATCGATAGGTGTGACACGTACCACAGGGTGCAGAGGAATATGTTGCCTTTTGTCTGCGGGATAGATGTGTAATTGCAATAAAACTTAATCATAATCTAGCTCAAAATAATTAATTGAAAGATTATCTGCTGCTGCACACTTTGTTTATCATTTTGAGTATCAATAACACAAAGCTAGAATTTTTCTTATTTTTTTTTTTACTGTTTATATGCCTGTGTTTGACCGCAATCTCACCATGATAAGTGACGATGCGGCCGAAGGTGGTAAGCACACAAAGCCTAGAAGGAACTGGCTCTCAAGTGCAGCTATCGGAACACACCGAAAGGTGTATTTATTTAATTATTAATTCAAATTTAAATAATATAGATTCCCATGAAAATATTACTAATAAATCTGTAGACTCAGTAATTAATTGGTTAGAAAATAATTTCCTAGAAGTTAATGTATCCAAAACAAAGTATGTAAATTTTAAAATTAAAAAAGGACATAAACTTAATATTTCTTATGATAATAATGTTATTAATGAATCTGATGAGGTAAAGTTTCTAGGACTGATACTTGATAAAAACCTAAACATTTTACAGATTTGCAATAAATTAAATAGATTTGTTTATGTGTTAAACAGACTGCGTCGTACTGCAGCTAGAGAAACAGTGATGGCCGCGTATGATGGGTACGTGTCGTCGATTTTAAAATATGAACTCTTGGTGTATGGAAATAGTACAGACGTAAATAAGGCATTTATAGCTCAAAAGAAGTGTGTACGGGCCATCTGTGGTGTTGCTCCTTGGGATTCTTGTAAACCATTATTTAAAAAACTGGGTTTGTTGACACTACATTCAATGTACATTTATGACGTATGTGTATTTGTTAAAAGTAATCTGCACTTATTTAACCTGGCAAAAGATGTGTATCATACAAATACTAGAAATCCAGATAGGCTGGTATTAAAACAAAATATTTCAACAGCTTTGTTCCAAAAAAGCTGTTACATGATGTGCATAAATATTTTTAATAGTTTGCCTGTAAATATTAAAACATTACCCTCAAATAAATTCCGCATTGATCTCCGTAAATGGCTTCTTGTTCATAATTTCTATTCGACTAATGATTATTTCCATGTTGTGAGAAGAAATAATCGAATTAATTTATGATTTATAAGTACTAATCTAATATATGTTAATTTCTTGTAACTAATAATGTATTTTGTGTGATAATGGGATTATTATAATATTGATTAATATATAAATGATTTTTTGAAATTCTAGAATATAATGTCCTTTTTTTTGTTTACTTAGTTATAATTATGTTGTATTTGTACGCCCTGGTGGCAAAATTTGCTTGTCCGAACATTAATTTAAGACCTGTATGTAATAATAAGTGCAAATTTTTACAAATAAATTGAATTGAATTGAATTGAATTGGTGCTTGGCGACAGATTTTCAACTTGAGGGTGGTAGCCAGCCAGGCGGGTACTACAAAGAACCCTACCACCGTGCTATGGTTTCCTCACGATGTTTTCCCTTACCGAAAGCTCAAGCTCATTATAGGATTCGAACCCGGGACCTTCATCTCGGTATCCGACGTCAATACCACTGAGCTATCATCGCCTTGAAATTTTGATTGCCTCCAATGAGTATGCAGAATAGAGCTTGATTACAATTTTATAGCTTAGTATCTTATTTCCGTATTTTTGACCGACTTCAAAAAAAGGAGGTTCTCAATTCGAATGTATTTTTTTTTTTATATTTGTTACCTCATAACTCCGTCAGTTATTAACCGATTTGGAAAATTCTTTTTTTATTTGAAAAGGTACACTTCCCGTTTGGTCCGTCAGAACCGGATTTGATTACTTATTAGTGAACTTTGAAGTCGGTTTTTTTTTTTTTGTAAAACAGTCCAATTATGTTATTGTTAGTTAAAATAATAGTTTATAGACGAACCATTTAATTCCGCCGGTCTCCGGCCATGCGGGAAAACTATAGTTTCATGAACACTAGATAAATGATAAATCATTCGGTCGGGACCGTCTCTGTCACAGATAAAATAAATGAAACGTGTATGTACTTCGCGTGCCAAAAGGGAGAGTAATGTTCTTCTTTTGAAACTGTTTTGAGCAGACAAGGAACTTGTATAAGGCTGTATGTCCACCAGAGATGTGTAGCGAGGGATGTATTAAACTGACAAATAGGATTAAATTTTCACGTTATAGCTCTAATGTCAGCCTAAATTAAAGCGCTCTTGTGACATTATGATAGGTAGAAAAAATACGGATGGAGGGACTTTATGCCTGTGGTCTCAGTTAAGCGGTATGTCTATACAATTACCTGAATACCCTGCCAAGAGAGCAATACAGAAATAATGATCTGGTAGATAGAAACACTGATGCTATATAAGGCAAAGAGTACGTTGATTGCCAGCAATGGTTGCTTAGAGTTCAAACTATCCTTCTTGCCTTCACAACTGATGTAAACTATTGATGATATCAAAACTATCAAGGATATTGCCTGTAATAATAAAATTATTAATATGAATAATAATATAACATACAATTTACAATTGTTTTTAATCTTCGGCCTTTTCAGAGTGTGGCGAAGGCTAATATTAGTTGCAATTTATTTGATGTACAGGCATATAATTTTATAATAAAGTTGTAATAGTAGTTATTTAATTAATTATATATATGTATATCCTAATTCTAAACTCGTATAATACAAGATGATATTTATATTATACAGTCCTGGATTTGTCAATAGGCCATATAGGCCGCGGCCTAGGGGCGGCAGCGTCCTAGGGGCGATCTGACTTCACCATAAAGCATTCATTTCGTGAAAAAACATTCAGTTTTCTCTGTAAAGTGTATTCAATTGAAGAGGACACAGATATTCTTCTAAATATTTAGCCAAAACTCAAGGTTATCTCGGTAAGCATCCTCGAGTCCACAATTGTTTCTGTATTATATGTTTCTTATATAAAAATAAATACTAACAATAGAAGCAAATCCTACAAATGTAATTCCACGCACCAAGCTGTAGCCACACATCGACTGGATGTCGCAGCAATTAGATTTGTCATTCATATTTAAAAATTATATCAAAATAAAACACATAGCAAAATAAAATATTTACAAATAAATTGACTTAAAAAAGACAATGACATACAAATATGTTTTTTAGCTGGTAATGTAGAGTCTGGCAAACGAAAGTTGAGCCTGGCTGCAATTAAAACTCTTTACATGGCAACATTCTATTTCGTCACCCGGCATAAAAAGTGTCAACTAGTTTACCAGAACCAGTTTTGATACTATCCCTTTATTCATAATGGCTTTATAGTTAAATCAGTGTTATAGTGTCCACCTTCTCATTCTTTCGATCGCCTTAATTTCCTACATTATGCTAAATGAACTTCTACGGTCGCTAATCTCTGAAACATCTATCCATAATAAATATAAACTAGAAAAAATATAAAATTACCTCTATTTTTGCATTTGAATATATATAGTAAGCTTAGTTTGGTATTAGATAACCGTTTGTGAGGAATATCCCAGGATATTTATTTATTTATTTAAAAGCATTCTATTTAAAAATAGAATAAAGCGAGTTTTATTTATTTAAAAGCATTCTATATAAAAATAGAATATAATATATATATAGTTTATGTAAAATTTTAGCTCATTTACATGCAAATGTTACTTAGAAAAATCAAACATATTTTAATAATTATATATTTTTATTGTAAAGTATCAAAATAATTTATTCCTACTATACATAGTGATACCACATCTAGTTCTTTAAAATTTGCCGCGCTTTTTCAGGTTCTACTTTCGTATGCCAGACTATACCCAAAATCTATTTCTAATCTATGGAACTTTCACTTTTCAGGTAATGAAAACTTATTCAACATTTTGTTTTCGTTCCTCTTTTTTTGTCAAATCCTTTTTACAAGCTTTTATTTAGTTTCAACTGTCCCTGTATCTTTCCGTCTGAAATCAAATCTTGCAAGTTAAATTTGACCCACTTCCCGGTTTCAGACAGTTAAAATTTTGCATGTATAAGTAAATCAGATAACTGCAATGTTATTATGACGGAGCTGATTTTGATATTCGAGTCGGAAGGTGGCCATGGGAACTCTGTAAAAACACTATGCTACCCCATCGAGTTTGGGATCGTTTGATTCGTTTTAACAAGGACTCTGGTTCTTGGGTCTAGGACCTTAACATCAGATCTGGCAGATTAAATAAAAAACGTTTAAAAAAAGCGTCTTTTATACTACAAAGCGAACAAGCATACGGGCCGCTTGATTATATTTATGTGGTTACTAAGTGGTTTCCGTAACGATATCGTATGATTTTTGAACAATATTTTTTTTTTAATCATACCCAATTTTAGGATGAAAACCGGAACAACATTTAAATTCATGCAATTTATAAACGTAAAGTTAGATATTGCTTTGGTCAACGATTTCCATAGAAATTAGTTCATTATTTATGTACATGTGACGTAATAAAATGCAAAATAGCACTGTTTGTAATGGCGGGGTATTCGGGATTTTAATACAATGGGATGTTTTTCAGTACTGCGAGATTTTTAAACGAACTCTTGCAGGTATATTCGTGTCTGGTGGGAATAAACTACGGTGCTAGAGTGGAACTTGGCAAGCTCATGCATATAATAATATTTTTAATACAAGCTTATTGTGGTGATTGTACTTTTTGTCTTTATCTGACACGTGACGTATGCTGCTCGAAAAAGTGAGACGGAGCAATGGACGGAGCACACTCGATCGACTATCACACTGATTTAGGGTTAATGTTTAAACTATTTGAAAGAAATTTTATACATATCGTAAGGCGAACTTTTCATTGCGAAATTTTATATCATAAAGTAAATTGAAATTACTATTGAGAATGGTATCGTGTCGCGCGTGACTCAAACCAATGAAAATTAGCAACTGTAAAGTACTGCCTCATAAAATTTAAATACAGCTGAAAATTTTCAATTAATCGCTTGGCTCGCGGTTAAAAATATAACAATGACATCAATTGTTATAATAGGACGCGCGTCCCTCGCGAGAACCAACGGGTTAAGTACACTGAATTAAAAACATGTTATGAGTTAGCTTAAGTTTTGTTCATCTAGACTTTTTACGACTTGTTACTATTTTATAAAAGCTGCTAGCTAGCTGTCCCCCGTTTTTTCAATCCTTTCCAGAGGTATCGTATTTTTTCCGGGCTAAAAAGTATCTCATGTGGTAATCCAGAACATATTTTATCTATGTGCCAAATTTCATCCAAATCCGTTCAGTAGTTTTTGCGTGAACGAGAAACAAACATCTACACAAATCACATCCTCATATCCATACAAATTTTCTCATGTATAATATTAGTTTGATATTAAAACCAGATTAAGAAAGGTAGTTTTGTTTCTATATAATCTCTCAATATAAAAAAAGGAATCCCTATTTCCCTTGGTCACGCCATAACTTGAGAACTAATTCACCGATTTCATCCATCTTTTTAAAGCTTTCGATAACTCTGGTGTAGGTTGTTACGGAAAAAATTAAGAAAATTGCGTATAAAATTGAAAAATTTAAGTAAACATAACGGTAGAGTAGGGTAGGATAGGATAGCTGTCAGGTACGCGGGTGAAACCGCGGGGCGCAACTAGATATCAATGAAATGAAATCCAAATAAAACTCAAAGTTGAATACAGATACATTTTTGATACTACATTCATATGTCATAAACATACAATTTGGGTCACTCATTATTCTTCATGTGGGGTCAGACAGACCTTCCCAGTCCATAATATATCAGAGAGAACATCTTGGGACATTGTGAGACTAGCATTCGGTGGACATAAATAATGTTCTCGTGGGACGAGTTAGGTACGCCCTCAGACCCTTTTATAACCCTCGATGATACTCGTCCGCAGCGGGCACTAGGTAACGCACATTATCGTACGGACACATTATGTGTCGTGTCAAATTGGTGACATTAATTTGTATTCTTGCAAGCTTGTTTGGAAATGGGGTGTAGAGATTGTTATGCAAGATTAATTTAGAAGAAGTGTTCTTGCTAAATTATGTTTACAGTAAGATGTTAAAAACTCATATAAGGTAAGAAATATCCTTAAGGTATCATTGAGTTAGAGAAACTAGAGCACGAATGACTGATAAAAAAATCTAATGTTTATGTTTTGTATTTTCACAAAGATTAACCAACCTCCTTATTCATAATAAACTTACCAAATGTTGATTAGCTAAAATTCCCTAAGAAAATTCCGAAGTCTTTATCTGACAGGTGACATTTAGTCAATTTGGTGATCGAAAGAGTGAGACGGGGGACACTATTACACTGATTTAGTTAAAAAGCGATTATGAATAAGGTGGTTTATCTAAAATGTACTGTACGGCACTTATACGAGTAATTAAATATTAAATTGAAAGAGTACCTATATAGAGTCTATACTAAAAAGTAAGTCACCAATAATCTGATAATGAAGTTACCTCACCACTTCACTTCACTTCTTATACCTCACCATTTACATGAAATACGTGCACACGTTATCCCTAGCACGTGTCACTCACCAATATCCATACTAAATGTGTGAACAGTGTTGCAACACACAAAATTGTCAAAGATATCGAATGTAAAGTTTATTTGCTTAGGGAGGATTCGGGAACGGAACGCCACTTCCCGACCGCGCACAATAATTCCGCATACAGCTCACGTTTGTCATTTCACACCGGTCCTCCGAGACAGTAGAATTTTCACACTCTATAAATTTTCACCAATTCGGGATAAGGAAATCCGCGGGGCTTACACTCGATTCCAAGACGGGATTTCGCATTGAAGATGTATTAAGCGACTTGTAAATAAAGCCCATTTTTGATTTATTGTTTTTACGTACCGTCAGAAATATAAGTCGCAGAACAGGGGCCCAAGTCTACTATTACAATAATTGTGTTCCAATGAACTTTCAGTGGTGTCAACATTGTGGCATTTTACAGTTTTGGTAGGCTACTAACGCAATGGTTTCATAGTGGTGTCATAATGGAGTCATTATGACGCTATACTGACGGTATGGAACACAATTATTTGTCAACAAAACACCTTATAAACTACATCATGGATAGTTTTAGTGTACAGTTGTTTCCGAAATTTGGATCTATTCGGTTTCTGATGTTTTCTTATGGTTTAGAAGGTAGCATTTGCTGAGAAGAGACGGCAATAAACTCAGCAATTCTTTTCAAAACAAGTTTAATTATGTAATAACATAATTACATTAATTATATAACATTTACATTCTCATCAGACTGACAACAAATGCGTGTCTCAGCGGCAAAAACTACAAAGTAGGCTCAATCAATATTTTATAATCAAATAGCATGCATAAGCAGACCAACAACCACGAGCAGCACCTAATGACTGACCAGCAAGTATGACGCGTGTGGCAGCCATTGCCCTCCTCGCCATATTGGAGGAGGGAAGTGAGCGACCCGTTACACGACGCCGCCGCAAGTGAGCAGGATCCTTACTTAAGCCTTAATCATGATCATCAACCCTGTTTCTCTATTAACAATTTACAAAGGTTACCTACAGTTTTTTTGACAAATAAAATAAACTCTATAGCTAGTTCCAGAGAGCGACGTCTTCGATAACAATTGCCTCTATTATATTCAGTATCTAAGTAGGTTTATAACTGTATATATATTTATCATATTCGATCTACTAAGATGCATGCAAAGTCAGCATTATGTTAAATACCACTAAGCGTACTTCAATCGATTAAGAGCTGTTTACATTAATCGTCAAAGCGGTCATTTGGACGTACAACGTGGGCGCAAACAAGCTGGCCAGAGGCTACACTTCGCTAAAGAGCCACTAACTGGCTCAATGCGGTGCTGGCTTGCAGTTTACATAATCCGTGCACTGCATGTGCTATGCTGTGTGCATATACTCAAGTGTACAATGCATTCTGTGTGGGTATTCTCGATAAGCTTTGCGCATTTGACGCTATGAAATAAAGTTTTACGTTACCAACGTCTATATGTTTGTAAAACAAAACACAACCACGAACAAAAAGTTTGGCCATGCTTTTACCATAACAAACGAAGATCTGAATGGCATCGCAGCAGTGGCGAAGAGGTCAAGAGAAAGAAAAACATCGTGAGGAAATAATAGCACGATGGTAGAGTACTTTGTAGCACCGCCTGGCTATCTACCACCCTACCACCTCATGTTCGAACTGTGCGGGCTAAAAGAAATTTTATTCCGCGGATGCTCAGACTGTGGAATTAGCTCCCCGCCGTGGTTTTCCCAATTCAGTACAGCATGGGGTTCTTCAAAAAGGGCGGGGTGAAGCGGTTTCTTCAGGGTCGGCAACGCGCGAGTGATACCCCTGGTGTTGCAAGCGTCCATAGGCTACGGTAAATGCTTACCATCAGGCATGCTTGTTTGCCAACTTAGTGGTACAAAAAAAATGTCGTTACTACTGTTATTGTTATGTATCAGATACTTATAATGTACTTATGTAACCTTTTTTTGCGTCTTGGAAATCTATCAAAATGTTCTTTCAATATTGGTTCATAATGTTTTTAAACTCTTCAGTGTTCAATTTAAAAAATACAACAAGATCACTCCGGAGTTACACCACCGCAGTAATCCTAGACGGTCGAATACATCTGAATGGACTTCAGGGCTTTTGCAATCTGTTTTCTTTTTGCTCTTACAGCAAATCTATCACCGACTACGGAACATAAACCCATTAGATACGAGTGTGAACACAAAATGGGCTATTTACGGCACATTTCTCTTCCTTTCTCTCGATACGCTTGCTTTATTCAAGCTAGTCACTATAGGTATTTGTTCTTTTTGGTAAGCTTTTGAACTACGAAGTGGTGGTTCCCTCTCGTAATCCACACTACTTGGCGGCGTCTAGAGAGCTGGAGCATAGCGTTTATTCGCTCAAAGAGCACCTTACAGAATACCGCAGCCAAATTACTATTATGTTGTGTTCCCGCGCGTGAGTAAAGTCACTGTTGAGGCGAAGAGTCAATAACGCGTGAGCCTCGTGTGTTGCAAGCGTTCATTTGGCTACGGTAACCGATTACCATCAGGCGGGCCGTATTCTTGTATACCGACTAAGTCGTATAAACAAATCATCAACATTATAACGATTCAACCATTGTCAAATATCTGTATATTTTCCATACATTCTGACATCCTTTACAAAAAAACAATTCAGTTCAGTCTAAGATGCATTGCAATAAATGAATGGGTCGTAATCATTCAATAATAAGTACTTACAGTTGAAATTGAATTCTTACAATATTGAAAACAAAGTAACGAACCAGTGATAAAATTATGTTATTTCTGCGGAAGCACATAAAAAATTTAACATAATTTTTTTATCAGATTAAACCTTTTTATATAAAATTAATTTTATCGGTTTACACAACCGCAATCCAGTCGAATGGTTCCGACCATTGCTGTGTTTGAACCCTTTCAGATCAAATTAATTAATATAAAACAGATTCATTTCCAATTGCGCCAGTATTTCAGTTAACTAACTGAATTTTAGCCTGAAATAACCACATAGTTATTACCACAGAGTTAATAATATGGTACGTACAAGTATTACTAAAATATTGATAACATTGTGGTCGAGATTGTGGTACAAGTATACCGAATTCACGTTCATAAGTTGATCCAATTGAATGATTGGTAAATATTTGGTTTATTTTTTGTACATTAAAAAAAGAACACACAACGCGGCATCATATAGTTTCGCGATAATGGTGCTGATTCTGTTGTTAATTCAAATTCGACCCAAATGGATAACTTAGTCTTCCTCTTATTAGTATACTCCGCGAATCCAGTGTGGAGGATAAAATAAGAAAACAATTTTAAGCGTAAACGCGATAAAGAGCTACAAAATAACATTGTTGCATGCGGAACTAGCCCTTGTGGCATAAGACTACTGACTATTGTATAGCCTTTGTGCAGCTCGCCCTGAGGTAAGTCTACCAAAGCGGTCTCAAGCAGCCTCGACCGAGGATTACATGACACGTGCTGTCTTCGCCAAACCGCTCGCAATGCAAACAAACCAAGCCTGAATATAACGCTGGCATCCTAGATTTGATTTAAGCAAAGTAATTTACTTGGATTGCCTGGATTTTGGAGCGGTGTTTACAATTTTATTTGCTAGGTCTGGGCATAGAGTGAAATTTGAGGTCGTTTTATAGTGAGGTGTTTATCGAAGTTTAAGTAATTATTTTACAGATTAGATTTTACCAATAAGATTTTTGTGGTGCGTCTATGCTACGCGAAGCGAGCACGAGCGGTGCCACGAACGAACAGGATTCTTTCCTTTTTCGCGTAGTGTGGACGGACTTGCGAGCCTCGAACGAGCCCGCTCGACTGCGCTCCGCCCGATTGTCAGTTTTTTCAAGAACACAGGGATTTGCTACGCGCTCGTTGTAGGCTCGATAAGTACGTCCACACTTGACATCGCGAGCAACGAACGAATTCTGTTCGATTGTGGCTCAACTCGTGCTCGGTTCGAGTAGCGTGGACCCACCATTAGTTCTGTTTTTCTAAAAAAAAACAAAATATATATACAACCAAACATTCACGATGAATCCAAAAACTAATAAAATAAATAAAATATCTAGTTCCCATAATATATTTTCGTCAGCTACTAAATCAAAATGTATGAAAGAATAAATGGCTTGTCAAAGTCCCAGGAGATTAAGTGAATGTCGGCCGGAAGTTGCCCGGGAAAAGCCTTCACATGTCGACAATCTTATATGCCTCCCGAAGGAATGAACCACTGTATACACGCAATGTTGCTTTAAATGTACTCCTTACGTATTTTATTAAATTTTATTTAGTGGCAAAAGAACAAAGAACGTAAAGGATATAAGGTATCGTCACATTATATAGGGTGACTAGTAATTACAAACGATACTTAAACACATGATTGTACTCATGATAACAAACAACTTTCTCAAAGTTTTTTTTTTTTAATTTACTTAGTACATAAGCCCATAATATTTGGTACCTAACAAGAATAATAATACACCATCAGCTTTTATTTAATTAAGTTATTTATCCCTATTTGTTTCTTTGGGAAAGTTGTTTGTTATCATATTTTTTTTTAATTAAATGGGCTTGCGTTTGACCACTGACCCGCCCATAAGGGGCGATGACGAAGCCTAAGATGAAACACGCTTACCCAGAAGAAACCTATTCACTCTGGCCTTGAAAGTACCTAGATTGTAAGCGTCAGGAAACACAGACGCCGGAAGCAAGTTCCACTCCCTTGCTGTCCGCATTATAAATGAGGATGCAAAACGCTGTGTCCGTATATTCGGTATGTCAACAACGTACGGGTGAAAATTTTCCCGGCGTCTTGTGGTTCGGTCATGAGTACAATCAAGTGTCTGAGTATCGTTTCCTAATTACCAGTCACCGTATATACCTACCTACTTACTTATTTTATAGATAAATTAGAATTCTATACGAACAGAATGAATAAACTGAACTGGTGGAACATCAAAGATATGAAGTCATAAAAGAAAAAATGTAAAATCTCTTTTATTTTAATACAAAATAAGAACGTTAAAGATGTAGTATATTATTTACTCTGGGTAAACAAGCCCAGAGACAGAAATTGAATAAATAAACAGTAAATAAATAATACCCTAAAAATATATGTCCAGCCAAACTCGAAACCGTTTCATAGAAATCATATTACTGTGCGTTCCTTCCTGGAAATTGTTCATGATATTTTTTTATTCTGATCTTGTTAGAGATAAATAAAAGTAACGCTTTTAGGAGTGAAGAAAAATTCCGAGCATTTTTATTATATTAAGGCAGTGTCCACACAGAAAGCCAGTGTAAAGTGCTTGTCCCAGTTCGTTAGTTGTTCATTAAGGTTCCAGCGTAGACAATAGTCGACCGGTAATGTTCATTTGCCAACCCCTTACACAGCGCAACAAAGCTACGCTGCACTTCGACTTGGCAATTTTTTGCATTTATTTTTTACTTTAATTTAATTGTTGGTTGATTAGCATGAAATCACTTTCAAGAGATAGTACGTATAGAAAGTTTAGTAGTTTATCAAAATATAAACGTCTTATTACAATGCTGGTATAATCTATGAGTTCATTCGATCGAATAAAATGAACTTTTTACATTACCTTTTTCAAAATATAAACACGTTATTACTTCCCAATCAGTAGGAGCGTAGAGCTCTGGCAACACTAACACTCATATCCTCTCAAGTAACACCACCTACGACGGGTTAATTCGAATAAATATTACTTATAGAGTTTAATTAGTCGCCGAAGTTTCCACAGTCTGCGAGGTAACGGTAATCCCCTCTCTAAAACCGTATTTCACCCATAGTGCTCCCTTGAGGGTCTTAGTCGAAATCCTCGCCGTGACCACCAATGTGATCACTTGTGATAGGCAAATAGGCGAGTATATATCGAATGCTTAACACGCGTAAATATGGTCTTTCTGGCAGAATATATGTGATTATCAGCCCTTAAAACTTTCTAACTCTTTTGGATAATAGGTATACCTAGACACTATCAGCTAGTAAACGATATAATAGATAACTAGGTAGGAACCAAGTTCAAAATAATTAAATGGAATCATGTCGACAATATTAGAGACAGTAAGTAAGTTGAATTGTTCGATTGGCCTCTTTAGTAGTACCTTGAACGATTTAACCTCGTTTATGAGTAGTACCTATAACGGGTTGGAAAGACCTACTCGAAAAACTCTTTAGTACCTACTGTCCCGCCGTTATTATAACCCGAAACAGCAGGGTCGTCGAAGCTAGGGTATCTTTGGTTGTGTTTCCATTGGAAGGTTGTACCATAATCACCACCCTCGGCAGGCGGGTTGATGATCGCACTCCCATGGGAATAGATGGTCCTATTCTATGCCGGGCGCCACACCAAACGAGTGAAATTCATCCGGTAACCTTTCTTTTAAATTATTTTAAAGAGAGGTAGAGCGTTTATTCGCCCAACGAGCAAATCGACTGGGGAAGTACCTCCACATTACAGGATACCACAGCCAAATAACTTTATGTTGTGTAAAGTTGTGTTCCTGTGCGTGAGTAAGGTCGCCAGAGCTCATAGGGGAGGGGGGAAAGGTCGGTAACGCGTGAGCGATCCTTCGTGTGTTGCAAGCGTCCATATGGCTACGGTAACCGCTTACCATCAAGCGGGCTGTATACTAGTTTAACGACTTAGTCGTATAACAAAAATGGGCTCCAGATAGATATTCAATATGGCTTACATGGTTTGGTTTACTATTTCATCCGTACTAGTTTTAAATTGTATTTCAGTGTAACCTGTATTTAGAACTTCCAAATTATTATGTCTGCAGATGTTTATTATATAAATATTTAATCATCAGCATTGAAACACACATCAATTATAGAATTCCAATGACAAGTCAATATTACAAAAGGAAATGAAGCGCCCGCTTTATTTAATATGAAATGAATTTCCACGACAATGACGAATGGTCATCGGGAACCGTATTCAATTCCGCCCGCAAATATTTAGTTTCCATTGTACACACGGCAACACATGAAGCTATACATTTCCAGTATAAGCTGATCTCGCATTGTATAGGATTTCAGTACAATGAGAGGTCAGCTTATATTGGAAATGTATAGCTTGATCTGTAGCCGTGTGTACGTGCAATGAAACACGTCGATATATGCAGGACTGATGTCAAACCGTGTTTTATATTGCTATTGCTGTACATCACACATCACATCTGCTGTTTAAATATAGTATTTACTAGCTGTTCCGCGCGGTTTCACTCGCGTTCCCGGGATATAAAGTAGCCTATAATACTCGGAGATAATGTAGCTTCCTATTAGTGAAAGAATTTTTCGAATCCGACTGGTAGTTCCAGAGATTAGCCCGTTTAAACAAACAAACAAAAAACAAAAAACTCTTCCTCTTTATTATAGTAGTATAGATATAGATAGGGAATAAAAACTTTAACTCAAGGTTGCACTCGAAATCAATATTATATAGGCGCCGATCCCACAGAGAGAGTTCTAGAGTTCCGAGTTCTGCATTCCGTGTCGTCTTTTGTACACATAGCAAGCAGTCTAGAGTTCTGCAACATTCGCTACTGATCGCACACATACACTTTTTTTACTTTCCGAGGCCCCACATAGCTTACAGTCAACGCGGAATGCAGAACTCGGAACGCAGAACTCTAGAACTCTTCTCTGTGGGATCGGCTCCTAAGGGATTGATTAGGCTCCGAAGTATCACCTATTTTCTAGATGATATAAAAACCGCTTTCAAAGTCAAAGTCAAAGCCATTAATTCAATTTAGGCCCCAGAATGGCACTTATGAAGGTCACATTTACTGAACAGCGAATCCTTATTTTACCTAAGGCACTCCCTAGGGCACCTTCTCAGTTTAATTTCGAGAAATTATTTTTTGTTGCACTCCTATGTACTCAGTAGGTACTCATGGACCTTCTATCTCTATAGAGATTTTAAATTTGAGACTTTTCGGTCCTCCGGCTAACGTTGTATATGTCAGTCATTGCGTGTTAGTTTTATCTTCTTTTTCTTTTACTTCTCTTCCCTTAGTTCGCTCATCTATCGAATTGATTGGTGTTACTAAAAAGCAGTTTACGTCTCATACCTATAATAATATAGAGAACTAAGAAAACTTGCATTTGTTATAGTTTAAACAAAGAATCTTGTCTGAGTTTACTGAAGCAAAACAACGTCAACATTGCCCCATAGTATAATTTAGTTTTAAACCAACCTCAGATGCTCGCCGCAGCTTCTTTGTGCCCATCATTTGCCATCGACGCAAGGCTAGCTTTGAGAATTAATTAATTACTTACTGCAAGTCTGTGCATGGCTTTAGAACAAGATAAAGTAGTGAATGGAATGTCGCCACCATGTGTGCACGGTTTTATATAAACACATTTTAATGTTTAGAGAAGTTACATTTCGCTTATTTTATCTAAGTGCTGCAATTAGGTACGACTACAACTATTATTTTATTAAATAACTAGCTGTCCCCCGCGGTTTCATCTGCGTTCCTAGGATAAAAACCTATGTCCTTCTCCATACCATAGGCTACATGCATGCCGAATTTCATGATCAAACAAACTCACTTTCACATTTATAATATTAGCTGTTATTTTCAGTGAAACCATTTCCTTTGTAGGTAAATTATTATTTCAGCACAAATAACACGACTCTTATACATGCATAGCGCAAGCCGGAGTTGGTACGGAATACAACCCGAACAGCCCCTAATCACCTATCGTCAAACTATATGCCGCTGGATAATCTCAAAACTAAGCCCATTCGAAGAGATATCTATGTTATTGTTGCCAGAGTTGCCAGACCTTGATAGTCGAATTCAACCATCTGGATGGCTTCATTAGCGCTTGGTTAAATACTTCGAAAACTGGAATTCTTTGTAGGTACGTTAATGTGTCATCCTCTTGAATCTTAAGCTCTGATAAACGAGGAAGGTGGATTAAGCATAATTTAAAAAGTATATTTTTTTATTTTGCGCTTTCTTAAATTCAGCTATTCAAACTCAGGGTAGGGTAGGGTAGGGTACCACGCGAATGAAGTCGCGCCGGGCATATTAACTTAACCAGGGCGACCATACAACATTTTTTTTTACCACCCAGGTCCTACTCGGGGCACTTCAAATACAGTTGGTTAGGGTAGGTTAGAACTGTGACACCGCGCGCGAGCCAAGCGAGCGAAGCGAGCGGTGCTGCGGCAGTGACGCGAGCTCTAGATCCAAGTTTGTGCACAATAAAAAGGATTTAAATACCCATGCTAAAATAATAATATTTTGATGTAACTATTTTGTTGTGCAATTAGTATTTTTTTATTAGAATTGGTATTTTTTTATATACCAAAGTAAGATTATTTGATTTGCAGTTACATAACTTTCTAAAATATGACATTTTCAAAGTATCCACCTAATCTCTTTTACCTGATTCTTAATTATATTCAACTTCAATACTCATAATAAACACCTGCCACCACTTATATTTGAATTATGACTATTATACGAAGTGTTGTGTATGATATTAAAAATGTAAATTTTTCAGTGGACCTCCCGCATCCGTGTCGCCGAATGGTAAATAGAGGCGCGGGCGTCGGCGGCGAACCGCAGCCGGTATAACAGTCCCTTTGCTGCTTCACATCCGAAAGGGATTTGCCAGAAAGCACCAACAAACTTCACCCGCAACTGAAAATAAGTCGAAACAACGAAGGCATAAAATTGAATTCTACTCGCAGTAAGAAGTTTTTCCGATGTTCGCTTCGTAGTCAAACGAGGTCTAAGTATATTTTTATGTATAATTCCAGGGCTGGATTGCACCAGTGAATTTAAATGGCGCAGTTTGTGAAATATGCAAGCGATATCACTGTTCATATAGTTTTATTTAGGGGAGGGCAGCCCAAAACGGGTAAGCTAAGGTTGATGATAAAAAAAAACAACTTATAGATGCAAATTGAATATTTATTTTTACATATTGTAATGTTTAGTTATTAAGGACTATAAAATAAATGACAAATGTAATAATTTTCTATATTAAGAATAAAAAAAATACAAAAAACTTTACCATTCGAATAACCCGTTTTGCCCGTAGGGGGGGCCTAAAGCAGGTAGGGCTTGTGGGCAAAGCGGGTAGGGACTAAATTAATGAGATCAACGTCAATCAATGACAAGAACTGTTTCATAATAAGCATAACTCTTACTTTCTACTTATAATACTTGTAGGACTCATAGTTGTCCATCACCAAAATAGCTTTTTTCTTGAGTTGGCCTAACGTTGTCTACAAAGTGCCGCAACCATTCCAAAAATACTGGTCCATTGATCCTACCGTTATCGCTGCATGTAGCTGATGATCCTGGTGGAGCTCTATCTCTCCATGCTGCTCCATGTCTCTGTAAAGTCGAAAAGTTGATGCCATATTTTTTGACTGCACCATTGACTGAAATTTTAAGAGCTTCTTCTATCGCAAGCTTCATAACTCCCTCTGATGACTCCTATAATGCATTTGCAGTCTTCTTTTATATTTATTAACCATCTGCAGAAGTAAAATTAAGTAAAAAAACTAATTAACACTCAATAAAATTATACAGGGCAAATTTGGTATGGGCAAAACGGGTACCCGCTTTACTCCTACCCGTTTTGCCCACAAGCATATTTTTTTTCAATCAACTCATCACCTTAACACCTAAATAATATTCGCCAACCTATTGCACAAATAAAACGTCTATTTATTGCAAAATAATAACGCAATACTAGTAAGAACATAACGTAGACTATTTCCGAGTATTCAAAAGTAATGTAACTCGATTTTTTTTAGTGAAAATAGCAAAAAACTTTGTTTTTATCTTACCGTCAACTCGTGTCCGCCAGGAAAATGCGCCGACTACCTGTGATTGGCCAGCCTCAGGGGCCACGTTCTACAGGCACACATTCTCACTAGCAGTGACGACGCGCAATTTAAAACGCATACCCGTTTTAGGCGGGCTACCCGTTTTAGGCTTACCTCCCCTACGTCCAACTTTTGAATATGAATATTCGGATTTTTATTTTAAAGTGAATAAATGTGGTTATGGAGTACAGGCATGTAAACGTTTGTATTTTATATTCTAATAGATTGGGTGTGTGTTAGTGGTGTTAATATAAAATGGTAATAGTTATTTCTTATGAAAAAAAAACGGTTGGTAGGTAATAAACAAAGAGGTGACAACAATGATTTAATTCGAATAGTCGACGAGATTGGGTTCTTTTTTTAATATTATTCTTATAATATCAATTCTTAATTTATTAAAGGCTATTAAATGTTAATTAAATTTGTTCATTAAAATTAATGGTCCATAGTATAAGGTCAAAATAAGAGTCCACCACAAATACTGATTCATAAAAATCTTGCTAATAATATATATATATAATACGCAACAAGTATGACTAATGATTTACATGGAATCATAAGACAAATACTTTTATTGTAATTTAATATTGAATGAGTCATCTTATTACCCATAATGTAATGAATTAAAAGCCCCTTATCGTTCTCATAATTAGTTTAATGTAATGTTTTTAACACTCAGGCTTGTTACGTGGATATTACGAATCTTCGCCCTTACATTGGCATATATGAAAGCTATCCATTACGTTCCTCTCAAAGCCATAGGATACCTGCAACACGATTGGCTGTGCATTGAGGCTTGAGGCGCCAAGAAGTAACAAACTCACATTCGCATTTATAATACTAGTCTCCAACCCGCATATTCCCGCGTTCCCGCGATATATTATTTTAGAATATTTTTAAGAGAGGTAGAGCATAGCGTTTTTTCGCTCAAAGTGCAGTTCGATAGGGAAAGTACATCCACCTTACAGAATATCGCAGACACGGATCCAGCTTTCAGGTCAGGGGGGGTCACACACTTATATCCAGCTTGAATGGGTTTCAAAATACACTATTCTATAGCTGTTCCTGCAGATTCACACGAAAATAGAGTAGGTACATTTGTAAGAATTTTCTCGGTATCCGACGTTACTACCACTGAGCTATCATCGCCTTTGTTCCACATGGATATGGTAACCGCTTACCATCAGGCGGGCCATATACGCTTGTTCACAGACTTCGTCGTATAAAAAACGGGGATAAATATCGTATAAGTTAATCCAGAACATATTATATCTGTATGCCAAATTCAACCCGTACCTATATGCCTTCAAAGACCTATAATAGCAAAATAGCTGTGACATACCGACAGAGATAAATTGGTTGACTTTTAACAATTCGATCTTTCACACTCTCATATCTTTATATATAAAATTCTTCTGCACGTGTGTATGTCACTGAACTCCTCCTAAACGGCTCGACCGATTTGAATGAATTTTTTTGTATGCGTTTGGGTGGGTCCTGGATGGTTTAGATTCACAAATAAGCCCGGCAGATGGCGCTGCAGTAGGGTAGGGTAGGGTAGCACCACGCGAACGAAGACGTGCCGGGAAGCTAGTAAATTATAATAACAAATTACTCATACCGTAGTTATTTGTACAAGTATTATTACATTTATTAGAAATACTCGTAGTAGTTTAAACTTAGTACCTACATAAAACTTGTATACTTAGATAAGAGTTTATTTTATAGTCACTTGCTACGAGTCGACGAAAGCAGCTACGACGAATCTTCAGACGCATTAGCAGAAAAGAATTAAAAAGTTTTGTTTCCTAATGAGTTGAGAATGCAAAATCTACTTAGGTACCTAGTTTTTAGCTTTAAACTTTACTCATTTAACTAGATACCCGTTGGTGCTGCAGTTCAGTAGAGTTGAAATTAAATAAAAATGGATTAAAAGTTCATAAAACACAAGCCAAGATATCCTGGAATCCTGCCTAGTATAAACGTGAATCCAGCATTACAATCTATACATGACATATAATATTATATTACTAGCTCTACTTCGCATTAAAAATGTATTATACATGCCTGATGCTATTCAACCTATAACCTTCTTCAATAAAATATTATCTAACGTGGCTTTTAATGATAACATTAAATTTTATGATTTTTGCTATGAGATTTTAACACGGCCAAGCCACTCGATCACCTGTGCGGAGTCATTTTCTGCTTTGGTGTATTCATTCATCAACCAATATTCAGCATTAGCTTACGGAACTCTTGTATAAATACTAAGTTATAATTATAAACATATGGAAAGAGTCATGTAAAGTTAGATAAGTTTTCTTTATTCGGTGATGATTAAGGTGCTATATTCAGAAAAAATGATATCTTTGTGTGCCTGTATCTTAATTAATACAAGGGTTGGGGATCCGAGATTTTATTATATGATTTTTGAGATCTTAATTGAGTGTTACCTTGAAGGAAAACACGTTTGATAGAAATTTTCTCGATAAAGTTTAATTCCAAAGTAGCCTCTACATAAAACTCTTTTACACTATAACTCCGTCAAACAGGCGAATTTTACAGTGAAATTTAATGCAAAAAATTGGTAATTCATTCTTCTTATACTGTGAAGAACAGATTTTCTATACATTGCATGGTTATTTTATAAACAATTTATATTTGGTTTGGTACTTACGTCGTTTATTAAAACCTGCGGCTTGCCCGGGCAGAGCACTATACACATCTCTTTTTAGCACATACGAAATCACGGTGAACGTATTTATTATACTACTCTTGCATCGCTAGGATCATTCGGCCGAAGCCTTTGTCGACGACGGACCTACGCTAGTTTTCGCGGCCGGCTCTCGTAGTTTTAAACATTAAATATTTTCGTAGCATATTCTTTATTGTCTTCAAAGATAGTATTATAGTTTGTAATATCGTATTAATTTCAGTTTAGTGTGATAACCTAGTTCAATAGTGCTTGTAAATATAAAGTCAGTTGTGTAGTTTTGTTTTTATTATTTTTATAGTGTCAAGTTTAGTGTTAAAGTTGATTTTAATATAATTTCACGACATGGGTAATAGAATAAAGACCAAGGAAAAACAAAAACCAGCATTTGGAGCAAATGAGAGCCAAAAGCTCGATACATGACAAAAATTAAAATGTAAGTATTAACAATACATATTAATATTTTTTTATTAATCGTTAATAACATAACTAACGATAACTTATTTAATTATTTTAGCAATTATATATTGCAGTTAGATCATTATCAGTTTATCGTTCACGTACCGGATAGATTTATACGAACTTATATATAAGTTCGAGTCCGAGTCCGAGATCAGAGAGATCATGAAAACTATAACAACTGTTATTATATTTGCGGATTATTATTCTCTTACTTTACATTACATTTTATTACCAAATATAACATGATTTGATTATTATAATTATTTATTATGGTGTATGGACAAATATATATTTTAATGCCTAAAAGTTTTATTAATAAATTTTGTAGGTACTATAAATTAGTATTTAAAATAGGCTACAGTTTACAGTGTATTTCTTATGGTGTACTTAGGACAACTATCTCTTTTTATGTCTTATCTTTTTATTAATAATATTTGTAGGTGCTATAAATGAAATAAAATATTTATGATTCACAGGGAACAATCTCCACAAAAAAGTTACAGTCGTGAAAAGATCATGATAGAACCCACAGAATAATTTTTGACTTCCTTGGTAGCGCCGCTGGCAGCTTATGATGTTGTCGCAGATAATGAATCAACGTTGTTTTTCGAAAATTTGGATAAGCAGCAGTCCTCCAAAGTGAATTTGGAAGTAAGTGAGTATGTATATTGTACACCTACTTAGGTCTAGCATTATCCGTTAGTTTTTAGTATCCGGATAAAAGAAATATTATTTTTTAGAGGTAAAACCGGTTAACCGGTTTTAATACCGGTTAACCGGTTATTTAAATGTTCACTCTTTTTTTTCCACGTTATTTCTATAGCTCGAATTATAGATAATAACCGTGCCAAAGATTAAAAAATCGTAAATAGGAATTATTGTCAGTTAAATATTATAAGTTATTTTCTTACCAGCTCAACACTATACGCATCAACACACTTCAATTCATCACAAAAATCTTCACTGCATTGGAGTCAGTTTAAAAAACGGCGGCTAATCTTCCTTTTTCCAAACAAAGAAAGAAACCGAAAAAAATCGAAACCGTTTTTTTTTGTTGTTCAAAACCATACCTAATAACCGGTTTTCGATTTTCGGTGAAACCGGTTTGCATTCCCTAATGTGTGGAATGTTGGTAATTACAGACGAGGCGGTATTAAGGCGAACGCGATAACAGAACCGAAAGTGTAACGATCAATACACACGCGTATCATACGACGTTTTTCAACACACTTGAGAGGAAAAAACAGACTTGTATTTCTTGGAGTAAATTTTTGATAATAATCAACCACACAATGAAAACGTTAACAAATATAGAAAAAGAAAGAAAGAGAAAGAAAAATCATTTATTCTGAAATAACACAACACAATTATATAAAGCAGCCAAAAGATAAAATAAAAAAACAACAGGGAAAAAAAAACAATAATTGTGTTGTGTGACATCAGAAATGGACAGCGACAGTTGTAAACTGTAAGCCCAGTACACGTACCAGACTACAGCACTGATTTTCAGTCGCTGCCATAAGTGACGTCACGAACAACTTAATTAAAATAAAAAACAAAGGGAAGGACTACATAATACATAATTACGCAATACAAAATTGATAACATTAATTTTTAAAAAAGTTACATCATTTACCAACTACAGTACACATAAACAGAAAAAAGAAGTTATTTATTAAAATAAAAAGAAATAAAAAAATAAATAAAAATAGTATCATTTACATTTAATAATATCTATAGCAGCGTGGCAAAATATTTATACATAACACAATGTACCAAATATTTATAAAAAAGAACAGGATTAGAGAGAAAGAAAGTCACTACAAACTACACTGAGTTATTGATCCCATTTATAAGTAAATATGGCGCGCAGCTTTTGTTTTTTTTTTTACAGCTAAGCTCTGTCAAACTATTTTACCCGTTTAAATTAAGAATGATTCGTCTATACACATATCAATTACATTGAGGTACAATTAGGGCATCGGAACCGGGAATTCCCGGTTCTGAGGGTTGCAATAAGAACCGGTTCTTAAATATAAAGAACCGGTTATTTCGGGTCTTTCGGTTTCTTTCGATTAATTTTAAAAGGTCGTTTAGGATGGATCAGTAAATTTCGTAGAACAATCAAAACACACTATAGGTGGTTAGTGTCGCAGCATGAAGCTACTTGTAGCGATTAAATAATGTTAATAAAGCAAAACGGCAGCTTGTGAAGAGCCATTTAACGATTTTTAATTGATTATGTGTATAATTATTAACTATTATTAATTGATTATGTGAATTATTATGTATCATTGAAAGTCCTATTATGTTCCTAAAATTTAATAATACCTATAAGTAATTTATTGTTCATCATCTACATATCCTGTTCCCAGCTATTTGTGATCGATGCAATATGTTTGCTTCTTCCATTTTGCCTTTCTATCCGACATAATAGCATTCACTCCTTTCTTATTTACACTTCCCGTGTATCCAACCACTTCCATATTCATAACTCTATTACTCACGTGGCTTTCATTCCTCCTCATAACATGTCCATACCGCTACTTTCAAGCTTCCTCTTATGTACTCATTATTTATCATATCCATTCTTGTCACTCCATACATCCATCTCAACATAATCATCTCAGCTGCATGTCTTTCATTCATTTTCTATACCTAATGCCCAACATTCTGTACCATATATTAAGACTAAGACCTGTCATCACGGACTATATATTTGTTTGACCTTGGATCACATGTTTACTTTGTGACCTGTCGTTATTTCATCCAATCTACATCGTTCTGCATTTGTGAACCGAGGTACCAGAAGTCGTAGAAGACTGGTACTGAAACTCCATCAAGTAAAATAGACGCGAAAATAGAAATACTGCCAAAATCGCAGACATGAAGCAATATTGCTTCATGATCGCAGAACATATGTTCAGTTTTAGTTCAGCTAATTTTCAAGCTCTCTCCAGCTCTTGTAGCCATTTCAACATCTACTCTTTCAACGACAAATCATCCATTACCACCAGGAAAAGATAAGGCATCATAGCAGACCCTTAGTGTAAGCCGCCACCTAAATTTAACGTATCGTTATCTATAAGTACAGTAGTACCCAATTAATATGGCTTACCGATGTACATGCGCCGAAGATACATTTTCAAAGCGCGGGAAACGCTATTGGTCAGCAGCTGCCGCTATGTTAGCGCGCGCCGTGTGGAGAGGCGTGACTTGCGAGAAACGGAAACGGAACTAACAGCTGCAGTGTATTGTGAACCTTAGATCTCTACTATAAGGATAGTAGAGATCTAAGGTTGATTGTAAGTTTTAAGCATTCTTTCGTTAATCTTCGGGGCCATACTTTCTTTTCTGTGCGAACGAGGTTCACGACGCGACATATCAGTTGGGTAATACTGTAATTTGTTATGTTAGGTACATTTTTATTTAAAAAAATCTAATATAAATAAAAAAACTGGTTTGTTAAAAGACTTGATTACATTTATGTTATTTTAATCAAAAGCTGTGATTCAGAAATCACTGTTTGATTGTCATTCTACGACATATTCGAACATAGAAAACTATTTTATTGTTATTATTATACTACCTATAATGTTTTTGATAATAAATTAATTAAAAGAACAAAAGTTTATATCGAATAATTAATGGAACCGAAAGAACCGGGTACCCGGTTCTGGATTAGAACCAGAACCGAAAAAACCGGTTCTCAAAATATGGCCGGTTCTCGATGCCCTAGGTACAATCTTAACATAATTAATAATAATAATACTACATTGCCTGTGTCACAGAGCGCATTGACTTCTTGAAGCAAAAAGTTTATGCGTGGGTACGCCGTATTCGCCGCTACAGAGAGCGTGTGGATCGATTCCAACAGAATCACTTCTTCCAGAGTGACCAGATGAAGGTATACCGAAAGTGGGAGGGAACCGACCAACGTGTGTTGGATGGACAGCTGCCAAGTGCTACTGCCATGATTAATTTCTAGCGTAGTATCTGGTCAATGCCTGTCCAACACACCGAGGGTGATTGGATGAGTGTTGTCAAACGTGAGTGTGAGTCCATCGAACCAATGGAGGCCATTACCATCAGCCCCAATGACATAAGTTGTGCAATCCGCACGACCCAGAACTGGAAAAGTCCTGGGCCGGATGGATTGCACAACTTTTGAATAAAGTGGTTTCGATGCTCACACGAACGGTTGGCAACGCAATTCCAACAAGCTCTTGAGTTTGGTTCCCTGCCAACTTTCCTTACAACCGGTGTTACCTCCTTGTGATAGTACCACGGAAGCGAAAAACTATCGACCCATCACGTGCTTGCCTACACTATACAAGCTCCTTACATCCATTTTGAGAACAAAAATTAATACGCACATTGTTTCGAACAACGTTTTGGCCTCCTCTCAAAATGGATGTAGGGTTGGGTCCCGTGGTACCAAAGAGCTCCTCCTCATTGACATGACAATTTGCCAACAGGTCCGCGGGACAGGTGAGCCGTCTCGGCTGCCTGGATTGACTACAAGAAGGCATTTGATTCGGTGCCTCACTCATGGCTGGAGAGGATCTTGGAACTGTATAAAGTTGATACAGCTTTAAGATCCTTCTTAAGCGCATGTATGAGGCAGTGGATCACAGTCCTTCATCAACCAGGTGGTGGTGATGGCACCTCTGGCCCGCAGGACTTTATAAGGATTCAGCGAGATATTTTCCAGGGTGATAGTTTGAGTCATCTGTGGTTCTGCCTAGCTTTGAATCCGCTCAGTACTCTGCTGAAGGATTCAGGACTAGGCTGCCGGCTTCGGAGAGGTGGTGAGAGCATTTCTCACCTGTTGTACGTATGGATGACCTTAAACTGTTTGCACCAAAACGTCAGAACTTGTTGGAGCTACTGAAGATTACAGAAGTGTTTAGTAGCGCCATCAAGATGGAATTTGGTATAGATAAGTATGCGGTCATGCATGTACAGCGGGGGAAAGTTTACAGGTTTCTGAGATAAAGTCTCTCAGATCTCTCTCCGAAACAGAAACCCATAAGTACCTTGGTATGTCACAGTCGTTGGGTATTGTGGACGGGGACATAAAGCGGGCGGTGAAGGAGCGCTTCTTCTGTCACCTGACTAAAGTACTGAACAGTCTATTATCGGGTGGCAACAAGGTGCGCGCCTTCAACGCCCCTGCTCACATACTCCTTTGGCATACTAAGGTGAACTCAAAGTGAGCTAGACGCCCTGGATAGAAGGGCCCGTCTTCTGCTCACAACTCATCGCATGCTACACCCACGCTCATCTGTTAAGAGATTGTACATCCCGCGTAAATGTGGAGGCCGTGGCTATTTAAACGCCAAAGACCTCCACAACCGCGAGGTGTGCAGTCTTAGGAAGTATTTCCTTGACAACGAGTGTGGGATGCATCGCGATGTGGTGGCAGTGGATAGGAGCCTCACCCCATTATCCTTGGCAAACGAGAACTGGCGCAAACCAAAGGTGCTAAGTATCGAGGACCGCAGGGACGTATGGAAGAGTAAGGAGCTACACGGGCGGTTCTACAGGGCCCTAACAGTGCCCGATGTAGATTTGCTCGCGTCAGTGAACTGGCTATGCTTTGGTGACCTATTTGGGGAAACCGAAGGTTTTGTCTGTGCAATTGCGGATGAAGTTATCAAGACGAATAACTACCGAAGATATATCCTGAAGGACGGTACGGTCGACGTCTGTCGAGCATGCCGCATGCCGCTCGTGGACGCCGTCCCAGAGATTCACTCAGGCATATTATCTCCGGCTGTTCTCATCTTGCTAACGGTGAGTACTTGCACGGACATAACCTAGTAGCCAGAATAATTCACCAGCAACTTGCTCTTCGATACGGCCTTGTATAGTCCGAAATACCGTACTATAAGTACGCACCTGCGCCAGTTCTCGAAAATTGTCATGTCACGCTCTATTGGGATCGATCTATAATAGTACTGTCCGTGATGAGAGAGCACGATATGAGGCTTATTAGCCTCATATCGTGCTGACAGATCGATCGAAGCGCCGGGCAGTGCTCGTCGACATCACCATCCCCCATGACGAGAATCTCGTGAAGGCCGAGAAGGACAAGCTCAGCAAGTACCTTGACTTGGCTCACGAGGTAACCGCCATGTGGGATGTTGATTCGACGATCATTGTTCCGATAGTTGTTTCGGCGAACGGTCTTATAGCGAAGAGTCTCGACCAACATCTTAAGAGGCTTTCGCTAGATGGCTGGGTCAAGGGTCAGATATAGAAGGCGGCACTCCTGGACACGGCGCGCATCGTCAGGAGATTCCTCTCAGCCCTAACCACCGCACCGGTAGCTTGGGCTCTACCCCGCTGCCGGCGGCACACTAAGATTAGGTTTTTTTATAACATTGTTAGATTTTGTAAAGATATTCTTTATAATATTTTTAGATTAGATTAGATTTTTTATAATATTTTTGATATTTTATACTAATGTTATAAAAAAAATATTTTAAGAATCAAAACAAATAAAGTGAATAATAATAATAATACACAGTTACAACAGTTCCCATAATACTATCATCCACTGGTATTGTACCTCATACTTTTCACACCAGGCTAAAAATACTCGGAATCCATAAAATGACATACATCCAACTACAAAAAGCCGTTACCTTGAACACATGTAGGATAGTCCGCAAATTCTTGACAATAGACCAATAATATCACACAACAAACAAACACACACTCATGAACACTTTACCCATTTTTTTCTTTTGGCCAAAAGCCCGCGATAAAATGTAAATACCCTACCAGTAAGTAGGAGAAATTTAAAAGAAAGTAAAAAAATAATACGTTTTACCAAAATAATTGTTTACAATTTTTCTTATTTAATTGGGATTATACCTATCATAAAACTGTGCGGTAATGTAAAGTAAAAAGCACTAGCTAGTGCGTAATAAGCTGCATTCAGTTACTAAAAACGGTTCAATAAATGTCACTTTACGAGCAAGTGTGGAAAAATAAATTATGTCCCCAGTCCTCACAGCTCATATATTATATCCTCATTGCTGAGGTTTGAACTTCTCCTTACATAGAACTTAACGCCATTTTTAATAGACTAGTTAGCCTTCGTGTTGTTTGTAATGAATATTGTAACCTTGTTTCAGAGTACATTGAAAACTTCAGTGAGTTCAGTCACAGATTTGTTGAAATACAATTTTTTTCAACGAACTGTTGAGTCAATGCTTCATTGTGGCTTCAGTACTAATGTGATTATTATAGAATAAACATCAGGCCTTACATCGATTTTTACGTTATGTTGCTCACTATGTAAAAAGACTTAAGATACGAAATACCTCCAACAACTTAGATAAAATGGCAGTTGCTGGTGTAGTCGCTGCAGGTTGTGGAGCTGTAAAATTAAACCAATTTTCAGCTGCTCTTGATCTAACACTAATGTCAGAACTGAATTATAAAGCAGCCCAAGATGATAAATAAAGATAATTAAAATACATAATTCGTTTTTCTCCTATCCTATCCAAAGGAACCTATCTACGACACAGACACTGATGATTGCACTAGTATTTGCTTTTATTTCAATAAGTAATAACTTCGGGAACAGGGTGAAAGCTAATTTATTGAATATTTAAAATTTATAGTATAGCATTTACCTCTAACAGATTTTACCTAAATAGTTTATTTCATAAATCTATACAACGTGTAACAAAAAGGGTATATATAACTCTCCGAAAAGGGATAATTACATCAGGTAGTTAGGTATTTAGGTAGCATTCACACCAATTGAAAAATTAACTGAAAAGAGAAGAACAAGCATTGTAACCTATAGAATTATGAATATTCTTGAGTTTTATAAGGTATTGCAGGCGGGGACGTGTTATTATATATATGTATATATCTATATGGAAATGACTACAAGCTTTTAGGGGAAAGTGGGGGGGATTCGTACACTTTCCACTTCGAGCCCTATAGCAGAAAAAGTAAACGCTATTTGAAAACAATTTGAGCATTGCTAGATTGCTTGTATATTTGCCTACAATATTCCCTTAGACGACTAGCTCATAGAAAGAAGTGTGGCCAAGCTATGACGATTTTAAAAAAATCGTACTTATGTACCCCCACACACGGGGTAGCTTCGTAAATGTGTGTATAAGGGGTACCATAAAAATTTAACTTTGTACTCAGTAGGATTATATTTGGTAATCACATGACCAACATAGTGTTTGACAGACTTTTTCTTCTCGAACTTCACTAGAATAAAGCCTTTCTCTTTCACGAATTCAGTAATATTATAACTAGAGTTTCGTTCTCCACATCAGATCCTTCAGCAATCTCTTCAATGGGAGGACAGGAAATTTCTCTTAAACTCATGTCAGTCTCATCTTCACTTTCAGTATCTGTACTTTGCTTCTTAACCAAAATTTAACGTACATTATAGGTATATTCGTACAGTACGAATCCACCCCGTTCGAACCTGTACGAAGCTACCCCAACCAAGAAATTCAACTAATATTTTTTTTATTTATCCTAGGTTACACCTTCTTTAGTGTTCCCTATTCATACTACAATCTAGCCTTAATATTAGGCTAATAAGTAATTTAAATTTAACATAAACTTCGATATTGACCATAATTCAACTAATATATTGAAAATAAAAATAACTGCTGACATTATCTTCAAGTAAATGTCGAAATAATAAACTTAAATATGTACCCAAACAGCACAAAGAATCAGTTTAATACACTTATAGAGATAAACACGTTTAAAGTTGCATCCAAAAATTACTTTCGCGAAGCGAAAACTCGTAACATCCTGTCACATCGAAGCCGGCGGCCGCATTGGCAAGCCACTCCGCGGTTAGATTATGTGTGTGAGTGGGCATTACACACACAGATACGAAGGCGCCACTATGTTGCGTATTCGAATTATGGCCATTGCACGAATGCTATATGCTAATTGCCCGGTGTACGAATGCCCCCCACTTTCCCCTATTTGATATCCATATTATAGTAAAAATGAAAAAAAAAACTTCCTCTCGTTTTTTATTAATAGATACCACATAATATAATAATATATACTCGAGTTAGGGCATCGAGAACCGGCCATATTTTGTGAACCGGTTTTTCGGTTCCAGATCTAATCCAGAACTGGGTACCCGGTTCTTTAGGTTCCATTATTAATTCAATATAAACTTTTGCTCTTTTTAATTATTTATCATCAAAAAGATTTTATTAGTTCCTTTAAATAAAAATATACCTAACATAACAAATTACTTATAGATACCGATACGTTCAATTTAGGTGTCGGCTTACACTAAGGGTCTGCTATGATGCCTTATCTCTTCCTGCTGGTAATGGATGCTTTGACGTTGGAAATAAGAAGGAGGTACCCTGGTACATGGTTTTAACCGATAACATTGTTCTCGTCCGTGAAAATGGATTTAATGTCCATAGTAGGATGATGAAATGGCAACAAGAACTGGAGAGAGCTTGAAAATTAGCTGAACTAAAACTGAACACATGTTCTGCGATTTT
The DNA here is from genome assembly GCA_951394255.1 of Polyploca ridens. Lineage (NCBI taxonomy): Eukaryota > Metazoa > Arthropoda > Insecta > Lepidoptera > Drepanidae > Polyploca > Polyploca ridens. The sequence continues at coordinate 10,170,622 of OX596257.1, forward strand.
GGCGGTCTCTCTACTTTCGTGCCTATTTTAATTGAGGAGTTTCAGTACCAGTCTTCTACTACTTCTGGTACACATGGCCACACATCAAGCTATACATTTCCAGTATAAGCTGATCTCGCATTGTATAGGATTTCCCTACAATGAGAGGTCAGCTTATATTGGAAACCATAGCTTGATCTGTAGCCGTGCGTACCTCGGTTCACATAATGCAGAACGATGGTAATACTAACCGTGATATAAAGTAGTGTATCATCTCAGGTTGGATGAAATGATGACAGGTCAAAAGACAAACATGTGATCCATGGGATCTCTGAAGCTAAAGGGGAAAATATATAGTCCGTGATGATAGGTCTTAATATATGGTTATGGTGAGAGAACCCGTCAATATGTAGTTCCACGATTATACAATAAGTACCGTGGATTGATGCGAATATTAAAAGTAAACTTCTATTGAAACGGAAAACAAGGGAACTGTTGTTGTCAAAAATTGTTTGAATTCATGTGTAAAATAAAGGATAAACTGTGTTATGGTTAATGAGAAAGGTAGTGAGTAAATGTACCTACTTATGTATATGATCATGTCATTGTAGTGATTGTGTTGCAAGGACATGCTGATATATGTTTAGGTCATATATGTGTCAAAAGCGTTACGCCTACAAACTGCATTAGCAGTTTGGCGATTTTGAACTTTGTAATTTTGGTGATGTTTGGGTTTAATAAATGTTTATAAAAAAAAAAGAATTGGGCATTAGGTAAAGAAAATGGATAAAAGACATGCAGTTGAGATGATAATGTTGAGATGGATGTATGGAGTGACAATAATGGATATGATTAATAATGAGTACATACAGAGGAAGCTTGAAAGTAGCGGTATGGACATCGGACATGTTATGAGGAGGAATGAAAGCCACGTGAGTAAAAAAGTTGAATTTGGAAGTGGGTGGAGTTATGAATATGGAAAAAGAGATGGATAGATCGTGAGAAAGATGATGTAAATAAGAAAGGAGCGAATGCTGTTATGACGGATAAAAAGGCAGAATGGAAGAAGCGAACATATTGCGTCGATCACAAATTGTTAGGAACAGGATATGTAGATGATGAACAATTAATTACTTATAGGTATTATTACATTTTAGGAACATAATAGGAATTTCAATAATTGCATAAACATACTAATTCACATAATCAAGTAATAATAGTTAATAATTATACACATAATCAATTAAAAATTGTTAAATTTCTGGAGTTTGGTGTCGCTACGCTACACACCAACATGCTCGCCACAAGCTGGCGTTTTGGAATATTAATAATATTTAAACGCCACAAGAAGCTTCATGTTGCGACACTAACCACCTATAGTGTATTTTGATCGTTCTACGAAATTTACTGATGCATCCTAAACGACTCTTTAAAATTAAATGAAAGAACCGAAAAAACCGAAAGAACCGGTTCTTTATATTCTAAAATCGGTTCTTATTGCAACCCTCAGAACCGGAAATTCACGGTTTTTTTGGAACCGGGAAAATACGGTTCCGATGCCCTAACTCGAGTCCCACAGTTAAAACGAATCTAACGACACCTCATAATTATGTTTAAATCTATCAAGCTGTTTAGGCTGCAGAGCGTGCCAAAGAAATAGACGTATATACAAACACTCAAAAACATATATAAAAGTGTATATGTCACCGTATTTTTTTGAAAACCGTTAGTTTATAATCAACCTAGCGAGATTATAAATTCCCCGAAATAGTGTGAACTGTACCATACTGCTAACAATATAACGTATTCATTTTCGATAGTTTATAATCTAACGTTGTCAAACCGTCATATTGTAAACTGGCATCATACTTGAACTTGAATGCGTCGGAACGCACTTTGCGCGCTGATTGGTTAAACGTCATATACCCTTTTTGTTACCTGCAGTATATATACATTGTATAAACTCGTATTGACATACAAATATACTCATATTTGTATGTCAATACGAGTACATTTCATTCATGTTCATTATTATAGCTTTTGGTAAAAAATCGTTAATTGCAAGTCTAATAAAAAAAATAAACTTATACTGCTCTCCAATAAAATATACTCTGTGATTTAAACGATGGCGGTTCGGCCTTCGTGTTTCTGCCGGCGTCGCCCGAGTCCGCCCGAACGTATGCTGTGGCGCGATTTTTTAAAACTTTGATAGTTCTCTAGGGGCAGTGCCCCCCGCGCGGCCGCCTAGGCCACGCCTTTCAAGGAACGATTTATTTCAACTATCCATTTTATAGAGTGACAATAAAACTGTGTTATTTAACTTAATAATTAAAACTCACGTTCAGGTTAAAGTTCAGGATAGAAATTCAATTGTTTCAGTCTTTCCTCAAAACTTAACCTAATGCTTTGATTTGTGTTCCAAAATACGGACCTTAGTCCAGTGATTGTTGACCACACCCGGCAAGTTCTAATAGAATTCAAATATCACTTCTTACAAAACACTTTGTAAATCTACGTTCCCATAACGTAAATGTCTCTGTAGTCTGCCTAGGAAGGCGGCACTTGAAGCCAAATGCTGTTTTCACGTCTCACGAAACCCGCACAAATCTCTCTCGGTCGAGCGCATAGTATCCGAATACAGTTTCGTATTCGAGACTCTTCGGGACATCGTTTCCGTTCTGCACTAGCCAAAACTTTGTTTCCATTTTGTCTCTTTGCAATATATTTGTACGATGTGGCAAATACAAAATCTTTATATTTTATCTTTAAGGTCATGCAAAGTTATTAGGTATCTGATAGAGCCTTTTCCAATATTTTATTCTCACCGTTTAGTTGTAGCGTAAGCGTAAAGTAATCATCATTAATTACATTTTAATTGAAAGGGTTTTTTTTTTATTTCAACTTGCTACTCGCTGCTGTTTCTCTATTTATACAAATATACAAAAGGAGTCCATTTTTTAAATTATGGTAAAAATCATATCACATCAATACCTTTTTGCGCAGTTTTAAGAACGAAGCGCACAAACAGACAGATATGGCAAATTTTTATAGGTTACCCACCGACACAAACAGTGCAATCAATACTTTTGAATATTTCCAGAGAAACGTGCCAAAAATAAGAATCTTTCCTGATTGCAATTTTCCGGCTGTGACCTGAAAAAGTAATCGAGTGCGCCAGCTATGCATTCTAATTGCATAGACAATGAACCCAAGTAAAAAAAGTGGAGATTGCCGCTCTGCGACCTATATTTTTATATTTCTTGATAAATTTTGAAAATCTATAATTAATTTAATATATTGCTTTCAAAACTGAAATTCAAAGAAACATAAATTTCTCCTACATGAACATGAACAAACTGATATTTCACAGCAGATTAGCTACGAGACTGAGACAAGTTGTACCGATTGAGAAAGTTAAATGAAAACCTACTAGAAAACAAATTCCCAGTAGTTTCCTGCAAACGAAGTTATCAGTTTCTTAGTTCTAAGTTCGTAGTTTCGATCGAAATCAATTTGGGAGCAGCACAAAGTTTTTAGAGTAACAGTTATCAGGAGTTCTGGTGTGGAACTTTCGAAGAGGGTCTCACAAAGATAACCTAATTTTGTTGAAGATCGAAGTAAACTGTTGTATATAATGTGGGTTGATTGATCAATGCATGGGTGGTATCAATCTACATAGTTAGGGATGTTTAGCTGGTTATAATAGTTTTTTTTTGTTGAGTAACATATTATATACAGGTCGTTGTTTTGGTCAGCGACGAGCGACTCAGGGTCGATAATACAAATGATACTGGTGCTAAAAAAAATATAAAAAAAATACTTTATTTTTTTTTAATAATAAAAATAAAAAATTAAAATTTTGAAAATCATGTAATAAGCTAAAATGTTGACATAATACTCAACGGGAGTACGTGGGAGTAAAGGGGTGGGGCGATGGCGGCTTGCGCCTAGCTCTAGTCTGTGCACGTGCCTAGTAACCATACTTTGCAGTAATTTTATTTCAAATTGAATAAGGTATTTCTCAACATATTTACAGTATTTAATGGAATTAAGTTCATTTTTGGGGAATATATATTTTGTACTACCGCTCCTGGGTCACTTGTCGCCGACCAAAACAACACCCTGTATATAAGGTCCTAATAAATTAGTGAATTTCCTCTTGAGGGATGAATGTATAGGTCATTAGTAATCAAAAAATAATATTTTAAGTATAAATTTTAGTATAAACTAATTGGTTCCATTTTCACGGTAGCTACTCTGGGGCGAACACCTACCTACACATACCTAATAGTACAGTCGAGGACATAAATCGAGTATCATCATCATCAGCCTATAATGTCCCACTGCTGTGCACAGGCCTCCTTTCACAAATGATGGTGAAAGTGAATAGGCAATACTCCACCACGCGTGCCCACTGCGGATCGGTGGAGGTAGGCATAGTGGTCAACCTACCCACTGTTGGAATTTTTCAAGCTGCCTAGGAGGCATCCAACTAGCTTAACGACTATCACAATTAAGTGATAACCGAGACCAACGGCTTTACGTGCCTTCCGAAGCACGGAAACGCTCGATTTGAAATACCACTAGGCGGTCACCCATCCAGGTACCGACCACGACGGTGGTAGCTTAACTTTGCCGATCGATTAAGAACGGCTAATCGTACTACACCACGAGCGCTTCAAATCGAGTATATTTACAACAAATATGTACAAATTTCAATGTAATATAGAAATTTTCCTCAAATCTGCCGCTGCTTCCGATTAACGGACATAAATATGTATTTGTGAAATTCAAAATTAATGTTCTATCTAATATCTCATAATTTCAATGTTTTGGAGAAAATCGTTGCTGGGTTACAATAAGTATATACCTACATATTTCTGTCCTCGGCTGTACCTACGTACCAAATGTGTCATGGACGAAATCACTATTCTAATTGCAATAACAATTTGCAACAATAATATTTCACATTGTCACCTATTTATAAAGCTCAGTCAGTACAGTCAGATAGCAAAAAGAGTACATTTGAAAATAATCACTTAATTAATTTTAATGGTAGATCTACCTGTAGGAGCTATCTACGTACCTCTTGATTGGTCACCTATATAATGCAATAAGTTAAATTCTTAATCTCATGATAACTTTCTTGATAACTTATAGATCTCCTACATTACATAAAGTGTTTTCATTGGTGTGTTGGTTCGTTGTCCTTCTTTCACGCAGGAACGGAGCAAAACGGGGTAACTGATCGACCTGATTTCTTATATAGGGATGGTTTAGGTATGTGCTGGACAGTTAATATGTATAGGCTACCTTTTATCACGGGAACTATTTAGGTACTATAAATCGACTTGTTTGACCATAAACTATAAAGTAGTACATACCATAATACTTTGGTAACCTCACGATGTTTTCCTTCATCGAAGCTCGAGTTCATTGTAGGATGACCTTCACAAAGGTATTTGTCGATTAATCGCTTGGCTCGCGGTTAAAAATATAACAATGACATCAATTGTTATAATAGAACGCGCGTCCCTCGCGAAATCCAACGGGTTAAGTTATCACCATAACTGCCTGCCATTCCAGACATGCCAACACATACCTAATAATAAAACAAAAGCAGTTGCGATGTGGTTACGATCACTAGTAAGAATTTATTTTTCCTGTTAACTTATCATACTTAGAACACTAACAATACCCATTTAAAATTGGGTCATTGGAACTGGCTGATTTATCTAAATAATACAACCGACTATACCAAAACAAAAAGGCTACGGTTCAGTGCCCAACCACAAATTGCCGTCACAGGGTGCGCGCGGGAACATCGTAATTTTATCAATAATCACTTAATTGACGTCAAATAACAACCGGTAAATTTTACGGAAAAACATACAATTATTAGTGCAGGCCAGTGCAACATCCTGCGTTTTGAACCTTTGCATAACAGATGTGTGCAGCGCGACATCATGCACATACAAATTACAATATGGTTATTCGTGATAAAATGTGCGCAAGCTCAAATAAACGGTGAATTCTGGTGGCTCAATGATCGAGTTACTAAAATGCACGGAGAACGTGTCCCTGCTCCAAAATTCGAACAATTAAGTGTATTCGATAATGATGAAAGTGACAAAATTGTGTTTAGAGATAATGATAATCATATATTCAGAGAACATACTCAGAAGAACAGAGAATATACTCAGAAGAACCATAGAAAAGAAGAAAGTGTCGAAAATATTGGCAAAAGAGAGCATGACAATGATTTGCAAGATGAGACAATTATATGGCCTTCAGAAGACAAACAAAATATTCATGATCTATCTTCTACAACCAGCCCGAACCAGAATTATGTGCTAACAAATAATAGAGATAATACATCCATTACAAACGATTCCAAACATAATGCTGTAAAAATAAATATGGAAAATAATATACCACAAGATAGTAAAGATATACTTATATTTAGTTATCCAGATAGCGATAATTTTGTTTTGAATAACAACAATTTTCTAACTACTCCTACTAACAATATTGGAACATCTTTACCAACTGAAATCAATGAAACTAATAATAAAAATAGTGCAGTTTTGTTCAATGATAATATATCGAGTGAAAATCACATAGATGACGAATCTCAAGCTCAAAACATTTGCACCTATATTAAGAAGATTGACTGCTACCGTAGCAATGGAATTGTTTACAATGCTGCATCTGTAAAGTTAGTATAAATATTCTATCAGTTAAATTTATTGTCGATACATGCTAATATACATGGTATATTTTACAAATGTCATATTATTTCAGAAAACATACTTCCGCTGGTATAAATTTGATTTGTTGCATACTACCACTAAGTGAAGCAAAAGATAAAAAAGAATCCACAAATATATATTTCCCTGACTCGCCTTGCAAGAATACCAAACGTTACAAAAGATCGAACAATGAAGAAATTAGTATAGCCCTGAAACAAAGAAAGGTTTTACTTCAACGAAAATATGGAACGCAAGCTCCTAAAGTAAAACCAGCAGATTCACAAACAAGGATTGTTAATGAAGAAGAATACGTAGACCCTTACTGGAATATCAAGAATTTTCATACTAATAAAAATCCTGCTACAAACGATCAAATAAAGCACGAGTACGAAAACGATTACGTTGAAGACTATGTTGTAGAATTACCTAAACCAGGACTTTTTGGCTTGTATTCAGATCACCAAAGTTCATCGAGTTGGTCGATTTTAAAAGAAAATAAGGGAATTTATGGTGTAAATACAGATTATGATGGCAATAATAATGATGAGGATGATGAGGATGATGCAACATTATTCGGATATTCAACTATCGATCCTCGAATAGTTAAATCTAAAAAGAAAAATCATGGAAGACCAGTTAAACTAACAACTGCAAACTCTGCTGAAGTAGCATTCGACTCTGAAAGCCAGACTATCAACTACCAATCTAATCCAGATTTTCAAGTGCTGCAAGGATTCAAACTTCTTAATTTGATACGAAATAGAGGGTATACTAAAAATATCAGAAAAACCACAATAGCTGAAAGTAGCGCTGACGACAGTAAAGAGACTTTCGTAACGATACCATTTGATGGAAGCTCTGAAAAATTTGGTGCCTTGGGTGGAGATGACGAACAGTTATTCAAGGGCTGTGGAAAGATTGTTAAAGAACCAACAAAGGAATATGAAGACGGTAAGTACTCCGTAAAATATTTATAAACAAGCCAAAGAAAATTAGAAAACAAATCAATTAAAAAGGGTAGTTAGTAGTAAATAAGAATAGGCGGATCAGTAGCTTGCAGAAGTAGAATGTTAAAATAGAAACCTATATTTTCAACAGGTAAACAAATAGGTGAAGCAGAAGATGGTTCGCATCCATGGACAGTTCTCGTTGTCCGCACCAAGAGAAAGCAGGACGTGCTGTGTTATGCGACACTTGTCCATCCTCGTGCTGCGGTTACAGCTGCTGATTGTGTAGATGGGTTTGTTTATATTAAATACTAGCTTTCCGCCCGCGGTTTCACTCGCGCCCCCTTCTTTAACCCCTTACCTACCCTACTCTACCCAACCCTACCCTACCGCGCTAAGTTTACATTAGAAAACTTTATATTGTCGTTAAGTTTTCATAAATTTTCTATGTTTCTGCGCATTTTTCTTATTTTTTTTTTATTGTAAGAACCTTCAGCGAACTATTTATTAGAAAACATTTAAAAAAAACGATGAATGAAATCGGTAAAGCCGTTCTCAAGTTATAGCGTGACCAGTAAAAATAGGAGTTCATTTTTATATACCTACCTATAAAGATTTACTAAAATAAGGTTTGATCCCCATTTAAGAGAACGCAAAATTAAATGAAGTCATAATATAACTGATTATTTTAGCCAATTTGCATCATTAAGAGCAGCTAAAGGATTAGACTTGGAGATGGGTATTTTTATGTCCCTTCTAACAAAGAGCTAACTGTTACTGTATGGTATCTGTGAGAGGCTTTTAGTCAAAGGCGGTCATATCCATCGACAATGATTTAATATAATGCTCATACATTTACTTCATGCAGAACGTCTCCTGGTGAAATTACTATATTAGCTGGTATGTGGGACCTCAACGAGAGGTCACGATCAAATCAACGCGTCGCTTCCACACGCATACATTCGCAATATAGACCTGGAAGTTTGGAAAACAATTTGGCTTTATTGGTAAGAGCAATTTTACTTTCAACTGAATTTTCTCTTGATTTTTATACCTAATCGATGTTTTTATTTTCAAGTTCTGGATGAATCCTTTGAGACTGAGTTCTTACATTCAACCAACGTGTCTTGCAGAGCCTACTCTTGGCGAAAATTGTATGCTCTTCGGCTGGGGTGGATTTGATCAAGGTATTTGACTCTTTCATATCCTAATTTCTAATTATTGTACCAAAAATTTAGAACAGAATAGATGATCGATTTCTAGAACAAGAAAATAAAAGATGATAAGCACATGAAGCCTAAAAGGTAACTGATGGAAAGCTGCCGCGGTGAACCTTGTCTGCTTGGCCCTGTGCTGAAAATGTGTCATTCCCAGGCGGTTGTACCTAAGTTTTCTCATTGAAGCACATTTAAAAAAAGATATGATAACCAAATCATTTTTGTTCCGCAGCGATTCGCATGCATTCACGTTGGCAAAGGGCTTCGATCCTCAGTTCACGGGATTGCAACTCGCGCCTATCTTCAAGCAAACTTGGAGTAGATCTGCCAACGAACGCGTTCTGTGCGTCTGTTAGGTCAAAAGGAACTGTGGTACTTATGTGCATATTTTAGCTTCTATTCTTATCTTTACTGTCTATTCTTTACGACGTCTTCAACAGTTATCAACGCGTAAGTAATGTTTATGGGAAGACCTTTAATATCTGTTCATGTTTATAGCCTGACTGCGAGGTAACAAAATATTGTACCTACGTAGTTAGGTACTTATATTGTTTACCGTACTAAAACACTTTCAATATAATTGAAACTATTTATAACCATGCACGAATAGATTTTTACTCTATGGCATTAGATATATTAAGACCAACCTTATTCTATGATTAAGACCGTATTCTTATACCACATTTCCTTCAAAATAAATAATTCTATTCTAAATTGCTTATGCACGTTACGGGTGGCAATTATTGTAGTGATGAGTTTCATTCACATTTTAAAATACTAGCTGTCCCCCGCGGTTTCACCCGCGTTCCCGGGATAAAAAGTATGCCCTTCTACATACCATAGACTATCTGCATGCCTGATGATCCGTTAAGTAGTTGAGGCGTGAAGGCGTAACAAACAAACTCACTTTCGCATTTATAATATTAGTTAAGATTAACTTTTTGGTTACTACGGAGGTTGCACATAACATTTCTGAGCATTCTGTTTTTTAAATGATTAAAATCCATCAAGAAATTTCATTTTAATCCATTCAGGGTTAAGCCGTGGGAACAAATAGACTGATAGCCAGAGTCGAGCGAAGTATGACGTCCACGGACGACGTGACGGAACGCTACATCCTCGGGAGCGTTTTTGAGATTCTTGCACTAAAGTCGCTGTAGCTTCGTCATTTTTGATCCGATTCAATTATTTTTTTCACAGTATTTATAGGTTCTTATACCGCTACAAATCTGCATACTCAACAAAAAACGTGAATGATCCTCATAACCAGAAATTTTAAGCTTTCATATCATCATCAGACAGGTACAGGCGGTCCCCTAATCTGTAACATCGATGGTCGCAACTCAGCTGTGGGCGTGGCAATATGGCGCGACAATGTGTTGGTGTTATTGCCCGCGCGGGAGTGGACGCTGCGGGCGAGTCGTGTGTTAATGGCTGATTAATGACGTAAGTTAATTATTTATACGCTATATGCAGTTGAGTACATGCTATACCAGTTCATCATCGGCATTTTCTATAACTTTAGCCTTTACCATAGTTTTCCTGCCTTCGGTCCTTTTTTTACCTATTTAGAGATTGAACTGTGAAACACCCTTTCTTAGTGGATGCCTACGTTATACATATAAGGAACCACTGTTCACATTTGAAAGTTTCTAGACATAGGTTTAAGCTGTATCTGTTTCTACTTTTATATCTACCAATACAGATTTTCGGGAACACGTAACAATTCGAGATGTCTGGCACAGCGAATGTTACATACTGAACGTTGATATAACTGCACCAAATAAAAGGTCCCTAAAATGTCACATGGTACTATAGTAAAACAAGTATTTACTTTTAGTAATTTATTTCGTTCACGTTTACAATTTAAATGTACGAGTTCAGCCCTGAACGATTATAAACTGTAACTGTAACCTAGGGCTGGCGTGAATAAGATGACGCGGCGCTAGAAAACTAAGTATAGGAACTAAACATAGTTAAACAAAACTACTTCACAATACATTGGGAATGTCGAGATCTACACGAATATGTAATTTTATCATAAAAAAAAGTTCAACACTGACATGGATTTGTAAATAAATTATTTTACATTGTACTTATTACATTAATAATCTTTGGTGTCGAACTCGATTAAACATTTAATAATGAATGAGATAGTTACGGTCATATAGACATTTATCTAAAACAATTCCAATATGAGCCGAGAAACTTAATCTTTATGTAGGCAAAAATACATAATTAACAAGTCTTACAATTTACAGCCCGTTCGTATTGTTTCACATTTCACTAGAAATGTTTACGTATAAAGTGAAATGTGTAACAATAATTTCAATAACAACTAAAATATATCTTCGACATAACGTAATAATACTCGGGGTTTTGTAAATAATCACTTAAAATTTATAATGCAGCTGTCCTCCAAAAAAATGTTTATGAAAATAATTCAAACCACTATCAAATACCCCTCAATTTTGACTAACATAAACAACCACAACGAATTAAAAAAATGCATTTCATAAGGCGCGTAGGATGAAACAATAATATAAATATATAAAATACTATGTTTATGACAAGATCACGTTAACATCACATTGTTTGTTTGTTTGTTGCGCAGACGCAGGCGCAGGCGCGAAGCAGCTCAAGCGATCACCAGCGGCTCGTCGTCCGAGAACCCTTGGATGGGAGGCACGTCGTCATCGTCTGCAAATTAACAAAACTATTAATTTATGGCACAATAAAGTATTTTTGTTAAATTGCCTTATTTATTTTACTTGACGCAGAGAATGCATTGTGTTAATTGAAATAAACCTTGATAGTTCCAAGATTTGAATTCAATTGTTCTAATCACGAAGATTCAAGTCATCAAGATACTTGAAGACAGTATTAAGAGATGAGATTTCTTAGAAACGAGGAAGTAAATTATTGGCAACTTTGATTTAGTTGCATTAAAGTAGAGAGCGAAGGCATCTGTCGAGTTTACGTTTCATGCACATCTTTTTATGTAGAAAGAATGTATTCATCTGATTGCGTATCAATGTTCTTGGTTGCGACCTTCTATAAGGTCGATGTACCTAACAAAATGTGTATGCGAAAAGTTTTTTTTCAGTTTCTGACATTTCTAGTACCCTAACCTAAGTTGGTCTCGTAAAGCATTTTGATCCTTGTCGGAGACGGGATTAAATAAGCTAATATAAATATTTTTGAAAAATCGTCGTTTTCTCGCTGACTATAATTTTTCAAAAAACTGTAAATTCAGGTTCAAATCAATCAAAATTAAAGGACGGTCACTTATGACCATATTCGCGTGGCTTCAACCCTTAAGGTGGCTGCCCCTACTAATCCTCCAAAATGTCCACCTGTACCTCTCGTAATGTTTATAACTCGCCGGCCCACCACAGTGGCAGCGGCGCGATCGGCGATCGTACCTCCGGTAGTGTGTACAACTCACCATGATCCCCGAGGGTGGCCTGTCCCCTCCGGTTGTCGTATCGGGGCGTGTGCGCGGTGAACCTGAGGAAGGAGCGCGCGAGCCGGCGGTGGCGCACCACCGCGTGCACCAGCGCCGCGCCCAGCGCCAGCCCCACCACCAGCGCCGCGCCGCCGCCCCACCACAGCGCTGTCATCGCTGATCCTACCTCCGCTTCCGAATCTATATCAACGGGTTACATTTGAATATAAGGCACGTGTAAATTCGGGTGGATCACAAAACTGACACGTGCCGGTCTATAAGGTCTTCCTGACATACCCTGGCATGGCGCACAAAGTTATATCCTCCAGCTTGTACTCGGGGCAATGCAGTTACAATGTATTATCAGAGCAGGATATATGGACACTCACACAAGGTGAGCAGACGGAGCATCACTCACGCGTTATCAACCCTTCCCCCTCCCCAATGAGCTCTGGCAAACTTACGCGCAGGAACACACATAAAATTATCTGGCTGCGGTATTCTGTAAGATGGAGGTACTTCCCCAGATGGAAATACTCCAAATTTCGAAAGTGACCTCTACCTCTCTTAGAACTTGTAGAAATAAAAAATCCTGCCAGATATCGCACGACGTGTGGTAAAACTAAACCGTACAGTACACACTGTATTGAACGCATAAATATCTGAACTTCACACATATTATTAGTGTAAGAATTAAGAGGACTCAATTCGTCATACTTTTCATACAAAATCTCTGTACTTATTATGGCGTTGTTAAACATTTTTCGTTAGATGTTTTGAACAAATTAGTATCTTGTGCACTATATCTAGCCTTGTATCTAGGCGTAATTTAAATAAAGTGTGAAACAAATTCAGTCAAAGCCTCCGAAAAACAGCGTTTTTGCCTGAACTTTGGCCATATCTAATGTACCTATAAATTGTAAAAGTAAAGAAAACATTTAGATACCAGGCTTGCAAATGTATTGGAGATTCTAAATAACTAACTTTTTTTTCTAAAACTTGTAAGATTTTTTCACAAGAAGTATACTCCTGGAACAAGTTTTATGAATGCGAAATCATGAATGACGATCTAGCGAAGCGGCCGCGAGTGATCAGCGGAATTTACCGACTGATAACCGACGGCTCTGATGCTATCTCTCTTTTTTCGCAGTCAAACATTACGTTGGATGAAACAACAAGCTTTTAGACTATGCTCGCGTTGAAGTTGCGCCGGCCACAGAGGGCCGCCTTAAGAGCAATCCAAAATCCATGAATGCTTATTACCTCACTTTATGTATAGAAAGATCACTCACCCATAGTCATGGTCTGTACTTCGCTCAGGTCACTGTAGTACCCATCAGGAGTGACCGCCCTCACGCTAACGTAGAGTGACTTTGTAGAAGTGACCGGAGCAGTCATCAGTAATGGCGGACAGTCCGCTGTCATTATCTTCATGTCCTCTGTCGGGTGTAACAAGTCCTCAGGGATCTCCTTCTCAGATATTATTACTTGGAACTTGTGTCTGTAAAGATAAAGTTTTGGCATTAAATTTCATATAAAAGAGGTGCTTTCAGGCATGATTTTCTCTACTTTAATATTAGCTTAAAGGACTACATTTGGTATCGTTTCATGTGCCAATTTTCAATGTTGCCATTTGAGGTGCTAAAATTTCATACTACTGAAATTACTATTTAATGAAAAATCCATTTATCTGTTAAAACTTTGAACATACGTTATTAACCTAAATAAACCTACTGCAGGTCGAATCAAAGTTGAAGTCGAATTTTAAAATGTACGTCTCTCCGACTACTGTATCTCCGACTCTGTCTCTCCGAGTACTGTCTCTCCGACTACTTTCTCTCCGACTACTGTCTCTCCGACTACCGTCTCTTCGCCTACAGTCTCTCCGACTACTATCTCTCTCCATTCGAGCGTATGGAAAAGAGATAACAATTAAGCGGCAATTGATAACAACACTCACTTAGGCTCCTGTTCCAAATGCTCATCGTCCCAGCGCACCATGATGTGTCCATTCTCCGACAGCCAGGCGACAACTTTACGCGGTGGTTCTACGGATTTACTTCTGGCCGATGTGCAAGTTGAAACCGCTTCTTCTGGGATCGATACCTAGGGAATTAACATAGATTTTTAACACACACGGCTAACTGATCCCAAACTAAGCAGAGATTGTACTAAGGAAACCAGATAACTCTTATACTACATAACTACGATTTCACGATACAGTATTTTTATTACATTATTGCTTCTAATCAGTCAGTCAATACTAATGGACGAATGCAAAAAAGACCACTGTATCAATGAACAATAGCAAAAACAAAACAATAACTGTCTCCTTCATACTCATAAGCTTCACCGCGCGTGAGAGAGACGTCACGCCGCGCGGTTATTCACAGACAAATATAAGCGCTACGTGTAAATGTGTTGAACGTGCCAGCTTTAGTTAACACATATTATTTATCCCGGAAAAACAGATCCCTTAGGAACTAGTAACAAATATGAATATAATATAAAAACTTTTTAACAAAAAATTAAACCACCGAAAAAACTGAAAAGCAAAAAATAATTTTGAATATAACTTGAATTTTATAAGGTTTTTTCGTCGGTTAAAAATGACTTACGTGAACACAAACGTTGTATCGTCCACCGACCGGCACGTTCTGTATGACGTGGGCGACGCTGCTGTTAGCGGATGGCACTAGATCGTACTGACTCTTCTTATTGCGGGTCTCTTCTGTTATCTCCAACTAGAGTGGGACAAACAATCATATTAAAAAACATACCATTATTTGAAAAAACATGCTCTTGTCAAAGTCTTCCTTGCTTGTCCTTTCCTTAGTCAAGTTTATAAAAAATCGAGCTCAAAAGACTTACCCTGTATGTGACAGGTTTTTTCAGTGCATTACAGTTAGCGTCCCACAGAATGTTCATTTCAGATTTATTCTCATCGTATTCCACGCGTAGATTTTTCACTGGAGCTCTAATAAACAATTAAATAATACAGTTAATAATACGATTAATGTTGTATGCCTCAATACGGAATAGGTAAACCACAAATTACAATACAAACATCAGCCTGACCTGCCGGGGAAACTCAATAAAAAATATTTTATCCAAATAGAACTACGCAGAGACTTATGAATTGTAACTCAAATAACGGTTCGGAAGGTTGCATTTACTGAGAAGAGTCGGCAATCAACTAAGCTATCACTCTCAAAAGAAAACAATAAGGTCTCTATTATTTAACGCCTTTATAGACTGACAGTATTTAAATAGTAAATAGCTGACTCAAGCAGATTAGCCTCCACATGCAGCACCTGTTCACAATTAAGACGCGTGTGGCAGCCACCGCCTTCATCTCCGTATTGGAAGCAATTGGGCGACTCGTCACACTATGCTGCCTCAAGCAAAGGCGTTAAACCCAATTTCCCACACAAACCCGCAGATATAATTCTTAATCTAATACTAGTAACATGTAAAGCCAGCTTACTTTTCATTTTCTCTTGTAATAATGTCAACTGGTTGAGAGAGTGGTCCACCTAGTAGTCCCATCCTAAATATGTACGACTCGCAAGCATGCAGATTCTCTATCAGCAAGCTGGTGTCTTCCGTTACTATTTTAGTATCTGCAACAAAAATAAACTATGTGATAAAAAAAAACGTGTTATAGCATAGCTTTAGGTGCAGCCTATGTAGCTAGATATAGAAGGAAACACTCTCCAGCGGCAAGCAGAAAATACCAGTTCCAAATTCCTCTAGAATGGCGCTAGAATATGAAATGAATTCAGCCGCGTTGTTGATGGACTGAAGTACGCTGTGTACAGTGTTGCCGGATAAAGCATTTTTTCCGCAGACTTTAAAACATTAGAGGTGTGAAAACACCGGGCGGGCTCAAAGGACTTTTCTTCCGCGGACGCTCAGACTGTGGAATGAGCTCCTTGCCGTGGTTTTCCCAAAGGAGTACAGCATGGGGTTCTTCAAGAAGGGTGTGAAGGTTTCTTCAGGGTCGGCAACGCACGAGTGATACCCCTGGTGTTGCAAGTGTACGTATAGACTACGGTAACCGCTTACCATCAGGCGGGCCGTGTGCTTGTTTGCCACCTTAGTGGTAAAAAAAAAACACGGTAGATCTAATGTTATTACAGTGCATCTGGCAACGCTTCGTAGACAACACGGCTAACTACATTCATACACTGTTGCTACACTGTTGGATGTATGGGGATTGTTCTCCTTACCTCTACACTCCATAGTGCAGCCATTCTAAGCTGACCTTAGGATCTTCATACAATCGAAGATTCCCATGTTTACGTAGTTAATAATCTGTGTTATAAGGGACCCACAAGGAATTTTGAGACGACCAATTGTTCGGATGCATATGCCGATTTTTTTAAATTAAATAGACTTACCATTAGACATTTCACCAGGATTAGTCCTGCGAATCATATTCGTGTAATGGACTTCGTATTGTACTTTCTTGTTCTTGTATCTATCATCGGTGGGTGGTGACCACGTCAGTTGTACGGATGTGCGTTTCTCCTTCAACAATATGGCGGTTAAAGTGAGTTGCTCGTCTGGAGTGCCCTCCGTACGAAGTGGCACGGTGAATGGTTTGCCGAATATCTTGTTCTTATAGGCTTTTACTTCTATGTATAGTTGTACGCCGGGGGGTAAATCTGAAACTGTAACAAAATAATATTTGAATAAAAAGTTGCCATTTATCAATCAATAGAAAGAACAAGAATCTCGAAAGCTTTGAAAACAATTTTTTTAACGCAACAATTTGCGCGAAAACGCATAATATAATATTGTTGGAACTCAAATTTGACTTATTACTTAGTTTCTGTTTATGTTTATCTTATATCCTATCAAGAGGCTCCCTTTCTGGGGATTCTTGCGGCTACTAATTTTATATTGAATGAAATTCGAAGTTTCCATTGCATAATGACACAACACTTTTAAAATTGTCTTTGGACATTTAAAATTACCAACTCAAATCAAACCTCGTACCAAATAAACCTCCACTCATGCTACCTCCACTCCCATAAAGTGCGATATCCAGCGAAGGCAGACCTGCCTAGCATTAAATTCTCTATGGAACAGTAACTAAATTACAGGTAATATTAAACCTTGTGTCTTATACGCGACAGTGGCATTTAGAGCACGTTGACCGCGGTCAATAACTAAATTTTTTACATGAGAGTATCGAGTAGCTCATCATCGCTCTTTGTCTCACTATGCGTGTCTTCGTCTTTTTGGCTTATGTCATATTACTGGTAACAACTACAACTTACTGGTAATCTCGTTCGCTTCAGTAGTGATGGGGTCCCGTTGAGCGTACTGCGAGGGCAGCAACACTTGTACCCTGTAACCCTCGACTCCTCGTATCTTGTGCCACCCCAATTGTACCGAGTTGTCTTTGCGAGCCATCGTCAAGTTGACGACGGCGTCGACGTCACCTCCCTCGTCGAACGTTATGTTGGCTACCTCTGATGATACTGATGTGTATGCCTCGTTTGTTGCTGTTATCTGTTTGGAGTACATATGGTTTTTATTGAATTTGTCACATTTGTAGGGTTCTGAACCAAAAAGGTAAAAAGGAATCCTTATGGTGCCACTCTGTTCGTCTGTCCGTCTGTCACAACAACCGCTTATGTTATTTGAAATTGTGAATATTGATTACCCAATCTTCTTGCAAATGAAAAATTATAAAAAATATTTTTAGTTTCTTTGGGTCGGCCCCCAAGTGGGGTTACAAGTTTAATTGGGGTCTCATATGAAAGAGCTTTATTTGTACATTTCAACACAGGTTTTTACATTCTTTTATGTTGCGTAATTTTTAACTAAATGATGAAAAATGACCCCCCCTGCTATTCCTTGCTAAGCGCATTGCATTTGTGTGATGATGCCCTCGGCAAACAACTCTTATAAAAGCTCGATATTCCCTGCACTTGTCAATTTCAACCTTATAACAAAACAACAACAACTCAAATACCAACACACTCACCCAAAACGAGTAATTCTTCAAAGGCTTGAAATTGCCCTCTAAAACGACAGACTGAGTCTTGGTATCGTTAGCGAACACAATCGAGTTAAACGGTGGTAGGGGAGGCGCGTAATACACCATGTAGTGGTGAATAACACCCTGCGGCTTCTCCGGTCGGTCCCAGATAATGTTCACCCGACTGCCGACCATTTGACGTACTGTTAGTTTGAGAGGGGGAGATGGCACTGGAAAAAGAAAACAAAATTAAATGTGCGTTCACATTGAGATAAAAAATAATCCCCAATTAGATATTGGTAAGTAAGGTATAAGTCAAGTATGTCGAGATTAAAACCTGGCTATACGATTTAAGGTTAATTATCGATTAACACAAACTATTATTGAGGTGTTTTGTTTATCGTTGTATGATACCAGCCCCAGCCTAAGTCATTATATCGTCAATCATTTTTTCCACCATTACACATCATATCACACGAAAGCACGACAAAGCAAACAAGACAAAATATAGTACCTAGCGATTAACACGATCATGGTGGTCTAAAGTGTCAATAAAATCATTGATTCATGCAATTTAATACCACATGCTCATATGTGCTATATTTATTTGTTATTTCCCATTCAATTAGAGAAACTATGTACTCACAACAAAATTCAAAATCACGTTAGCACTTACTGAATATTAAAAAGTCTAAATCACGCGTTTACTTTGTATTTGCTGCACAATATTGCAAATTGCACAAGTTATAAGAACACTAAATGTTAATGTTTAGTGTTCTTATAACTTTTGTTTGTTTGCCATCAAGGATAATTTCTTACGGTTATTGTATCAAAAGAATTTGTTGGAATCTTTTTTCGAAGCTATAAAAGAAACATAAGAAATAAACAAAAAAAAACTAAAAAATTACGAAATTTTACGCAGAATACTAATTGATGTAAACATATCACACCTACACTGATTACATATCTGGATTATTAACAAGAAAAAAATATGATATAACGTTGAATGGTAGAGTCTGGCAAACGAAAGTTGAGCCTGGCTGTAATTGAAACTCTTTAGATGGCAACATTCTATTATTGTCACTTTCGTCACCCGGCATAAAATGTGTCAACTAGTTTACCAGAACCAGTTTTGATACTAACCCTTTACTCATAATGGCTTTATAGCTAAATCAGTGTTATAGTGTCCATCTTCTCATTCTTTCGATCACCTTAATGTTCTACAATATGCTAAATTAACTTCTAAGGTCGCTAATCACCGAAACATCTATTCATATTGTTCTACGAAGGTAAAAAAAACTAGACAAAATTCAAATTTCCTACCTCGGTTCTAATGTTTAAGCCTTAAGTTTATAACGATAGTAAAATCAATTGTAACGTTTGAAAGTGCTTTATAAGGGCCTATATTAAATAATCAATTTTGGAATTTGAATATATAATAAAGTATCAAAACAATTTATTCCTACTATACTTAGTGATACCACATCTAGTTTTTTTCAATTTGCCGCGCTTTTTCAGGTTCTACTTTCGTATGCCAGACTATAGTTCCCTTCATGGCTTTGTGTGCTTACCACCGTCGGCCACATCATCACTAACCACGGTGAGATTGTGGTCAAAGGGCTATTCATAGTTTTTTTTTTTTTTTTTTTTCAAAAAGTGTTATAAATGTACGGTAGGCGCGCGAATTAATACTCTACTTCTGTTTCGAGTTTTTTTTTACTTCCAAAAATGACTGATCCGTGTCCTTCAAGTTCAGTAACAAAAAAACTATTTTTATTCATCACCAAACACGGGAGATGGCGAAAAGAGTTTTGGATATGCCTACTGAAGAAAGGCTAAATAACTTTATGACCTTGCCTTTTGTCATTATTTCAGACGAGCGAGTCGATATACTGGACTATCTAAAAGAACATTATCTCTACCACCGATGCTTATTTCTGTTTAATTTATCGATATGACTGTCACTAATTAGCTCACAGCACCAGCAGTACCAGCACATTCCTAAGCTCGGTATTCAACTCGCGCGCCTTATGTAGTAGTTTGGAGGTTATAGTAAGTTTTAAAATAGATAAGCAAGACAGTTAAAACATTTTATTCAAGCCGAGCGTAGAGTTGCCACACAAAATTATTTACACAAAAGAAGGTATTAGTGAATAATATGAAAGTTCAATAAAGATTAGATTAAAACAGATGTAAGAATATGTAACAAGGAAGTATGATCCATACCAGACAAGTTAATCAATATTTAACAAATAATTAATGATATTGAATATTCCACCACCACGGGGTAATTCTTTACCTCCTTGTCCTGTAGTAGTGTTGACGTATTTCATCGAAGCATAAGTCTTGTTCGACTTGCTATCCTGAATGTAGAATGTCACGTTGTAGTTCGTATATGGCTCCAAGTCTGTAAACCTGTCAGTGGAAATGCATTCATATACGTAAGCTATAAGGTTCAAATTAGACACTTCACGAAAGCCATTGTGAAGTTTTACTAGTATTCTTTAACATCATAATGGGTCACTAACTGCCGTATTCAGAGATGTCAATTAGAATTTAATGACAGATTAGTATGTCTTACTCTGTTTATTGATTGACTGTAGAAAGGGACAGAATTAGAGATAACGAATCATTACACTTAATTGACGTCTCTGAGTACCGCAGCAGGACACAGGTACTCAGAGAGCAAAATCAAAAAGACAGTTGCTGTTTATAACATACCCTTTATTCAGTATCGGCCTTACTCATAAACGCTATTTAACTAAATCGACTGAATAAATGGTCAAATAAATAACGTCATCTTGCTGTCATTGTCAAACAATTTGACGTTATTTAGGTGACCACTTAATCATGTTATTAGTTAAATAACGTTTTATGAGTAAGGGGGTTTATGTATAATCTTTGATCTATTCTTGCAAGATAAACTACCAAAATATCATCATAAAAGAGCAACCCGTCACCCAATCTAATATAAAATGTATAACATACGACTCACCTGTATGTGCTGTCATTAGCCCAAGTCATATTCCGCCACAGTCCGTCGCTAACCTTCGATATGGACGGTAGGAAGCTGTACAGAACCATCTTCTGTTGCGCCATCCAGCACGATATGAGGAAACTCGTCGAGTTTATCGATGACTGATCCACGCCAATGTTTAAGAACTGGAATGCATAGTAATTATAGTAAAATAATTTCAAGTTAGCTAACCAATAAAGCGGGTGAAACCGCGGGGCACAGCTAGGAAATAACAAAATTTGTACAAACCCTTACCTGATAGACATGACTAGTATCATTGCTGGAACAATTGGCTTCGTCAGTCCCGTCGTAGCAGTCCTGATGACCGTCGCACACCTTCGATATATGCAGGCAGAACGCGTCGCAAGCGAAGTCCGTAAGCGGGCAATTAGTTGATTTATGACCCTAAAATCCGAAAATTCTTTTAATTCGTATACTTTGAGCTCCACGGATCAAACTTTTCTGGGCTTTAGAACAATACAGACTTGAACAATGTTAATGAAACGCAAGAGATAAAACAAATTGAGAGTGTCGCCTCAAGCCAAAAAGAATTTTGGAGCAATTGGTAAACAAACTTGAACAATACACAAACTTGTTGCGCCACTCGTGCTGAACTTGAGAGCCTTAAAGGCTTCGTGTGCTAACTTCCTTCAACAATCACATTACACGGTGAGCACATCACATGGGAACTGAAGTCATTTTCGCTGTGTTTTCTGATACCTATAACCTAGATGTCTTCAAGTTCAGATCGAATAGGCATTTCCTGGACGAGCGTTCGACGTCTCCGACAGCATCATGACTTCTGAGATCAGTCCACAAAAAGTAAGTCCACACCATATTAAAAAAAATCTAAAAGTGAAACAAGTACTCACAGTAAATGTACAGTCAGCCTCATCACTGCCATCGGCGCAGTCAGCATGTCCGTCGCACAGTTTGTGCACCTCGACGCAGGCGGTGTGGTCGTTGCAGAGCGTAGAGTCGTTGTGGCAGACGGGGCCGGTGGAGGTGGCGGAGATGGGGGAGGCGGGGGGCGCGGGGCGGCGCCGCGGGGAGCAGCCGCGCTCGTCCGCGCCGTCCGGACAGTCGAACGCGCCGTCGCACACCCACGGCAGGGGGATGCACACACCTATCGTACCCACACGAGTTTTGTTTACTGACTGTACCGGGTTAACATGAATACTTAAGGGCTACCGTGTAAGGAAATGGTAATGAACAAAGAGAATATAACGCTACGCTAAGAAGAGACGAGACATCCTTAGAGCCGAATGAAATTAATTTGGCTAATTTGACAGATCTTTACTGCTGGCCGCATAAATAAGCTCAAAGTCACTCAGCGAGCTATGGAACGAGCTATGCTCGGAAATTCTCTACTGGACAGGGTCCGCAATGAGGACATTCGTAGTAGAACGAAAACGACGGACATAGCTCGTAGAGTTAGTAAGCTGAAATGGCAATGGGCGGGAAACAGTCAGCTACAAGCCGCTGGGTGCAAGCGGCCCAAAACCGTTCGAAGTGGAAGTCAATGGGGGAGGCCTATATTCAGCAGTGGACATCCATAGGTTGATATGATGATGATGATGATGAATTTGACAGAAAGAGAAGAAATTATATAAGCTAAGATTTGAAAGAGTGGGACGACAGTATACGCCATTACTTATCATTTTATTTGTTATCACCCTGATTCCATAGATTAAAATTCAATTTCTATTTTCTTCAGACTGGTCAACTTAATTGAACTGAGCTATTTCTATAACAATTCGACCTTAAGAGGAGCATCGGACAAGTCGATTGATAGCTTTCTTGATATTCACGTTTTCCATAAATATAATATAATTGCAGAAAGTAGAAGCCAATTTAAATGGAGATCTTTATTTTTTTACGCATTAGCTCCGCTGGTTGACAATCGTGAAGGAGACCCTTTAATCTCGACGTTGATTACACAAACACACCACTACATAGGTATAAGCATTAGACTTCTAGATAGCTCTTGCTTTGTAAGTATTAGAAAAAGTATCTCTGTTCAGAGGTCACATTAAATTATTACAACGTATTTTTTTTTAAATTAAAAATGTCCTCATATTTTGTTCCGGCGCCGATCTCACAGAGAGAGTTCTAGAGTTCTGCGATTCGCATTCACTATTGTGCATACAGCAAGCAGTCTAAGAGTTCTCCAATATTCGCTACCGATCACACGTCATACACTTTTTAACATTTTAAAGCGCCGCGCGTATAGTGAACGCGAAACGCAGAACTCTGAACATAGAACTCTTTCTGTGGGATTGGCGCCTTAAGCCCTCTGGAACGCGGATTTAAACTACGCAGTCGAAGCTTGTACAAACAAACACCTATTGAAATAAATACACCTTGCTGCAGAATATAAATAAAGCTTAAAATACAGTATAACACTCAAGAACTACAAATTCACTAACCTGGCCCGCAAGTAAACTGATTCTTTCCACACTTGAGCCGAGGCATGATATGTTCAGGACTAACTGACTTTGTCTCTGGCAGTACCAACCCGCAGCCAATCTCATCGGAATGATCACCACAGTCGTTAATGCCATCACAGTGCCACCAGTTTGGCAAACAATTGCCATTGTCGCATTTGAACATCCATTCGAAACAAGTGCGGTTGTGTGGGAACGTTGGTTTCTCTGGTCCGGGGTGTGGAAGCAGTTTCGAATGGCCAATGCTCGTGCAGTTCTTCTCGTCAGATGACTCGTCGTCACTACAGTCGTTTTCACCGTCACATACCTAATGAGACGTAAACACTAGTAAATTCAAATCATTGGAAGAATTGTTATTCAACTTCATCATATACACAATAATTTTAACTAATATTGAAAAAACACGCTTTAAAAAGCCCGGTACTAAAAAGTAGTAACGATGGTACCAAATTACTATATTGTCATCGATTCTTGATAAGCGTACAAAGTTTCAGTTTCTGACGTTTTAGAGTCGATGAAAATTATGTTTGAAGATACCGTTACACACATGCATACTCACTACATGAGGATAGTGGTCAGCTTCGGTTTAACTTCTAGAGCGGGTGATCTACCTCCACCGGTTTCCGTCCAACGCGTCCCTTACGACCGTGTAAAATTTGGAGGACGATGAGTCTTTTGCTTGATCGAACCATCTTGTTGGTGAACGACCCCGTAGTTTTTTTCCATCCTTACATACGGGTGAATCTAATATAAAAGCGTGTTCAAAATGAAACTCACCCAAGACTTGAATATACACTTGCCGCTGGGACAGCGGAACATGAAGGGCGCACAGGTGGAGTTCCTGCAGCGGTCCTCCGTCTCGTCCTCGCCGCCGGGGCAGTCCTGCTCGCCGTCGCACATCCACGAGTTCGGGAGGCACACCGCGCTCGACCCGTTGTCGCAAGTGAACCCGGTCTCTGGGCAGCTCACTGTGCTTGGTCGTTTTACGTGCACCTAATAAATATTTTTGTAAAAAAAAAATAGAAAAAAAAAAACTCACATTTGAAAAGAGTTTCCTTTTCTCTCGTTACGCTTGTCTCTTTTTCATGGACTAGCATTCCACCCGCGGTTTCGTCACATTTTTACCCCGTAAAGGGTCGATTATCGAGAAACCCAAAAATACATGTTTCTTTATTTTCTATACAAACTATTAATACCGAGTTAAGCGGACCGCAAGGTAGGATTCTTCCATTAAAACTTACACCCCCTAACCCCCTTGTAGGGGGTTAGGGGGTGTAAGTTAAAAAATTATGTTTTCCAAAACTGCAAATACAATTTTTCATATTTGTAACCATGCTATAGAGAACTTTTAAGGAATTTTGCAAGCAACAACATAGAAATCTAATGAAATAGATCTTATCCATTTTTATAGTGACTATACAACATAATCTGTCATTACTCACAGTGCAGTTCCGTTCGTCGGATCCATCTTTGCAATCGTTGTCGCCGTCGCAGACCCATTTCTTATCGATACAGTGTCCGTTGCCGCATTGGTATTGACTAGCACTACAGTTGTGGTTACCACAATCTGGAAGAAGCAATATAAAGAAATTAAAACATATGTTGAGCTATCGGCCGTTAAGTTGTCAAAAAGAAAGAGAGAATTCTCTTTTAGTTCCAACACTCGAGAGATCTAAACTTTTAGCGCTTTCGGTCTGAATTCATGAGTTATATGTATAAACTACAAAAAGATCACTTTGAATTAAATCATAATTCGCCTTAAATTGTGCTATTATTAGAAACTAGCTGATATTTTTTTGACTGTAGTTTTGTATTTGACCGCAATCACACCATGGTAAGTGATGATGTGGCCGAAGGTGGTATGCACACAAAACCTCCAAGGAACTGACTCTCGAGTGCAGCTGTCGGAACAAACCCAACGGTGCGATTTCATCCGTGTGGAAGGCAGAAAATAGCATTTTTGTGCTGTTAGTATTTACCAACGATAGCACACTACACTAATCCGATTTAACAACACCACAAACTAACCTTTCTCATCGCTCATGTCAAGGCAATCGAAGTCCCCGTCGCACTTCCAGTGAGGTAGATAGCACCTAGTGTCATCACAAGCTATCATGGGTGGGGTACATAAACACCCCACCTCGTCCGAGAGGTCGCCACAGTCATTATTACCGTCACAGCGCCATGATGATGTTATGCACATGCCGTTTGTACATGTGAACTGGTCCTGACAAGTTTATATAAATGTTTAGACACATTATATAAGGGTAATTTTTCATCCATCATGAAGAGTTACGAAAAAAATATTCTGAATTCATGATATTTAAAACCAATCTTTTAAAGCAATAGTAGTGAATGAATGAAATAATCAACACTTCAATTGAATTAATAAACAAAACTTACTGGGCCACACGTAGCGCCTTCTTTCTTCGGACACGTCATATTTGCTGCGGGCTCCAATCCATTAGGACACATACACTTTCCATTAACCTTCGTAAATCCATCGGGACATAGACAACTGAATGTATTCCCCGGCCCACCGAGGCATAAAGTATCGCAACTCGTGTTTTTATACGAACATGCATTGCTTCCGTACTGTATAAAATGAGCGAACACTTTCAAATCCATTAAGCCCGAAAACGAATCATTGATAGTAATGATATTCGCTCCCGAATCTTTGTCGGCAATGAATATCGACTTGGCTTTCCAATCATCCCAGTACATCTTGTCCTTTAACACAGCTACAGCAAACGGATGCGAAACTCTGTCGTCGTTCCACAATATCCTTCTAAAATAACGACCTTCTAAATCCGAACTAGCGATATAATCCTCCATTGCGTCAACCCAGTAAATACGTTCGGACATTCGATCGATCGTTATACCATTAGGCCATTGCACTATCGGCTTTCCAAACAATTTCTTCACATCTGTTCCGTCGAGGTTTGACCTGGAAACTGAAGGGGTATTCCTATCCCAATCAGTCCAAAACAGATAACCAGCTTTGGGATGTACTGCAATACCACGCGGTTTGGACAATGTTCTTGAGTCCAGAATAGTCACCCTCATGCGTCCTTCACTCGTTAAGTCTGTTCGCACGGCCTCGATTTTTTTTCTCAAGCCATCCACGAAGAACAGAACGTTCGAAATCCAGTCCAACGCCATCCCTTCAATGCTCGCCAAGTCTGTATCGACTACGATCTCTTGAGGAGTTCCCTTATTGTAGCATTGTCGGCTTATTTTATCCAGCTCTATATCCGCCCAATAAATACAATTATCTCTTAAGTCAAATTCGATAGCAACTATATTTTTTTGATGAACCACTGGATACATCGTTTTATTGTCGGCTAAGTCAATGATAGCGATTTTTTCTCTCAATGCCACTAGCATAAATTCAGTCGATTCTCCAAGCGGACATGGGATCATTTCGGGGGCATATGCCATGTAAACGGAAATTGTGCAGGCATCTCCGTCAATTTTTCTGTAACCTTTTGTACGCTTATAGAAGTTCCCCGGACGACAATCCGAAGGAACCGCATAGGGGTCGAACTTGACGGATTTATTTCTGATACATTCATTGCCAGAAGCGAGCATAAAGCCAAAATCGCATTCGAAGTCCCGACGGCTACATTCACACACTTCCTTACTAACAGGTCTATCGTAAGTTATACCGTTATAGCAATTAGTGTGTGCGAGTCGCCGCTGGAAGGTGTTCCTCGAACCGAGTACGCAAGACACGGAAGAATTAGGCGGAGATGGCGACCAGAACTTGTAATCATCCGTTGTGCAATTGCGCGCAAACGTGTTTTGTAAATCGATAGTTATGATAATCCACTGATGTTGATCGCTATCCGATCCAAACATAGTGAACGTCGTAGTATTTTCTCCCGGTTCGGTCATCAGCCCGTAGATGCGCAGGTCATCGGCATTGAACCTAGAAATAAGCACAAACGATTAGCGAATGCATTCGAATAATGTGTTCATTGATAACGTAAATTATTAAATAACTCACTGATAAGAGTTCCATTCGATGCCTTCGTTCGTCGAATAAAGTATCTTTCGAGTTTCTCCTCGCGATTTGAAATATTTGACTGCTACTAATACGCCTCCGTGGTCTCCGTAGTTGAAAAAGTAGTAGTCTTTGAGGATCCTCTTCCAAGTGAGGCCAGCGTCTCGGCTGATGTAAACGCCAGGAATGCCCTTCAATGATTTGCCCATGACACCTGTCGCCATTATGATACCTGGTGCTGACTTGGAACTCATTATGCTGGCTGACCTATAAGAAATACATATTTAGATTTATCTACAATCAAAAATTCGATCATCGATATTACTACATATTTGTACAGCATGCATGAAATATGGTCATAAAAACAAAAGCGGAAAATAATACAAATACACATTTTCATACATGTTATTTAGGTACCAATTCTGACTCAATTATTTTACAATTTAAATAGAATCTATGCAGGGTCTTAAAGTCTATACCATAAATACTCTAGAATTTTCTAAACAGACCATACCAAAGGAATTTTCCAAAAGCAAACCTACGACTGTATGCTGTGGATAAATTGTAATGTGGTTAAAGAATACAACTTTCTAAAAAATAACCTAAACCAGTGCATTTTACAAACTCTTTTTGTGTCACAGTGTGTTAGTTACATTTAAGAAACCCGCAAAGAATTCATAATCAGAGGGATTATGAATTTTAACTAATCTTATGCATATTAAATAAAAAAACAATGAACATACTAAGGAAAAATATGTGCAAAATTAAAAAGCATTCTAAATTCTAAGAATGATACCAGAAAATCAACTCTATGTAGTGTTTACCTCAAGCCATCGATTAATACTTTCCCGGGAGGACTGTAAAACAATTTAATTTATCAGCTACAAGAAATCTGGCCATGGAGAGAATACCTAATCTCCCTTGTTAAATTTTTATTTTATTTTCATGGCTTTATTGAGTAAGTTTTATTTTCTTAAGATTAGTTTACATGCCAAAGAAATTAGTCAATTAATGTCAATGATTACAATACATTAGTAAATTAGTTATTACTTATTTTACAAAGCATAAGTAAACTAACAACAACATATGATTTAACCTTGAAGATACAGTAACTACTTTTCTTACTATAAGGTTAGTTTCTGTTATAAAAAAGTGACCTCTAACTCAAAGGTCAAGTGCGAGCCGAAACTGCACGGAGGGGATATTCTTTATACTACTAGGGAAGTAAAAAGTAAAAATCACACTAATACGGATAATCCAATTAGTAAAATCTTGAAAATATGGAAAGGTGAACGTAAGTTAGCACCCACAAATAATACAATCACGACACGTTCTCGCGTCAATACAAACGTTCATTTCATGATAACATTGCCTTAAGTTATTTATTATTAATCTTTTGAGTTCGACGACCATTCCAGCAGTTCCCATATTATTAAAACTAGCTGTCCCCCGCGGTTTCGCCCGCGTACCCGGGATAAAAAGTAGCCTATGTCCTTCTCCCTACCATAGGCTATCTGCATGCCAAATTTCATGATGATCCGATGATTAGTTGAGGTGTGAAGGCGTAACAAACAAACGAACTCACTTTCGCATTTATAATATTAGTATTATTTTTATTACTGAAGACTAAATACAGAAATGTAATCATTTAGGAAGGTGATTTATATGCACGCAGGTAAGATATTTAGCCATCATGTATATAAAATACAATCAAATTTATACGAGGAAGTCGATAAACAAGCATAAGGGCTTGATGGTAAGCTGTTACCGTAGCCACGAGGCATCACACGGATTACTGACCCTTCCCCCCTCACCAATAACCTCTGGCGACCTTACTCAGCAACACAACATAAAGTTATCTGGCTGCGGTATTCTGTAAGGTGGAGGTACTTCCCCAGTCGAGCTGCTCTTTGAGCGAATAAACTTTATCGTCTACCTCTCTTAAACTTTTACTCTCTTCTGATATACGACAGTGGTTTTATGTTTCAGAGGGTCTAATAGTGAATGGTTACATGCTAGTAAGAGTTGCCGCAAAACTGACGATACGTGAATTTGTGTAATTCTATTGGTGAATGATGATTTAAATTGTTTTAAGAAGGCCTATGTTCAACAGTGAAGAACATTATCGTGGTGACAATTTAATCTTTAATGCCTATGAACCAACAGCGAATCTATTGTTCGCTGACCTATTGATGGGTCATTAAAGCTACAGTTTGTCGATAGCAATATTAATATTTTTTTTATAATAATATATTATATTGATTGCTAGAATAAAATATTATTCCAGAAATCAACTAGCCATTGTGAAAAGACTTTGCCCTCTGCTAATTGGCGGCCTTTATATGTGCCAGTAGTCATGCTAAAGTAACGCGAACAATAGCTTTGTTATGAGTTTATGACAAATCGCCCATTTTCACAATTTTCAACTTAAATACAATATTATGTCAATATCAATTTCAATACCGAATATAAAATGAAAATTTTAATTAAAAAAAACATCCCAACCTCGTTATATAACCTTAAACTACGTTAAAAATAAAAAAACGAAAGATTATTTAACAACTGCGAAAAATAAACTATAATTATTTTTGCTTCTTACGATACGATAAAAGGTCATTCAAGTTTATCAAAATAAAAACACGAATGTTTCCTTGCATTTACATACTAATAAGCATCTACAAAGAAAAGGTAAACGTATTTCCCTATCGTTAGAGGTCATTTTCGGTTGATAACAACTTAGGAAAGCAATTATTAACCGGAGAAGTGTAAAAAATCATGTTTACCTTGTTACTGGGTACAGCTGGCTGAATTTCTGACACAGGTGTAGACTGCATGAATTCTCGATGTGGCAGTTCAATGGTTTTCCTGATAATAACACATATGCAAATTTAAAACTTAATGACTCACGTAATACGTAATAATTTGAAGGTTCAAACCCATAGAATATCTAGTATACATTAAATTCTACATTGTATGAATAATAAAATAGTACTATGAACATTAGACGTGTTTTAAGGAAAGTTTAGCCTCAAGAATATTGTGTTAGTCAAAAATAAACACTATATCATAGGACCAAGATCTAAATTCAATTGTTTCAATCTCGACTCCTAACGTGACATAGCTTTGATTGGCGTATAATACGGACCTGTCAATATCCCAGACGAAATGGAATATAATGTGGACTCAAATAAAGTTTTTTTTTTATTTAAAATGGATAGATTTATGCTTTTATGGATAGATTTATTATTTCTCAGTTGAAGGCCGACTTTCGAACCGGTGGTAACTAATTTTAGGAAATTTAATCTTTATGTGTGTTCTGGGACCTAAATTGAATAACGCTTTGACTTTGAATATGTATGCATTTTGTATTCAAAACGTTTTGGAATTATACATTTTGTTCTTTAATTACAAACGTCTTGTTATTTACTGATGAGTAACAGACATATATTTAAATAGTTTTGAATAAATAAGCCATTGCCTGTCGCACATAGACACGTCTAATATCCTTCAAAAAATCAAAACGGGTGACCTTGAGTATGCATAAACATCGGTAGAACAAGGAAAAAATCTTCCAAGATTTCTAATAAAACGCGGAAAATATATTTTAATTTCTTAATGATTGCCAATCATTTTTGATATTTAAGCAAGGTAGGGTAGTATTCAAATACAAATCTTAAGCAATATTTATATTGCATCTGCACTGAAGTACTTAAAAATAGTTGGTATAACATATTAATTTCTCTGCACTGATGCGCGCAATTTTATGAGCCGTAGTAAAATCTTACGCCATTTTTAATTACTTTTTCTTTATTCATTTAATTAACATAATTAGTGAAAAAATCTGTATTCAGCAAGGCTCTTTATTCTTACCATTCTCATCCTCAGTTGGCGGACTGATCGGTGACCAGGTGACTCCGTGGTCGAAGGTTATCAGGGACACAAGGTGCTCCGGTCCGATATTAGCTATTGGCGCTGTCTCTACTCTTGAAGCTATGTAGATACCCTTCAGCCCTTCCACGCGGTAAAGGTCCGTGAATGGGTCTTCTGTTACATCCCTAAAAGAGATAACTAGGTTCAGAATAATTCATTGTTTACCTATCTTTGGAAGAAAAAATATTATCTCATCTTCAAGATAAAGGATGCAATTTTTATAAAACTAATACATACTCCAGCCAACTGTCCTTCCAGTTGCCGTCGGGGAAATAGCACAGAATCTGTTCCAAACTCAAAACAAAGTTATACTGTGTGAAGTTCCTGCTTATTTCTGACACATAGAGGTCGGCCAGCGACTCTGTGTGCATGACAGAGACAAATATACGTTTGTCAGTCACGTCGGCGATATGGAACTTTCTCAAATCCAACTCAGTTTGGAACTCTGCCTTGTAGAATGGACCTCTTTGGTGAGATATGTAAAGGTGGAGGGTGTTTCTCTGCAACAAAATGTATTATTATTTAGTGCTACGTTCACAAGTCATCAAACTGTACTTTTTTTTAATTAAGTACGTATAACATCTATCATACAAACTCTGCTTAGTTTATGGCCGTGAGTGTAGAATTTTTCAAAGAAAGAATCATTAAAATAAATTAGAAAAAAGGTTTATTTATAGTAACATTGTAACTTAAATTAACTCATTAGTTTTAACTATTTTGACTCGTTAGTTGTGTGATATAGGTATACGTAGGTATATTTCGCCATACCTACCTACATATCACGCATTTACATAATTACATACAAACACAGCAAAATTTAAAACTGAAATAATTATAAAAATTAACGAAATGATGTAATAAACAACTTTCAGCTTTATAGTAACATCTACGCAATATAATATGCAACATGGGCTCATATGCGTGCTAATACTTTGAGAATGATCAATCAATTTATATCATCTAGTAAAAAACCGGTAATAATGGTTTAGTTTCTGGTTTTGTGAAAGTGATTTACGTCACTACGGTCACTGATCTGACCCACTATAGGATCATGATCCTACCAGTGTCTTTACACGGTGGATATTTTTGACAGTGAAGAATTTTTGACAGTTTAAGAACTGAAGCCACGCGAATATATTCTTAAGAGACTATCACTTCGTTTTTGAGTTATTGCTAACGGCATTAATAGATTTCGAAATAAAAATTACACTCAGTGAGAGATATGAAAAAGTTCACAAAAAGCTCATGCTACTGATCCCGTTACAATATTATTAGCATCTGAAAGACTTTAGTATTTGCTAAATCCAAAGCGATATTTCGACCTTTATTTTCAATAATAAATTTTAAATGATATTAGTTTACCTCATTAGTAGAATGAGACACTGTGTTTATGTGATTCATCATACCTATCCAATAGAGTGAATCATCGGCAAACAAATACTTACACTATAAATATGTATGAACAGTAATATTTATTTAGGCAATAAAATGAGTATTTTGCGGTTCAATGCATTTTTGTAGATAGTCAACTGAACTGTACAATAACGACATTTAATTATTATAATTTATTTAACGAATGTAACCAAATAATAATATAAGCAGTGAAACGCCGGCAGTTTCCTAGAAATAATACCAACAACACTAACAAATTTTAAAAGGTAAAGGTACCTAAGTCTTCTAATCAACGGTTTAAACAAGAATCACTTGAATAGGCGTACAATATTCAACTGATAAGGAAAGGAATTAGTGAGTAGAGCATGGTAGAGCAAAATTAAACACATAATTTTGTAACTAACCTAATGAACGAAACAATAGATTTACTATTAACGTTATTATTATTTGTATTGTTGTTAAGACTGTACTTATGACAAACTACTGATGATATAAATAAATACAATCAAAAACTCATAGGTACCTATGTAGTTTGAATTTGACATTCTTTACCACACATGTCTACATTCTACTTGTAACAGATAATATACTATTAATGATTTATTTATAGTATTAATAAATCATTAATAGTATTCTTAGCCTCTTTCTACCTACCGCTGCCTGCAAGCCCTTTCTCGCTTGGGCCAACTTTGATCATAAAATGTTATAGAACTAAATTGACTCATACCACAGAACAGATAATACCATGCTCACACAACGAGCGATTGGAATTAAATAAACAAAATCCCATATTTCATCGAAATAAATTAATAATGCCCTTGATTGTCGACTGTCGACCCATTCAATGGTAATATAATGTTACAAACAATTACAATATTTCAATTTATCAAACTACACTTTAAAATTTTAGGTACAGTGTATCCAAATACATTTAATTTGCTACTGTTAAACATGTATTTATTTATTCTAGCTGAGGTTGCAAACAAGAATACGGCCCGCCCGTATCATATTATCTCGTATCTAAATACTGATAATGATGGGTCGCTTGCTGTGGAGGTCAGGTACCCTCACTGCCACGCCACAGGTACCTACCAGTAGTTCCTACTTCCTACCCAGCACAAAAATGTCACTGTAGGTGTATAAATGTATATAGGTACTAGCTGTCCCGCGCGGTTTCACCCGCATTCCCGAGGGATCGTATGTTTTCCCGGGATAAAAAGTATCCTAAGTGTTAATCCAGAATATATCCTATCTGTATGCCAAATTTCATCCAAATCCGTTCAGTATTATTTGCGTGAAAGAGTAACAAACATACATCCATACTCACAAACTATATTTGATACTAGCTGTCCCGCGCGGTTTCACCCGCATTCCCGAGGGATCGTATGTATTCCCGGGATAAAAAATCCTATCCTATGTGTTAATCCAGAATATATTCTATATGTGTGCCAAATTTCATCCAAATCCGTTCAGTAGTGTTTGCTTAAAAGAGTAACAAACAAAACATCGAAAACGACACATCATAATTTTATGGTAACTTATTGTCAACAAACAATAAATTACCCACTCAATGTTAATGCGCAGCTCTCAATAACTCATTAACTGATCACTCTTCCAGATAAGTTTCAAAAATGGCTAAAGAAACAGTATTAACTATAAATTCGTAAACATACTTCAAAGTTCAAGTTATATCCTTAATTACATCGATAAACAATATCGTGTTATAATTCTTTAAATATCATCCGGACAAGGGTCCTTCCTTTTACTAACAATGAAACCGCAGACTTTGCTACTTCATTAGGTAGTACTTACACGATTAGAACAAAAGAGGCATTAATTCCAATGTGTAAACAAACCGGTATCAGTTTCATCGTAACTACTACTAATAAGAACATAGATACCTACATAATGAAATATGATTATACCTTGCTGTCCAAGTAAGATAAGACATTGACATAATTGGCTAAGTAGGTAACGACAGTATATCTGAATTGAAATCCATCCTAAAAAACAATGTGAAAAGGCTAAAAGAGAGAACATCTTCATCTCTACATAAGGAAAACAGATCAGAAATAACGTATCTTTAATCGTGAAGGATAAATTAAATAAGTTAAATTTTAGCAATTTGGGTTCTCTCTCACTACAAAGCCATAAAACAAAGATGTCGGAACTCTAATCTGACCGTGTTGAAGTCAGTAGTTATACCTATGTAGTCCCTACATGTATTTTGCGGGTGTGTCTATTGGAATTTACGCTATATCAAGAACCTGTCTATCAAAAGAAGCTTCTGAGCTGTGGTCACCTTCCTTGCCCTCAACGACTATTATGGGGTTCACACACGTTCCGGTTTACCGTAGAAGTCAGACGGCATATTTTGCTGATTAAGACAACCTGTTATTTGACCTTGTCCTGCACTTCCATCTGCAATTCTTTACAGCGGCGTTTTTAGTTATAAAATATGTTTTGTAAAATTAACCTAAATTTTAATACCGACCGAAGTCATAAAGAGAACAACTGTATCATCACGGTAATGATGTCCACTTTTCTGTTGTACTACCACCACTACCTTTGGGTCGACATAGAACATGACGTACAAATTCCGTCTCTCCAATTTTTCGATCGCCTCTCAAATCACGTCCTCACACTCAAATCCTCACGCACACTCTCATATAATTTACAAACTCATACCCAGCGCTGCTGGCCCTAGATCTTGATCAGGGTAGAGCGAGATTATCTTTTGACGCCCTTTTGTCCACGCTTCTACTGCCCCGCGCTTCTCAAAAGGGAACATGAAAATTATATTATTCACTCCTAATTGTTTATACATTTGGAATGTTGGCGCCCTGGCCCCGTAGACAAAGTACATTTAGTTGCGTTGGCGCGAATAGAAACGTTACAAAATGTGTGAGATTTACATTTGGTTACGTTAGGATCTAGCGTTTCCTTATGTCAATCTCATACATTTAGTAACATTTCTATTAGGGCAAACGCGACGAAATGTACTTTGTCTCGGCCTACTGATCACCTCGTGCCTAGAGCGACCGCTCCTGTCTACCCTAGGGCCGGCGCTGGTCACAGTAAAAATAATAAGACTATGGTCATTCCAAGTATTCCCGCAATTCATTATTAATGCCCTAAATGCAGATGATTCAAATAATTTGTCACGAACACTCCAGAATGAAGGAGCGAGCAGCAAGAGGGACAATTTGCCTCATATTATTCACTTGACAAACTTCCTCGGCTCGAATGCAGCTTTGTTACCTACGAATTGGCTGAGCAATACAGTATTAGGTATCAGCTACATTGTGGTATGCATGAAAATATAGTAGGTATGTACCTAATAAATTAACAAGTAATCAGTAGCTAGAAATACGTATGGTTACTTGACCTAATAAGTAAATAATGATAACAATTACCTCCTACAACAATATACGATTATGATGTAGTCACTAGGTAGGTATCGGAAAGCTACATAAAGTAAAATATGATATACTATAAGTAGATAAATATAAAAATAAAGCCGGCCAAGTGCGAGACTGAGTCTGACTCGCGCACCGAGGGTTCCGTTCAGACCCTCCTTGGACGTATTTTTACTGATTTGGGTAATCAGTTAATCACTGTTGTTGAAAGCGGCCCGTACAACCGACCGAAATTTGTTGGTAGTAATTCTATGTACTATTAAATATTCCTTTTTAAGCTTTCGTGAACTAAATTCATTGTAATATTAATATTCTGTGGTAATTATGAGGATTTCGAAAAAACTGCGCTAGTTTGAAACTTCACTCTATTTTTCCTGTAATATTTACAACGTTTATCAACTGTAATTATTTCAGATTTTTGGTATATTTGTTTTGTCATTTTTCATTCGCAATAAGATTTGAGTAAGCAATATTTAAATCTATTTCAAATTTTAATCAATAGCATTAGTCGTTGCTCAAATAAAGGTACCGCCGTGACAGACGGATAGACAGACAGGCGGAGTCGCACAAGGGTTCCTTTTTTACCATTTTGGTTCGAAACCCTAAAACATGATACGTATATGCTCGGTTCAAGGAGAAACATATACCTACCTAACTGTTGTTTTGATTCATAACTGCATATTTGTTTGTTACGTGGGTGTGATAATGTATGTATAGTAGGTACCTACATATACCGTAGAATCGAATAGATTAAAGGCTGTGATTAAATGCGTCTACGGACGACACGATTTGGCACCCGATTCTACATGATTTGGTTCTACATGAACCGATCGGTTAGACCGATCTCAACCTGTTGTGTCAACTTGCCTCCTGACATGCCAATTTATAGGGCCCCTACCGATCGATCGGTTGCCAATAAATCGTATTGTGCGTAGACGCCTTAACAGTTTCATATCTGAATTGAACTTGACATTTTTGTTTTGAGCCAGAATTGGTAAGTAAATGGTAACATTTTGTTGCAGTTTTACCATTTTTTACTTCAATTCAGATTTGAGGCATCAATGACGCTATGAATGTGGCTGGTCTCCATGGCAGTGGTGTGATAGTCGTCAAAATATAGTATTCAAAATTCAAAACCTAAAACATGCAATATGATAAATAGGTATGTACCTACTTGGATTCAATGCAACATTAATAAACGAGGGGCGTCTCCTAATCCTGACTCATATTTGTGCTTCAAAAAGGATTCAATTAAAACTGTGAGATGACTGAATATTAATTTTTTTTTAGAAAACAAGCTACAAAAATGTTTCATCTAATATGCATTTACGAAATTAATAATTATGCGTTTGATTCTAATCCGAATCAAAATTGATCAATTAGGGGACAGTAAAAAGGAAATGACGCTTGCCTGCTGCAGTGATTTAACGAAGGGCGATGAACTCGTTTAGTTAAATGAAATAACTTGATTTCGTGTCATTAGACGAATGAGTGACGACAGTTAACTTCTTCAAGGTTAATCATAATAATGATAATACATATTATCATCATGTTAGCAAATGTAGCGCGCGACCTGACAGCTGTTCGCGGTTTGCTTGTACTGCTTAGCGGTGTGAAACCAATGTGAAACAATAAACTTTTGCAAGATTTTAAAGGACGAATGAACGCGGCAGATCATTTACAAGAGCATTGATTATTTTAGACAGACAATCTGAATACGTTATACCAAATCAAAATGGGCTTTAATACCTTTGAAGGCCTTAATCAACAAATTATCATATTATTTATCAATCAACACGTGAACCCCAGAACAAAAGAACAGAATATTTTTATATTAATGAAACTAATCGAATAATAACATGTAGGGGAGAGTCGGGTAGCCCCGGCCGGCGGGTAGCCTCGGCCACCTTCGGTTCTAGGCAATCACGGGCACATAGATAAATAGTGCACACCTTAAAATGTTCGCATCGCCGCGTAATTGAATATTCGCCGCAGTAGTGATGCAATCACCGAGCGGACAACAAGTGACAGTTGATTGTTTTCTTCATCAAGATTTTTTCGCTCGCCGTTTACTTTTCAGATGCAGTTTATGGACATTGAATGTAAGTACTTCATCATCATTTATGAACTATTCTGTGCAGTTATTTGTTATAGTTAAAAGGGTAGAATATTTCATGTCGCTAGGATTGTTGGTTTTTTTTATTTATATAGAACTTTAGATCGAGACGGTCGGGTACGACCGGACACAATTTTGTCGGGTACCCTCGGACACTTTTTGAGTGCAGAGAAAATCTTTATTCTAATAATTCTATTGCGTTTTTTTTATTAAATAGGTTCTTTATGCTTAGTAGAGTAATAAAGTATATTTATTTGTTTGCAGATCATCTGAAAACTGTCAAAATTTAAGGAAAGAGTGACTCAACGAGGGAATTGGAATAGAGATATAATGAAAAAGGCTATACAGTGTGTTATAGAAAAGAAGTTATCGCTTAGAGAAGCAGTTGACAGGTATGAAGTGCCTAGAAGTACTCTTCAGGATCGGATAAAAGCTCTTAATAGTGGACAAGAGGTTAAGTTCACGTTCACGAAATACTCAAAAAAGCGAGATTCTCACATCTTCTCCATTTAAAAATGCTTTGGTGGAGAAAAACAAGATTGCAACTAAAAAAGCTAAAGCAATAGAGAATAATAATTGGACTGTTTTACAAAAAACTTAAACCGCTTCAAAGTACACTAAGATGTAATAAAATCCTGATCTGATGACAATGGGACCAAACGGGAAGTGTACCCTTTCAAATAAAAAAAGATTTTTCCAAATCCTGATCAGATGACAATGGAACCAAACGGGAAGTGTACCCTTTCAAATAAAAAAAGAATTTTCCAAATCGGTTAATAAATGACGGAGTTATAAGGTAACAAACATAAAAAAAAACGAATGGAGAGCCTCCTCCTTTTTTGAAGTCGGTTAAAAAGAAAGGTGCAACTGCCACAAAGAAGAAAATAAAAACAAAACATAACATTTAAGATTTGTCAAGAGATCAGGGAACAGAATGCATCATTTCCGGTGAAACATTCGAATAAGACTGGATACAATGTCATAAGTGTAAAGACTGGGCGCATGAAGCATGCGTAGATATTGATCCTTCACAGATTTACTATTATTGTGATGTCTGCAAAGCTAAACCATCGCTAATATGTATGTCCGGGGCTACCCGCCAAAAAAAATTTTGCCGAAAATTAAAGACTGTTTGCTAAACTTGATTTAAGCTAATTTAAAGTAATTATGTAATTGTTACTTATCTTAAATTACTTTATATATGTTTTATTTAATGTTTATATAATAAATGAACATACTGTTTTGTCCATTTTAAAAAAAATATGAGTTTTTTTTATGTGTCCGTGGCTACCCGCCTCTCCCCTATGATAATTAATAAATTACACTCGATATCGATTAGAAATAGGCCATGACGACAATCGATATAACCGATAATATTCATCATAATATGTACAATCATAACATGTTACTTTCTACATGAGAGGAGTAATGACTGATAACATCATATTTGAATGATTTGAATACATTGTCTCGACTACGCATAATAAAACGGCTACAGACGGCTGACAATTCTCGAATAATTTGAGAGAGTGACTCATAGACTAGCCGACTTAGTTAATCATACTTAAAAAACATTTTTATTATACTTTAATGTCGTTATAACATTAACAAGGAAATTATGCTTGGTTAAAACTGGCTTAAAACCTAAAATCAAATAAACATCATGTATTATGTAAGGCGATGATAGCTCAGTGGTAGTGACGTCGGATACCGAGACGAAGGTCCCGGGTTCGAATCCTACAATGAGCTTGAGCTTTCGGTGAAGGAAAACATCGTGAGGAAACCATAGCTCGGTGGTAGGGTACTTTGCAGTACCCGCCTG
The DNA here is from genome assembly GCA_951394255.1 of Polyploca ridens. Taxonomy (NCBI): domain Eukaryota; kingdom Metazoa; phylum Arthropoda; class Insecta; order Lepidoptera; family Drepanidae; genus Polyploca; species Polyploca ridens. Next base: position 10,211,108 of record OX596257.1, read on the forward strand.
GCTGGCTACCACCCTCAAGTTAAAAATCTGTCGCCAAGCACCTATCGGTGTGTTCCGACAGCTGCACTTGAGAGCCAGTTCCTTCTAGGCTTTGTGTGCTTACCACCTTCGGCCGCATCATCACTTACCATGGTGAGATTGCGGTCAAACACAGGCCTATAAAAAGTAAAAAAAAAACCGTTAATTGATTCAACTAGGTATTCCGATTATCAATCGCTACAATTTAGTCCTAAACATAACTGACATCTGAGCCATCGGACCGGACAACTGCTCAGTTCTAAGAATATAACAGGAAAACAAATGTCCATTTGCAAACTTGTACCACGGACTTGAACAGAATCAGTGATAGTAAAATATTATAAAAAAGAGGAAAATACATTCACTTATATTTTGATTGTTGTGTGTTTTGCCGATGTGTGGCAGATTTCTTCTTGGCTAAGAACTCGACATTCAAGATGACTTTAATATGGGGATATAGGTATACATTGGGCATTTGAAGGTTCTTCATTTTTGGCCCACGCATGGCAAATTCCAAACAAATTTTAAGATAATAAAGGCTTGTATACGCACGTGTGAGATTTACCATTTTTGTCAACGTCCCCGTGTGAACAAAATATGAACCTATGTGGTCACAGTTTCAAAATTTTAAGCTAGCTGACTAGTGAACCAGTAACTAGAATAATATCTTGCCAACCACTGCCACGCTATGTAGTATTTAGTAGTATTTATATCATAATCTTACCTCTTTCGACTGCTTGGTGGCGAACATGTAATCTCCTTTGATCTGGAAGTCTTTGGCTTCTTCGAACAGAACGTCGGCATTTATCAGATCCGTTGGGTCACTGGCACTGAACACCGTACTCGTACGATCAGGTTTCCATCTTTCCACATAGAACACTTTACTAAACCCTGGCCCAGAAGACCAGAAGAATGTCTTCACAAAGCTTTGGATCATCTTGAAAGATTTGCCTCCGTCCAATGTTAGATACAGCTAGAAAAGGCATTTTGAATAAGTTGGTTTGCACTCAAGCAAATCGGTATTATTATACGGTATCTCGGCTAACAAGTATCATAACAAGAACTTTAATAATCTATTCTGAATGCTGTCAACTTTCTATGTTTAAAAAAAGATGCTATGTGTTATCTAACGCTAAATAGCTTTACTGACCAATCGGTCATACAATCGCAAATATTTACTCGATAGTAATGACTTGATAAAGTTATTGACTGATAAAAATACCAATCTAAGTTAGCGACTTTAATACTTACTTTTCTATTAGTGTCAACTTTGTCTAAAATAACAAACTTGTCAGGAAACTCCTCGTCAAAAGCCAGTTCGCTAGGGCTGAAGTTCAATTCTGATCTATGGATAGTCTGTCCATTGTCACTTGTGAAGAACAGCATTTTGTTCGTGGAGTCGACAAACACGCACTAAAAAGGAAATTGAATTAAGTGAAATAGATCGGCCCACATGTAATGCTATACCCAGTTAATCTAACACATGGGTTTATGTAATAAGACCAGTTTTGTAAGAAGTGTAATGTTTCGGACTATCGCGTATCTATGGTGGTAATCGTAACGAACACCATTAATGATTTCATCCAATGACGCAGTACAACGAAAACCATTGGTGGACCCTGGTTGTTTGAAATTCAATACCTTGGCTCGCGATTAATAATATAACAATGACATCAATTGTTATAATAGGACGCGCGTCCCTCGCAAGAAACAACGGGTTGTTCCTTACGATTACCACCAAAGATAGCGGTAGAGCCCCAGAACAATTGATTAGTGACCTACATGTAATAGGTTTACATACTTAAGTCCGCAGCGAGTGGGTGCAATAAAATTGGAATTGTGCCGTATAATGTAGGTACATATGTAGCAAAATTTAGGAAATCCCACAAAAAAAACGATTACAATTAAATGGTTCGATGGCTCCGAATGTAGCGGTGCGCGAACACGACAAATGCATAAATAAAGAGTTAAACAGTCATACTACTTTAGGTAGGTACTTAAACCTCGATAACCTTCTTAGGGTTACCAAAAACTTGAATATAGAATTTTGTGTTACTTCTTGCAATATAAGATGCAAATTACGTAGGTAAGATAGGGTACTCAAGAGTTTTTGGGAAAGAACAAGAAATATTGCTGAATGGAATTTACAGCAAATCGCAATGCATCAAGTCCGAATCTGTTAATGAATTGGATAAAATTGTACAAGTACCTAAGTATTTAGTCAACAATTATTTGTATCCTGTACGATATGCTGTGAATTTGGAACATTATTTGCATTCAAAAATATTCCTAAAGTGGTGGTATTTTGACCCCCTAGCTAGACATTGTTAATATTCTCGGAATTAAGTTGTATAAGTGGTCAGCTTCAACAGTTAAGAGGATATGCTGGTGGCGTTTGTTCCATACAAACGTAATCCTCAGTTTCCTCTTTGGATAATGATACTAGAGCAATGATTATTTTACCATGCAATCTGTAGGTGCCACTGTATGTCCCTCGGTTTCGTTTTTCTCCATAAATTAATTATTATAAAAACTAAAAATCTTCTAAAATCACAAAAACTCATCATTTTTAACTGCCCTTATCAGACGTCCAGAAAACAAATTTGACGAATATAAATAATAAAAGGAAAACCGACCGACATAGCCAAAGCCCTTCTTATTACTATTCTTGAAAAATAATTAAAATCGATTCAGTATTGGAGGAGGAAACTGGGGATTACGAAATAGCGATTTTGTCAATTTTAAATAGGTATAATCGATTCAAGCTGCAGTTGTCTCTATCGCCTGTATTCGGGCAGGGTTGAGGGAGGAGAGGCTTGGACAAATACATATACAGTCAAAGAAGTGTCGCGTAGTAGTCGATAATATATTATCGATACCTGCTCTAGTGTTGTTCATCGATATCGATATAGTATAACGTCTTTGGTAACCTACATGTAAGGTATAGTGTGCCCTAACCAAGATTGTTCTTTTTTATACTTTTGAGTGATGAAGGATTAAAGAACATGAAATGTGATCGTTCAAAGGTTATCATAATATCATGTCTGGTCAATCACATACATTTTATAATTAGTGTAGAATTTACACGTATAGATGTCGCTACAAACATCGTTTGGACTGATTAAGAATTCATTCTTAGTCAAAACGCTACTAAATCACTTTTGATGAAGCTTTGTTGCAAGGGAATATAATTTGAGGTTTAATAATTTATTAAATTCATATGTAAAACTCGTATCTTAAATATTTGCAATTTATGTAATTTTACTTAAATCTTACGACCTTACATAGATGGCCTAAGCATCGCGCGTCAATTTAGGCAATTTTGTAAAGGATAATGGGCGGTGTCGTACTTTGTGTTGTAAACCTTATCATATCAAATGAAATCTATGTCATATGAAAGGTCTCCATGAGTATTACATTTGTTAGTATGGGCATACTTAAGTATGTATCGCGTGCAAGGAAAAAGTTAAAGTGGTTTAATTTATTCAACAAAATAGCTTAGATTACAAAACAGATATTAAGATACTTTTCAGTAAATAGACAGCTTTTACTCGGCGAATTTGCTCTAATATAGTAATGTCGAGTAGCAGCTATATAGTAGCTTCTTAAACATGAAACTTGGGAATCGACAACTCTTTTACTGCACTCATGTCTGGTATAAACGAGAAATGATAGCTACTATACGACTATTGAATAAATGCACTATAAGAATATCGAGTAAACGTTTACACAACACGGTTAAAGCACTTAAAGCAAAAAATGCTAAAAAGTCGTAATAAAAGCTTTTACACTACATTGTGGGTACTACGTAGCAACTACTCAACATTTATTCGATCTGTAGCCGAATAACTCATTCATTATTCGACTGTTTGCTAGTTAGGGAGCTTACTCAGCAACTACATTGACGACAAGGATGTACTGAAGTAGCCTGTCTGCACGTGCTTCCCTTGGCAGTTAATTCAAGGCTCAATTCTAATTAATAATTATGCCTATAACAGGTGGAGATTTCGAGATGGCATATTAATTTATTACGAAAATTAGGTTTATCATGGCATACAGAATCAATCAAGATGTGATAGAATAGTAGATTGTTATTTAAGGAGCTAAAATTACCCATCATACACGAGGTAGTTCTACTTCCGAGCTTTAGAGAGGAGTAAATAGAAACAGAGTTATAATGGGATTTTAGCGCCGTGTGTAACATTCTATTTTTCACTACGATTGCGAGAAAATAAAATCAACCAATACAATTTTTTTTTCTCTTTCTCTTCCATCTGTACATTATGTTCCTTCTCACTATATGATGACATGTTCACTATTGTAAAATAAATTACGGTCACCAACTCAATTTGCACTTATTCTAAAGATTTCACGCCAATGCCTTTTATTTAATTTCTTCTATAGCCGTAACGCAATGCATTAGGTCTGTTTTCCGTAGTCATTTGTTGAATGGATAAATAATGGATAAATAAAAGAAACTGAAAATACTTTATTTTACTTTATTTTGGATGACGATGATTATTTTTCAGTGGGTCCAATGGAAGAAACAACTTTTATTGGACTTGCTGAACGATATCAGACCTACTCGCTACATGTACAATCAATTATTTATTTTTTAATATTTTTATTTTTTGGAGAGACTGTTCCATATTTCTTTTGGAATTCTTATGATAATCGTAAATTTTAACAATATTTTTATTTTTAATTTCTAAAACATAAAGTAGATGCTCTTTCTTTACACGTTTCTATTTGTATATTTTTTTAATATTATTTATAATAAGGTTTTTAATATTTAATTTACATTTAGAATTTTCAAAAACTTCATAATAAATAATTAATGCCTCCTTAACTATAGAATAGAGCATCTCACTTGGTGCTTTCAGTGTTAGTTCCTTGATTCCATAATTTTAATTTTTATTTGTTTAGGGTCATTCATAATTTCGTCATGTTTTAGAAATTTAAATAATGTATAGATAGCAGACTCTCACTATACTGACGATCTTCAAAACTAGCTTTGATAGTATCTCTAAACTAACACTCCGCCCCGCCGTTTTACCTGCGCCCTCTGCTTTACCCACTGGATGTAGGGATGGAATTTCTATAATCCTATCTTCGACTACAAAAGGAATACATTGGTATTCCAATTTTTTAGTTAATAGAGACATAGTTATATCCTCCCCTTAAAACATTATTACCCCTTTTTGCCCTACTAGGGTTCGATTTTCGATTGTTCGATGTTCGACGTCACACGCATCGAGTACCGAGCGGTTGAATCCCGCGTCGCGCGCTCATTTAAAAAATCTATATCTCGGAATGTTATTGTCGTATTGAAATAATTCTTTCACATATATTTTTTATTTTCTACAGAAAATACGATGAGCTAACATTCAGAATTAGTGAACATTCTTCATTGTTGATGAACAATAGCTAGAGTATTTGGGAATTGTCTCAATTAACCGTGGGGTAAGATGCAACTTAAAATCAGTATTTTTAGAATTGAATAACATAATAATAATTCTTTGGACTAGTTTAGGACTTAATGTATGGAATTCTTATCTTTTTTGAACAAAAGTATATAGTAAATGCTACGCTCTACCTCTCTTACACAAAAACAAAAAAAATACAAATGTGCCCATTATTCTTTAAAATTAAATTCTTTCAACAGTGTCATCTGTTGTCATTTACTGAAAAACAAACATTGCTGTAGTCACTTAGAAACCCAGAATAGGAATTAGTACCCCAATCTCGCCACCGGCGCTGTACTTGCGCGAGTTATGGTGGTAACTTTTGAAGTATGGGCGCTGTCTCTCTGTTGTACGTAGTATTTATATACTCTGAGATAATATGTAATATTTAGTAACCTTTTTCAAAATAACAGGACAAAATATCTATTTTTAATTGACTTAAAAAAAGGAGATTATCAATTCGACACGTATGTATGTATTATTGGACTGCAATATATTCAAATGATAATCTATTAGGACTTCCAAACAAATATACAACATTTTATAGGTGTATGGTTGTATGTATGTATATTTATCCACGCATTTCTCGGAAACTATTAATCGGATTGTGACTATACTTTTTAGTTTCGTACCCGAAGGGTGCCAAACAAGACTCCGATATCCGTCCGTCCGTGTGTCTGTCAGTGGGCTGTATCTCATAAACGGTAATAGGTAGACAGCTGAAATTTTTAGAGAATATGTATTTCTATGACCGCTATAACAAAAAATAATAAAAATGAAAAAGAAAAATTAAAGGGGCCGCTCATACAAGAAACTTATTTTTTTTGTCATAGTGACGATAAGTTATTTAATATTGTATGGATCCCTCTGTGTGTGAGTCTGACTCTCACTTGGCTGGTATATTTATTTAAAATCGACTTGTAATTTTTTTTTCTTACATTTACGAGGATTTGACCAAAGTTTACAGATATTTTCCCTTTGACACAACCAACGCCCATAGCTCGTATCAATAAGCCAGCCCGACACACTTATTATTCCATATCTTAAAAACGACTGAACTGATTTTGATGAAACTTCCTCACAAAATTTCAGGCTTCCAAACTAATATACAAAATTTCATGGGTGTATGTTTGTCCACGCATTTCTCTGAAACTATTAATCGGATTGTGACATTTTTTTTATTGGTTTACATTTACTTCATCTCAGTGAGAGTTTTATTAAAATCGGTTCAGTTGTTTTCAAGATATGGAATAAGTAATACGTGCGGCGGCTTGGCTTGAGCTTGGTCAAATTCTAAATAATACGAAATAAAAAAGTTGGTAATTGAAATAAAAAAGTAATTTAAAAAAACTAAATCGACTTCAAAATACACAAAAAAAAAGTAGCGAAATATTGTTACTGGAATACGTCGTGCTCTTTCGCTGACTTCAAATCAGCGTCAGATTAGAGTTATTTCATTCTTTTTAGTGTATTTGGAAGTCGATATTTTTTTTTTAATTATTTTTTTATTTCGTCATTTTTAGTTTTTCTTAAATGCACTATAATTTGCCCCAGGTTTTGAGATGTTTTTCCTTTGACACCACACCCGTAGCTCGTATCAATAAGCCAGGCCGTCACACATATTTGTCCATATCTTGAAAACCACTGAACCGGTGTCGATGAAACTTACACTGTTCCCTAAGTTGAAGTAAATGTAAACCAATAAAAAAATAATGGTTACAATCCGATTAATATCTTCGGAGATATGCGTGGACATACATAAATAAAAACATACATACAAACATACATACAAATATACATACAAACATACGTACAAACATACAAAGACCTATGAAATTTTGTATATTTGTTTGTAATAGATTATCCCTAATGGATTATCATATGTGAATATTATGCAGTTCCAATAACATTACATATATACGTGTCGAGTATGAAATAACTCTAATCTGACACTGTCTTGATGTCAGCTATAATATTTTTAATTGAATATATACGACGTGCTCTTTCGCTGACTTTAAGATATTTTCAGTTTGCAGTTATTTCATTTTTTTTTTGTATTATGAAGTAGTTTTTTCTACTAGTGAATGAGCTTATTTATACGTATAAAACAAGCCCTTGAGATAATATTATAGAATCATAATAAAACGTTGCTCGTATCAAGCCAGGCCTTCACGCGTATTACTCCATATCTTGAAAAAAACTGAACCGATTTTGATGAAACTTCTTCACTAAATATTAAAAATAACTCTAATCTGACACTGTCTTAAAGTCAGCGAAATATTTTCAATGGAATACGACGTGCTCTTTCGCACTGTTCCCTGAGTTGAAGTAAATATAAGGCATTAAAAAAAGAATGTTCACAATTCGATAAATAGTTTCGAAGAAATGCGTGGACTGTGGACAAATATAAATCTATAAAATGTTGTATAGGTATTTGTTTGGAAGCCCTAATAGATTATCATTATGTGAATATAATGCAGTTCCAATAATATTACATACATAAATGTCGAATATATAATCTATTTTTATATCGACTCAAAATACAAATAAAATAACGTATGGTTAGGTATTTGTTCTAATTTCAAAATCCCTAATGTCACTTGGAACAACAGAACTGCTAGCGCTGAAAGGTATATCAACTCGCCGGTCGCCGGCCGAATCACAGAAATATAATATTACAAGTAAATGCGAAGTTGATGCGAAGTGAGGCATCGAGGGGCGGGCGGCGGGCGGTCGGTGGGAGCGGTGCGAGCTACGGCACGCACACTTGCACCATGTACAGTCTGTTCACTCACACATTGATATCCGGGCCACAGCGCAACAGCAATAGATTTGTTAAATACCTATCTTTCAAATTTCTTGCAGCCATCCTTTCATCTTAATGAATGAAGGAAATCAATCGTGACTAAATATTAAACAGTCAGTACCAACCCTAGATTCGAGGTGAATGTTCTGAGCACTTTTACTTTATCTTAGTGACGCATTTTATCCGAAACTACTTTATTTATATTTAAAGATAATACATTTGTTTTTATTTTGCTGTAGTTGGATTAAGATCTGGATTGGGACATTGAATGTTATTTAAATAGGAAACATCAAAACTAATGTAGCTTTTTCGTAGTTACCACAGGTAGTTTATTTTATTTTTTTTGATTTGATTTTGATTTTGATTGAAAGAAATCATTTTTTTTTTCAAACAATTTCATTGTTATTAATGTCAAATTTCAACCACTTTTTGGACCAAAAGGAGCAACTGATACTGACTGATTGACAATGATGTATGCATAGCACAAACCAAAGGGTCTAGAAACATGGATATTTACATACAGGTTTCTTAAATATTCTTACATCAACTAAAAATAATTTTTCAAAAAGCCCTTAGTTGGGAGTTTATTCGCTAAAGCTTTTGGTGGAGGTAAACATTGTGAGTAAACCATAGCACGGTGGTAAGGTAATACTCACCTGACTAGCTACCTCAAGTTGAAATACTGATGGTAAAAGATGCAATAATTATACAATATAATAATTACTCTATACAGCTTGATAGCAACCATAATTAATATATAGCAGGAAAATTAATAACAACATAATAACAATAATCATTCTATACAGGACATGATGTGCTTCAGACAAAACTATATGTATGACTTAATCTAACATAAAATAATATTAATAAATTATGAATACCTATATTTACATATTTATTTGACACAACAAAAATAAGGTTGAGTTTCTGCCATTTGACAAAAGTTCATTAATTGTGAAAAATCATTTCATATAATTAATGAACATTACAGATTGATTATGTTTTGTTAATCTAGTCATGCAACAAATTATCTTGATAACTGTTATCATTTTACAGGTCATAACTAAATAATGTTATTGTTTTTAACATTTTATCAGTATGAAGTAAAATTTCTCTTCCTTTGTTCATCAGAGATAAAAAATTTGGGTAGGTAATGTATGAACATTTATTTAATATTTTATTTTTATAAAAAAATACTTGAATATTTTATGCAGCTGTTTTACCATCACATAACTATTTCAATTCAATATGTTAGTAATTTAATATTTAAATAAGTAGCATGTAACTTCTATATTAGAGTCAGGGTATTATAGATTAGACCTATATGAATAAAAAAAAAACAATACATATCCAATTGAACAATAACTTGTTTGGTCATCAATTGTAATTTAAAGAATTACAATCTCTGAAATAATAGATACTTTAGTAACAATCTAACAAGATACTGTGCTCATTTACTATTTCACCATTCTCATTTCAAACAAATAGCAGTTAAAATGAGTATACTCACAAACTCTGGATATTTAGGATGGTTGAAGAACTTGTCCACTTGAGCATATCCACTATCAGGTTTATCACCCAATCTGAAGTCCTCAGTCTTATTTGTGAAGTTCTTGCCATAGTCATAGGATATGAACAGTGCTGATGGTGACAGACCCCCTTTGTTCCTGGGACTGGAGTCTCTAGCCAGGCAAATGATGACATTTGAGCCTTCACCTACCCAGTGCACCATCAGCTGTTGATGGCTGTCATTGAGGTGGGTTGTCTGTTAAATGATAGAGGACACAATGAAGAAAATATTAATTAAATTGAAAAATATTTGAGTATTTGAATAGTGGTTATAGTTCCTTAGATGAATATAATAAAATAATGAAGTCATAAATATTTAATATCTTAAACCAAAGAGGGAAAATTTAGATTTAAATCAATTTAAAGTACCCTAAAAATCAGATGCTGACCTGATGACAATGGGACCAAACAGGCAGTGTACCCTTCCATACAAAAAAAGAATTTTCCAAATTGGTTAATAAATGATGGAGTTCTGAGGTAACAAACATAAAAAACATACAAAACGGAGTACCTCCTCCTTTTTTTGAAGTTGGTTAAAAATATCACAGAATAGTTTGGGACATTCCTAAAAATTGTTATCTTTATCAAAACCATATTCCTCATAACTTGTAATAAGTATAAAAAATAGATATAACACTTTAGTAATCATACAATTGATATGCCTTCTAGTCAAATAATAATAGTGTTAGAAACAACATTTTCTCATATAATTAGTAATATATTAAATTTAAAAAATACAGTATTCATAAATAAAAATAGAGCTGCACATTCATTACTGCCCCTAATTACCCATTTAAATATAGACAGCTTCAACTTGATAGAACACTAGGAAAGCAAGTGTCCTTCAAGAAAAACATTGTCTCTAAATATACGTCACTCGATACGATAAAAATAGAAGAAAGTTACGGGACAAAACAATGACAATCAATAAATCAATGCCGCATCTGGGTTCATTGTTATGATAAACATCTAAACACCAGAGGGGAGGAATTGGACATAATAAGGATATGAACCATTACCCATGTACTTATGTTTTTCTGTATATCTGGTGACGTTAACGTAGCCGCTTGACGTTTTCTCCTTTCTAGATGAGAGCTCTCGTCGCTTTCATATCTATTGATTACAGTGGGCTTTTGCCTGCTCGGTGACTCTTCTGCTACATACAACGTGTCCCCTGGCGATCCATATTCACGCACGGAAACTACGCACGATAATAAACACACAAATAAGAAGAAACTAACGCGACGTCTTAATGTCCCCAACATTTTGTAATCACAGCATAATCCAAATACACATCCGAACGAATGCGTGATTTCAACAAAACTGTTTTAAAAAACAGAAGTTAGCGACGGAATGCGAACACAAATGATTTTTGTTTGACAAATGACATTGACAGTTTGATTTGAAATTTTTTTTTATTTGTTTCTGACCATGGATACAAAGTCCTTCAGTCGTATACATTTTATTTATAATATCACTTTCATATACATAGTCCGCACATTAACATTCACTTAGACGGCATGTGGTCCGCATTATCAGTCACCGTCCAGTCATGTTTTAGTACAATGGTGGTAATTGTACAAAAACTTTTCACGGAATTCTTGAGACAACTTGAAAAGACACGATACACAAAATTCATTTTATTTCACTTCACTGGTGCACATGGATTAATCTTTATTGGATAAAATACCACCGATAATATGCAATAAAACTCAAAATGCACGAAATTAAAAATGAACAAGCAACGTCACTCTGCAAGTTCCCGCCAAAAAGTCTGATTTGACATATTATTCTTTGTGTTGCCCGTTCATTTCCATTACAACAAACCGATTTAAAAGAAAAAAATATGTTAGGAGGTTATGAATATATGTATTACTGTCAGCGACAGTATATATATTGTTTATTTTCGGTGGTATTTTACCCAATAAAGATCATCTATGTGCACCAGTAAAGTGAAATGAAATGAATTCGTGACTTTTCAAGTTCTCTCAAAAAGTCCGTGAAGAGTTTTAGTAGGTACATACAATACAATGACCACCATTGTAGTAAAACATGACTTTTAGGGACGGTGACTGACTGAGAACTGTGAAAGTGATATTAATTATTGTGACTGGTGGGAAATTATAATATAACTCGACACTGGCAGAAATAAATCCTAATTTGAATTTGATTGCCAACCAGTGTTGCCAACGTAGGCGATTTATCGCCATTTAGGCTACTCAGGACAAAAATTGGCGACGATAAATTCGGGATGGCGACTGGTCGCCTTTTAGGCTACCTCAACGACAAGGTAATAATATAAGTCAAATCACAATTTATGATCTAAATCGTAAGAAATATACCTGTCCCCCGCGGTTTCACCCGCGTTCTTCTCAGTTTAAGTGTATTCCGAACCGGTAGTAAATTTAACTGTATGTACATAACGTTCATAAGTGTCTTACTAAGGCCTAAACTGAATAAATGACTTTTTGATTTTGATTTTGTTCCCGGGATAAAAAGTAGCCTATGTCCTCCATGCTATAGGCTATCTGCATGCCAAGTTTCATGATTATCCGTTGAGAAGTTGAGGTGTAAAGGCGTAACAAACAAACATTTTTGTTTGTTACGCCTGTGATTTGGCCAAAAGTGTATTTGCGTGAGCTTGCCCCCACTACTACCTATCTGTGCTCACCACTCGTGCCTCATACTGTATCTGCTACATGCAGTGAAAATCGCGCACGGGTGCTCACGCGAGTGTATTTTTCTCCAAATGCCACGTATGTATGTATACTGATTTGAAGAAACTAACAAGCCCACACTCGGCGCCGGTACACGCCTAACGTAGCGAACACTATACTTTATTGTATTTTTAAGCTACATTTGGAAATTTCAGTAAAAAAATACGAGGTGGAGCAGATCTTGCAGGGAACTCACTATGTTTAATAATAAAGAATCAGCTCCTAGTATTCTGACAAGCAATTAGAAGTTAATTTTGATAACTTTTAGCAACTTGTGATAAATAATTTTGTTCGTATTGTGACGTAGAAGCAGAATATCGAAAAAATTTGATATCTACGAAAACACAATATTTTTAATGCCCTTTTTAGTTTCTTCAATATTCAGCTCATGGTTCCTTTCAGCGTTTTTTTTTTCTCAGTAGTCCAGAATTTACCCATATTGACTAGGAAAAAAAATACATCCTGTATAAATTATTTAATAACAACATCTTAATTTTATTCATAGCTTTATTGTGGCTTTTGGGCTATTTTAGGCTACCTGCTCTGAAATTCGGCTATTTTAGGCTACTTAAGCTGTGAAAAATGGCGACATTAGGCCCAGTGCTGTTGGCAACACTGTTGCCAACCTAAAAAGAGTGCGGGCCGAAGCATTGAACGGAGTTCGGTGCAGTGCTGGCAAACTCTCCTTCTTTTCCAGGAGATTCCATGATTTTTGGACATGTCTCCTTATCTCCTTATTTATTAGAGCTGTGCCACAGAATATTCAATAGTACTACGCGCCGCCGCATCGAACGTGCGATGGCTCGGTCTGCTACACAGATATACCTAGATAAAGCAAGATCACGATCTGTATGAAAATCAAGAGTGTCATTTTTTGACTACCTACTCACACAAGCCACAAGCTCTATTTAGTGACGAAAAACCACTCAACAAGCGTGCCATTTTTTGACTACCTACTATTTCGTCACAAGCTCTATTTAGTAATGAAAGACCAACTTAATAAGCGTGGCATTTTTTGACTACCTACTATTTAGTCACAAAGTGACGAAAGACCAACTCAACAAGCGTTTTTATTGACTACCTACTATGACGTCACAAACAAGGAGTAATGGAAATTACCAAATCAATTCAAGTACACCAATGCAATGTCAGCGCGATAGTGGCCACGTTAAGCATTTTATGCTAAATCGAGCACTAAAATGGCATGCGAAGTCAAAGTCAAAGCCTTTCAATGTAGGCCCTAGTAGGGCACTTATGAAGATCAAAGCTACTGAAGTTACCACCAGTTCGTAAATCGGTCTTCAACTGAAAATAGTTTTTGGACAATCTGACTGTATTGGTGGTATTGGCTATTTTTTCCAAAGTTATGTTTTTGGTTTACAAAGTAAAATGTATAACTTATTAATACTGGTTCGGTTGGCATCAGGTTCGATGGTGTATTAATGCTATAACTATTGGCGTTTACGTGTATTTATGTTATTAAGTGGGGTTTCGTGGCTAAATCCAAGAGTCATACATGACCCATCTTTCGAGATCTATGCTAAATATTATACCTACTCTTTTGTTGTGTGCATTTATTTGGTACGCGCGGCCGTAGTTTCACCCGCGCGTAAGGTTTAATTTTTTTTGCGCGATCCCTAATTTCATTTCTAAAATAAATGTAGCCTACTACATTACTTCTTATAACATAAGCTATCTACACAGTGAAAGTCCCGTCAAAGTTGGTCCAGCCGTTTCGAAGATAGCCGGAACAATCAGACACGAAATTTTAAAAAAACAAATGGTTTTTGGTATAAGTAGGTACATGGTAGGTACCCACCGTATATAGGTACTTTCATGAGCATTATTTTACTAAAAAGCTGTGACGGAGCGTTGGAAAATGACGTCACACGCGGTCACGTAACCGTTAGCGGGCCCCGATATTTAGAATTTTAAATGCCTTTAAAATCATAACTACTTTTTTAATGAAACAAAAACTAGTGTATTTGTTAAATACTTGCATTTTTTAATGAAACAAAAACTAGTGTATTTGTATACATAATTGCTCTAGATACTGTGACAAACTTTCATACCTAATTCTAATCCTAGCAAATTCGCATACCTATTAACAACTCCCATTCATACCTTTTTCGATCAAACGATTGATAAGGTGATAATTGGTTCCCTGGTGCCATTCAAATAAGAAGTGAAACTGCGTGTACAGTGTCGAAATAAGAAAACAACATTGTTATTTTACTTTTTTTTTATAGTTGTAAAATTACAGTACAATGACTTGCTGCTTGGCCTGCTGTTTGGCCTTTAGACGCACTTGCGCGGCAATTCTGTCAAGATCACGTCTGCCCTGTGTGGTGAGGATGCGGCCGCCATCTTGTACCTTCTCAACCAGCTTCAGAGCTTCTAGGGCCTGGAGAGCTTTTCGGGCGATGCTACCCGACGATCTGGAAATAAGGAGAATATGAATAATACAAAGGGGTTTGAATAAACGCAAATGGTTTTACTTTCTTCCACACAATACATCTTTCTTATTCAATATGTCACACACAAATACATCGTATTCAATGTATCACATTGATCATTCCTAAAACCTGGGTCAGCCAGTATAGAAATGTAGAATAGAAGATTTTTGGCAAAGACAAGCAAGCCGGGGTGGCTTGCTTATCTTTGCCAAAGAAAGGATTTTGGCATACTTTACGGCCGGCATTCTGTTTTTCTTTTTTAAATGGCGGCGGACGATACAACCTACATACATCGATTGAGGACACTCATACGAACAAAAAATTACTAGGGTATCGTGTATGTCCTAAAGCATCACGTTACAGAGTATGGTATATAATAAATCAATGACTAGCTAATAGTAGGTAATTTTTCATGGTTAATGGATGTGTCAAACATCGATATTTTTTTGCAAATGACTCTGTAACGTGACGTTTACATAGACAACCACATAGTAAGTTTTTGTTCGTATGAGTGTCCCCATGGGATGTATACAGGTTTCATAAAAAATAAAAATAATGGCGTCAGATGTGTATGCCAGGCTCCGAACAAAAATCTTCGATCCTCTATAAATTCGGCAATTGTCTTTCTGATGTTAAACAACACAAGTAATTGTACTTCTGTCAGGTCTGTCCCACTCCCATGATTAAGTACAATCGCGCGCACGAGGTCTACCGGAATCAATGCCGGATGGTTGCCACGCGCCTATTGCGAATGACGCGTGTAAATTTATTTATAAATTTGTGGGTAAAATATTTCGTCAAGTACTCAAACATCGTGAACAATTCTTTTATTCTGTGCTAGTACACTAAAATTAAGGTAGAAACATACTGCATCGAGTTTGTCTGCTTAAATACTAACAAGGATCCGATCCTCTCGTTTTACAAAGCATATCTAGCTACTTTCGATACTTGGAAATAACTAAGATTTAACAACCAGTCAGACAGATAAAAATCAATTAAACAATATTTCAAAAAAAAAATGTTTTGTGATTAAGTACATTATTATATTCTTTTTTTGTTAAATGCTTACACTTTTATTAATTTAATTATATATAAATAAAATACTTATCAACCAGCATGAAGGTCAAATATTATGATATTTCATTGTTGGAAATATTAGATTAATGCTTTGTCACAAGTTGACAACCCTAACGTTTCACATGCCGCGTCATACAGGATAGAGTTATGCGATAGACAGAGAAAGGCGTTTTAGGTGAATAATATTTTTCGCGTGCAGCGCTGTGCGATCTGAATTGTACTTTATTGTGTCCTTGGAAGAATCACTTTTTATTTAAATGTCTTTTTATAAGTGTGTTTTCTGTACTACTATTGAATATTCTGTGCTTATGTGTCTACTCTTTTATCTTTACTGCAACACCTGTGGGCCTAGCATGCACATATTTATTAATTGTGCATTTATTCAGTTTAGTAACTAACAAAATGTTACTCATTATGAAAAGAATTTATATTTGCAATTAAAATTATGAAAAACTATAACTTGCAACTTTGTACAAGCCTGGAACCATACACATTTTCGTGAATGGCAACTATAAAAGTAAATTAACTTCTGTATTATTTCAAACTCTCATAAAATACCTGCAGAAGTGTGAGGGTGTAACACCATTGCGTTTGCGACCACCAAAGATTTTGGTGACTGTCTTGACTCCAACTGGGGAGCGGATGTAGATGTGACGCAAAACCGCAGCACATCGCACATAGAACCAATCAGGGTCATAGGGAGCCAGCTCCTTGAAGCGAGCTGTCTTTACCAGGTCCATGTGTTCAGGAACCTTGACCTTGCCCGTCCTGAAAAATAAGTTATAACAATATTTATTTTTATCCTCTAAAATGAATAAAAAAGGTATAGCCTCCAGAAGATGATTGTGCAAATCCATACTAATATTATAAGTGTAACTCTGTCCTTTTCATTTCCATAAGATTTTAGTATTTGACACCAAAACACAATTGTTATCAGTGAGATCAGAATGTATTATGTTATGTAAAGAATCTAAGCTTGTTTCGAAAAGAGTCATTGCTGAGTTTATTGCCGTCTGAGTATTAGAGTCAGACTTTTCATAAGTACCTGCAAAGGTCTAGTTGAATAAACGAATGAATTTAACCCTTCGCGCACCTTATACAGACCGTTTGTGTTTAAGGGGAACCGCGGCCATTGTGCGCGAAATGCCACTGTGACGTATAAGACACAAGGTTTAATATTAACTGTCATTTAGTTACTGTTCCATATAAATTTTAACTCTAGCAGGTCTTTCTTGTCTGGTTGTGCACGCGACCAGTTAATTTATGACAAGTCAACTTATAACATATTAATTAATGGATGGTGCTACTTACTTCTTCAAGTGGGCAGCAACGGTCTTGACGACCTTGTCTTGTTCAACATCCAACAGAGTGACGGAACGCATCTGAAAACACGAGAATAAGGACTACATTAACATTTAAATATAGAATAAGGTCTCGCATATAATGTAGTTATCCCATCCACAAGCTTCTAAGTTAAGTATTGAGCTGATCCCATAGATATAGTTCTAGAATTTTGAGTTCCGAATTCACTATTGTGTGCACAGGACGCAGTCTATAATTCTACAATATTCACAAACAATCACATGTTATAATATTTTTTTACTTTTAACCTGTTGTTTCTCGCGAGGTACGCACATCTTATTAATACAATTGATGTCATTGCTATATTTTTAACCACGAGCCAAGGTATTAAGGGCGCCACATAGATTAGTTAACACAGAACTCTGAACGCAGAATTCTAGAACTCCCCCTGTGTGGTCGGCACCTAAGTTGTATAGGAATAAAAAAATACTAAACAAATTAATGAGAGAATATTATTGTACCTATTGTCTAAATAAATGTAAAAAAAAACATGGCTTATTGAAGTCCAGCCTATCTAATCTTATGGAGTATGTGATTTGGCTTCAGAAAAAGAGATTCTGATTTCTATATACCAAAATATAATAATATGCTGGTACATTCTTCACACAGGGATATCTGATGTATGAGATGTTACCCTTAAATTACTGTTTTTCGACAGGCTACATACACCTACCGCAGTACCCGTCCCTCTTTTATACCACACTTTCGAGTCCCTCCAAATATTCAATATCTAGAAAATCAGTAGGTAACTAATAAACATAAGTCACAAACAGCTAGTTTTCGTGATGCATGTAAACTAAGTGAATTGTTTAAATTATTCTTTTTGGAGATAAAATAAATAATGTATTCTGCACGTAAAAAAATATTCATGCTAGTGTTTCTTGACCGAACATGAGTAAAGTAAGGTTATGTTGGATGGTCATCACTTTATCCTAAAGCGGAGTTATTTACATGAGGATGAATTGTGCTTGGTAGCAATACGTATCACAGAACGTTATGAAGATAAAAATCTTTATACTTTTGAATAATTCCACAAGGAATGCTGTGATAACGCTCATGACACTTACGGACATTCCGCGTTAGGGCATGGATTACATCTCCTCCTAGGCAACTTTTAGGTGGAATAAAAACTCCTCAAATCATCACACATCTTACCTTGCACTATATATTCAACGATTAAATTCACAATATCCAAGATTCACAATTATTTTATCAAATACCATGTGGCTTTTCACCAAAACCTACCTTGCCTTGTGTTGGCAACCGGAAGAAAGAATTTAAAAAAATAAGGAAGTGTTGTCATCATAAAAATTGAATTTATACCAACAACTTCAAAGCATAAATAATAATATACCTATGCTTCAAAGCAGGGATAATGCGAATATTCGCGTTTGTCGTGACGATAGACGACCGACAATATTTGGCAAACGGTCGTGTCATCGTTCGTTTTCACACGAGGGAGGACACCACGCCTTCACGACAGTTCCAAATAAATTTTAGCAACTACACGTCCATCATATGTCCAATTTTCAATCGCCGGCAACTTCTAGCAATCCTGTTTTACTGGAGAGCCAGAAAATACTGGGTTCACCCAATCAATACTTTTATCCCACAAACAGGGTTTTGTCTCCACTGCCTCTATTAAAGTTATAATGTCGTATTTTAATTTTTTCTTCGTGATAAAATCATTAGAAAACTCTTTACTAGTAAACAGACACCATTCAAAACAAACAGCGAGTGCCAACTGGTCACAAGAAGTGTCGTGTCGTAGTCGTGCAGTGCGCCGTGTGGAAGTCCTGACGTTTTTCGATACATTTCGAAGGTCCGCTAAATCGTCCCGGCAAAAAATCGTCACGATCTAGCCGAACCAACGACATAGGCGAATTATCGTTCCTGTGTCGTGCAGTGCTGTGTCTTGTCGTTGTGTGTGAAAAAGATTCATAGAAATATAAGGTCCGCTAAATCGTCACAGTTTTTTTACGGTGTCGTTATCGTCTCGTATGAAAAGACCTGAAAGTAGACATAAAAGTACCTATCTAAGAAGCGGAATGTAAATAATACTTTAAATCCCTAGGGTGGTAAAGTAGAAAGAAATACTAACTTTATTGTATGCAATTACTGAGCAATGGTCGTAACCTATACAGCTACACTTTATTGATCAACATTATTGAATAATAATAGTAAGTACCTAGTAAATTTAAATGATAATAACTATTGTTATGTAGAATTTAGTATGAATTATATAAGATTTATAAGAAAGAAATCGATGATCCCGATAAAACCACGTCAAAAAATTGGCTGGCACTTTAAAATAAATGTGTGATGAAGAAAAAAGGGTGGGAAACCAAGATTAGTGCAATTTTTTGGGAAGTAATTTATACACACTCAAAATAATTTATATAATACATAAATACAAGATTTTACTACAAAAAATAAAAAAACAACGCCGAATGCTGCTAGCTGCAGCTATCATATTTTCTTTCACGAAACAATTACTACCAATTTAGAAACCTTGATTTAATAATATAAACACTGTTATTAAATGCTGCCAGCAAGACAAATTTAAATAAAATAAATTTTGGGTACATTCCGAAATGGATAATATCGATCACAGCGATTACAGCAATAATTTGCGTACCGAATTAGATATCACGCTTATGACAGCTGAGAACTATCAACAATTCGGAACGCCCGTTATCGCGCTCACAGTATTCAAAACAGAACATTTGAGAATTTAATTAAAATCTGAATTATCAATGCGCTACGACTCCTTATATCTTTTATAAGTTGACTCGCAAAAAGGAATATCTGCTTTTTTTATTATTATTCTCTTATAAAATCATAAAAAGTATCTTTGCCAAATAGAAAACCAAGAATCTTATTAGATTATTGCCGTCACTTTTGACAGCGCTCACGATGATATCAGTTTAGAGCATGGTCGGTGTGAGCGCAATATGGCGGATGTTATGACGTCATCTATGACGTTTCACGGGACGTCGTGAACGCGCTCACGGTAATATGGAACGGGTATAAGCACGCTCAAATCGATTACAGCGATTACAGCGGTAATTCGGAATGCAGCCTTTGTTGTATATCCAAATCCTTTTTCAGAAATATTTTTGCCAGCGTCAAGTTTATGAATAAGATTATAAGTGAACTGAAAATAAATATAATAATAATAATATAATAATCGTTTATTTTCAGGCTCTTGACCCATAGTGTGTTAGTAGTTACAAAGAATGTCTTAAAAATATTGTTAGTAAGTAGTTACAGATTATACAAATTATACATGTCATAAATTTGCGTTTTCACTTGTCACTATTCGCGTCTATTTCTTGTCAATTACACTAAAAACATTCTCACATAAAGCCATTATAATAACATTATTACTTCGACATAGTATCGTCCTAAAAGAATAAATCCTCTTCCTCATTATTGCATGAAAACCATCGAAATAATAAAACTAAAGAAATGTAACTCGAGCTCAAAAATCATTCCACGCAAACTGAACCGCGGTGGGCGTTGCCAAAAAAGAGAGACGCACCGCGCTGACAGTTCGCCGGTATCATTGAGTCGATGCGTTCGTGTCGCGAGGGACTTAGAACTGTGATTATTATTGTGTTTTGCGTTGTTTACATTGTGCAAATATGCCGTCATGTGTTGTTAAGTGGTGTAGAAGCCATACAGATATGAAGAATGCTGGAATCACTTTTCATATGTGAGTAAATAAACATTTTGAAATCCTATACTTGTGACTCTGGAAAGTGTTATGCAACATGAACGCAACATGCGTATTTATTTAACACGTTTTGATATTTCACTTAAACTGTGATGCACTAGTACCTATAATTATAAAGAGGATAGAATCTTGGTGGCATAGCGTGCCAGCCGCCATTTTAGTTTTTTTTTTCAATAAAATAAGCTTATTCGACTTTTGTCCCGTTTTGACGTCGGATGTCAAAGAAAAACAAAAGTCAAATAATATTGTTTTAAGAGCTTGTGGTTCGCCCTCTGATCTGACCTTAACGCGACCCATCACTCTATAATTCGTATGTAAAAACCATCAACTGATTAAAATACTTCTTAATTTTAGATCCATACAATTATAACACATAAAGAAATATTTTAATCCAAAAAGCACATCACAAACTTTTAAATGAATATAATAGAGTGGTATAGTTAAATTACAACTAATTAATACAACTTTTATGCATAGTGCAAATATACGATACTTTATCCTCTTACAATCAATGCATAACATCGTCCACGCATCTCGCACTGCAGCAGGCGTGCGGACCAATTAGCATTATCTGTCTCGCCAAGAACCAATCATCGCGCTTGCCGGAATACAACGAGTTAGGCAAGCGCAGCTAATTGGCTTATTTGCATGTGTGTTCTTTCGTTCGAATACTAGAGATATTTTGTCAATGTAGTGAAGTGTGGAGCCGAATTTCGCGTTGATTTTGTTCACAATTACGCTTCCTTATAGTCTATTTCAAATAACATGAGTGACACATGGTATTTTATTAAATTTCTCAATGGTTAATGTTCATTTCGATATAATAAAGGAATACTATGATAGAGCTAGGTTTCACGAAATATTGTGAATATTATTTCAGAGTAATCAAATGGAATTTCACTAGATATTGGTAAAAAAACCCTTGACCTTGACGACTCATCCTATGTGAAATAGAGTATAGTTTTATTATTTCGATGATGAAAACCGTCAATTCTAGTAGCTGCAAACATTCCGGAAGCACTACAACATTTAGGTAATCTCATGATGGTTCTGTAAGCGTTATTATACTGTACTCTAATGGTGTTGAGTGTACGCTTGGTATGTTGCAGCCACATGAATGTTTCAGTAAAATGGATACCGTTCGACTAAAACTTTTCAATTACATTTTGAGACAACTTGAGACACATATCTAATATTTCATTTCTCTTCACTGGTGCGCATGGATTGATCTATATTGGATAAAATACCACCGATAATATGCAATAAACCTCAAAATACACGAATTTATGAAAATAAAAATGAAAACGCAACGTCACTCTGCAAGTTCCCGCCAAAAAGTCCTTTACGTTACTTGGTATCTTTACACTACGCGTTACTTATAGAGCGAGGATTTTTTTAGGCGAGAGTCCATTTATTAACAAATTGTGTGTTTAGTAAGTTTCCCTTTAGTTATTTTTTTTATTTCTAAGAAGGCCTTTGCTTGCGGCGACGTCGTGTGACGAGTCGCTCACTTCCCTCCAATATGGCGAGGAGAGCGATGCATGGCTGCCACAGTCGTCATACTTGTGAACGGGTGCTGCTTGTGGGGGATGGTCTGTTTAAGTTTGCCATTTATTTATTTACTTATTAAATATACATTCAGTCTACTTTGTAGTTTTGCCGCCGCACCGGGTAGATTATCAAAAAATATTGGACACGTATTTTTTGCTTTACCAAATCATTAACAATGAAGAATGTTCACTAATTTAGAATTTTAGCTCTCCGCATTAACTGTAGAAAATAAAAAATACGTGTGAAAGAGTTATTTTGATAAGTCAATTAGTTTCTGAGATATGGAATTTAAAAATGAGCGCGCGACGCGGGATTCTACCGGCCCGGTACTCGATGCGATGACGTCATGTTACACCGCTCGCTCAGTCAATCGCGCTCACAGAACAAATACCCTGACGGGTCGCGCTCTTTCGTACGTTTCCCTAGAAGATTATGACTTTTTGGTTTTTAAATATCCTATACAAATACTAGAAAATCATGTGTTATACCAAAATGTAAAAATACAACCACCAGTCCAGCGGAAAAGTTGATTTTACTCGTTCCAATGGATGTCCAAATGCGAGAGAAATTGATAAAAACTGTGAAAGGGTTGGATCTATTTAGAAATAAAAGCAAAGTTTAATGCTGTGAAGATCGTTTTGACGTAAGAATAGTGACAGTCTACTATGCACCTAAATATTATACACTTTTGTAGTGTGCAGTTATTTGATACCCCAGCGCAGCCGCGGTTTTACCGCGTAGCATTTTAATTATTTTGCAAGGAACTCCTTGTAAATTATCCTCCTTAGAAATAAAAGTAGCTTAAGTTATTCCTTATAACATCCGCTATCTATCAGTGAAAGTCTCGTCTACATCGGTCCAGCCGTTTTTTTCCGGAGAAAAATATTTATTCTAAAATAAATGTAACGTATATTACTTTTTATCTTTTTATAGGTACCATAAACTAACTGAGAGTAAAAATCCAGTCAAAATCGTTCCAGATTTTCGGAGATTAGCCGGAAAATTAAAAAAAAAATATTAGCGTGGGAAAATCCTCGTAGGATACCCAACCATCTTAAGGGGAGCAACCAGATTATGCCGAACTTTTAGCGCTAAAACACTATCGAGTGTCGCCAACCGTATATAGGTACTTTCATGTGCGTTTAATAAAAAGCTTTTATTTTGATATTACATAACAGACACTTAAATTTTATTTATTTGGATAAATAAAGTAGATTGTGTTCCTGCGCGTGTTAGTAAGGTAGACAGAGCTCATTGAGGAGGGGGAAAGGTCGGTAACGCGTGAGCGATGCTTCGTGTGTTGCAAGCGTCTATATGGCTACGGTAACCGCTTACCATCAGGTGGGCCGTATGCTTGTTTAACGACTTAGTTGTATAAAAAAAGATAAGACATAAAAAAGGTTAAATACATCTATTCAACTCGCTGCATTTACAATATATCAATGTATTTTTTTTAAATTTACTAAGAAGAGTATAAATAGGTATAGACAAACATTACTAATTTATTGTCTATAACATGAAACTTAAAAGGTTCAATAAGTACCTACTTGGACTTTTTGGCGGGAACTTGCAGAGTGATGTTGCATTTTCGTTTTTATTTTCATAAATTCGTGTATTTTGAGTTTTATTTTGTATTTTCGGTGGTATTTTACCCAATAAAGATCATCCATGTGCACCAGTGAAGTGAAATGAAATGAATGATGTGTATCGTAACTTCTCAAGTTGTCTCAAAAAGTCTGTGAAGAGTTTTAGTACAATGACCACCATTGTAGTAAAACATGACTTTTATGGACGGTGATTGACTGTGGACCATATGTGAAAGTGATTTATCGTGACGGGAAACTATAATATAACTCGACACTGGTAGAAATGAGCCCTAATTTGGGCTTGGTTGCCAAACTTAAAAATAAGAAGAAGAAGAAGTACCTACTTGCGTTGCAGCTATAAAATCATTATTTTAGGTATATTAGACAGGCAGGAGAGTAAGCATTTGCATTCTTTCTTCTCGCTTTTCGGCGGCAACAGAATAATAACTGTTCGTCGATAAATAATAAAACATGTAAAAAAATTATATGATTTGGACATCTTATTTAATTATATTGCTTTATTATATTACATTAATTATTAGATTCAATTGAAATTTATAATTTTGCATGCCATTCTGTAGCGAAATGTGTAGACATTATTTAAAGATTCCACCTAAATTGTGCGACATTTCTGGCGAAATAAACAATTTCATTTCATTTCAACCTATTGTATGTAGATTTTACGGTTGCCCTTTTTCAAATCCATAAATCGAATCCAAAATACTTTCCAATAATAGCGTAAGATACCTACGTACACCACCACCGCTAGCGACTAATATGAGTGAACGGAGCGTTGTGACATGACGTCACCCGTGACCGTTAGCGAGCCTCGATATTTAGGGGAATTAGAAATGTCTGTAAAATCATAACTACTTGGTTTTTTTTAACAAAACAAAAACTAATCTATTTGTATACATAATTGCTCTACTGTTACAAACTTCAAGCCATTTTGCATACCTATTAACATTCCTCATTCAGTTGTCAGTGCGATTAGAATGTTAAGGTGGCCCTCTGTGGCCGGCGCAACTTCAACGCAAGCATAGTCTAAAAGCTTGTTGTTTCATCCAACGTAATGTTTAACTGCGAAAAAAGAGAGACAGCATCAGAGCCGCCGGTTATCAGTCGGTAAATTCCGCTGATCACTCGCGGCCGATTCGCTAGGTCTTCATTCATGATTTCGCATATCATAAAACTTGTTCCAGGCGTATACCTCTTGTTAAAAAATCTTACAAGTTTGTGAAAAAAAAGTTAGTTATTTTGAATCTCCAATACATTTACAAGCCTGGTATCTAAATGTTTTCTTTACTTTTAAAATTTATAGGTACATTAGATATGGCCAAAGTTCAGGTAAAATTTGAGCAAAAACGCTGCTTTTTGGAGGCTTTTACTGAATTTGTTTCACACTTTTTTTCGCCTAGATATAGTGCACAAGATACTTATTTGTTCAAAACATCTAACGAAAAATGTTTAACAACGCCATAATAAGTACAGAGGTTTTGTATGAAAAGTATGGCGAATTGAGTGCTCTTAATATTATGTAATGAATCTAAGCTTGTTTTGAAAAGAGTAATTGCTGAGTTTATTGCCGGCTCTTCTCAGCAAATGCAACCTTCCGAACCGGTATTAGAGTTTAAGAAGTAGAGTCAGACTTTTCATAAGTGCCTGCGAAGGCCTATTTGAATAAATGATTTTGAATTTTGTAGTTTATGGTATGTTCTACGTCTGTACCAGTGTTGCCAATGCTACGGCAATTACCGTGTTCTACGGCTTTCAGGACAAAAAATCACAAAATCCACGGCCTACGGCTGCATCCATGTGGCCGTAGCAGATTCTACGGCTTTTTGCAAATTCTACGGTAATTGATGGGTTGGTATGATACGGGTACCTATAATAAGTAAAAAAATTATAAATTGTTGTTTTTTTTTTTAAACGAATAGCGAATTACAATCATTATTCAAATGGAACTTTTTTAAGGATTTTAATGTTAAAAACTCATTCCTTGTTTTAAGCAGTGACACGGCCCACCGTTGGTGTTTTTCCATATAAACACGGCTTTTTTACCACATGTACACGGCCGCCTAAAAATTTGCATTGGCAACACTGGACTCTGTACTCTATTGCTTATTGTCAAAATTTAGAAAATGGCCGCGAAACAAATTTCTATTGTTCAAGATGGTAAAAACACTTTTTAATACTTATTTGCTTCAAATAACCATTCACATATCAACATAAATTAAAATATTTGTTAATTGTTGTGGTTAGCTTACATTATCTCGACCGTAGGTGACTTGTGTGACGTTGTAGTAACATTGTTATTTCAGAGCAAGCTGCATCTGATGATATTCCCTTGACATCTTTAGAAGAAAGCCTCTTCAGCTCTGAAAAACTTGATCGTGCTTCACCAGAATTATGGCCTGAACAGAGTAAGAACAAATCTTTGATCAAGATTCTCGTGTGCTCATTATTTACACTTATATTCATATTAAAAAATTTCAAAAATGGCGCGATTTGCGATTGTGTTTATAATGTTGTCAGTCTGTCCCCCATTACAATTTTCATTTTGGTTTTGCGAATCGGTTATTTAACGTTTTGTTTTTGAACTTTTAATTTAAAATGGGTGATGGAAACAGTAATGTAACTCAGGTGGATGAAAGTTCACGATCTTCCACCGATTCTATTGCAGTACCTGGCGTATCCGAGTTTGCACCTCTGCCAAATTCTAATCAATCCCCACCGTCATGGAATAAGGGCCTCAATAAGGAGGACTACATGCATATTCAACGTAAGTGCTATCATTATTACTTGATTCACGTATATTTTAGTAGTTAGTAAGACATTTGATGTGATCCAATGTCCTGCCAATGTATGCTTCTTATTGGTATACATTTCAGTGTTAATTAAAAGACCTAAATGTTTTTCTAGGTTGTTAATAAACTGATGTATTAGCTTTCAATGATAATACATCAATGCTCTATTTAGTTACCACAGCATTAGTTGTAGGTACTTTCACATTTTTAACTACTTAACTTTCTATTGATTACAGAACTTGGGGTTTTGTCCGCAAGTGGTCTTATAATGGAAATAAAGAAGCTTCATGACCTTGCTTACCAATTGGGTCTAGAAGAGGCCAAAGAAATGACCAGAGGAAAGTATTTAAATATATTCTCATCAAGGCGGCAGCGATAGTCATAAAATGTATATAATTTAAATCTAATTTTAGTCCCATGACAGTGTGATTGAGCTGACAGTGCTACTAGCTCATATCTACTATTTTCCATACCAACAATCTGAAAAGCATGATTTGTTGAAAGCTTTTACTACCCATGTGTGATAAGTTGAGACCCAAGTGTAATGCTACTCCCCCTTGCCTGCTTCCTCTGCACTTTGATATATTTAATTTAAACAGTTATTTTAGTTGTTCTTTTTATTAAATAAAGCTTGTAATTACATTGTAAGTAATATATTCATTATTGTAATAAATATTTTAAGTTTGCAATTTGAATTTTACACTCCAAAACATGAACTAATATAAACTAACAGACATAAATTAGAAATAGGTGGTGAAAGTAAACAAACTAAAATACTAAAGTGAAGAACTGTAGGACTCGTCATGTTTTTTGTTTGACTTTAGGTTCTATCCATAAATTTAATTTTAAGGGGCTTGTTAGGCTTAGCGATAAAACTTCTGGTTGGTTGAACATCGCCGTAATGATATTCAAGTTTATATTTCTCCAAAATCTGAAAGTATAGATATGTTTGAATTTACTAGTTTCATCTAAAAACTTCAAATAATAAAAAATATGGTAAGGTGTACCCTAATAGTCAACAGTGACATCATGGTCTCTGCAATGTTTTGTCCCAAACATTTTCTAGCTCCATAGCCGAAAGGTATTGACGCGAAAGCATGATAGTCTTTTGCATCTGACTTCAGCCATCTTTCTGGATAAAATGCTGAAGCATCATCATAGTTAGATTCTTTTATTGAAGAATCTTGGGTTGACATTATTATGAGAGTGCCCCGTGGGATACTGAAAATTATAATAACATGAGTTATTTTTATATCTAATAATATATATAAAATGCTTTTGTGGGTACGTAAATACGCAGTTTTCTCAATCACCACCAACCCCAATCAACTTCCCGTAGGGGTGGTAAATACCCCTTGGTCTCCAGGTGGTAGTAAGGGAGTTTGGTCGCGGTGGGTGGAAGGGGGTGGTTGTGGGTGGCGAAAATGTTAAAACATATATTGCTGTCCTTTTCTAACGCATGAGGACTTCTGAAAAGATCTCAAAATTTCTGGAATGGTCTAGAAAGTTCCAAAATGTGTAAAACGGTTATAATCGATCTGGAATTTTCTCGAAAGTTCAACAAAATATCTGGAATGATCTAGAAAATTCTAGAATGAATGCAAACTATTATAATCGGTATAGAATGTTTGAGAATGTTCTATAACTTTCTGGCTTCATCTAGAAAGTTCCAAAATGTCCAAAACTGTTATTATCGAGTTAGAATTTTCGAGAACGTTCTAGAAATTTCCCGAATGATCTGGAAAGTTCCAAAATGAGTGCAATTGATTATGATCGATTTAGAATGTTCAAGAAAGTTCTAGAAATTTCTAGAATGATCTAGAAAGTTCCAAAATGAGTGAAATTTATTATGATGATTTTAATTATTCTAGAGTGATTTGGTACTGGAAATTTCGGTGTCTGATAGTATATAAACCGAAATTCAGTGACTTTTCGTCAGTTCAATCGTGATTGCAGTCGAGTAAGATCAATTGGAATCAAGAGTAAATAGTTACAAAAACATTCAAGTGATTTTCACAAGTGAAAAAGAACAAACTAACCCGAGCAACGCCGGGATTCGCTGCTAGTTAATTTATATTAACTAAAAATATATTTATAGCACTAACTTGTATTTATCCAATGTGATGTTCTTAGGTAAAATTCTAGTAAGAACTGGTATGGGTGGCACTAATCTGTAAGAAAACAAAACATTCATTAATAGGGACAGTGCACATTGATACAAGAACATATGAAATATTTGTGACTATATTTTTTAGTTTAAGAACTACAAAATGTTGTGGAATTACATGTGACTTGAATAAAATGCCAACCTTAGCGTTTCCTTAATACAAGCTTGTAGGTAAGGTGTATTTTCTCTTATCTTCTGGACATCATTGAGATTTAAGTTGGACCTAGCAGTGTCTATCTCCTTAACAAGTATCCTTTGAGACCTTTGATATTTTGATAAGAAATAAAGTAGAAAAGACATAGAGGAAGTAATCTGAAAACGAATGAATTGATTACATGACACTTTCATTCTCTCCGTTTGTAAACTTATTGTTAGTAAAATTAATAACTTACTGTATTTACTCCAATTAAAAGCATGTCCATTATAATGGTAGCTATGTCTTCAGCACTCATTTTGTCTTCAGTCATGAGCATAGCATGGATCAAGGAATTAGCTATGAAAAACACATTTTATTTAATAATAATGTTTTATGTTATATAGTATTCAAAATCGAATAAAAAATATTACTTGAACTATTGTCGTCCTTTGACATAAATGATATTGTTTGCTCTACATCCAATACGTGCTTCCCAATCAAACTAAAAAAAATATTTAATTTATTTATATAATGTAATAGATAAGAAAATATAAATATAAGTCTGTATAGTATCATAAGCAGGCGTTTGGTGGATTTGGCTGCAACTACCCTCATATTTACCAACTCTTACATAGCGCAGCGAAGCGCTCGTGTTGTAGCTTGATTAGCCCTTTTTAATCGATCGGCAAAATTAAGCATTCACCGCTGAGGATGGTATCCGGATGGGTGATCACACCTAGTGGTATTTCAACTAGTGTTTTAAGAAGTTAATAGTACACACTTATCTAAATTATCGCAGTATTTAACCAGCGAGGCCCATGCAGGAGTGGTGAACAGTTTCCACAAGTGCAAACCGGACTCGCACTTGATGATGGCGTTCGTAGCCTTCTCCAGGCAGTGGTACAACCACGACATGTCGCACTGGCTGTATACCAGTTCAGTTTCTAACATTGTGAATTTCTTCGAGAATAGTATAAGGCCTGCAAATGAACATTCTGCTGTGGTGACAAGTTAAACTGTTAGCCCCTTTGCACATTATAAGAAAAATGTCTTGTCTTATCAGACATGTCTTATAAGACATTCAGTCGCTCTGGTGGTTATATGAGACCGTGCATATTACAAGAAATGTCTGATCAGATACGCGCATACATTTTGTGTTTAGAAATTTTCTTATAATGTGCAAAGGCGCTTATGCTAAGATTTTTTCTAGTCTGGTAGTTCCAGAGATTAGCCTGTTAAACAATTTAAAAAACTTCCGCTTTATTATAGAAGTATAGATTATTGTTTTCCGTCCTGTCCGTCCCGTTATTATTGTTTTTTTTTATGATGTGGCTGACAAGCTTAGGAAAAACTGGCTCTCAAGTGCAGCTACCGGACACACCGGTAAGTGCAAGGCGACAGATTGTCAACTTGATGGTTGTAGCCAAGCAGGCGGTATTATAAAGGATCGGATAGGATTCGAACCCGAGACATCGACGTCACTACCACTGACCTATCAACGCCTTATAAACGTTCCTTACCCTTTGAGTATTTAGATTATCCTTACCCATGCAATCAAATGCCCACTTATGAAGCTCCTTATACAAATCCTTGGCGACTTCGTCCTGATAGTTCCTAATATTGTAGATCTTGCTCGTGAACGCATCGCACACGTCGTTGATACCGTGGATGTGTTGCGCCACAGAGTTGTGTAGAGGTGTGAAAACTATTGCTCTTTGACGGTACCATTCTTGGCCTTGTCTATTGCATACAAAAATAAACATACGTATAACATGGACGTATAAAAGAAATCGGAGTGTCGCCTTATACGAAGTGAAGCACCCCAAGTAAACCAGGCCGTCTCTTAAATACAAGCCTCACACACACACATGTATGCCACAGTACGCCGATTGGTTGTCATTTCGCATTGAGACTTCAATAGTTACAATAAGGCTCAGTATCACTTGTGCCTGCCTGATTTTACTCACATGCGTAGGAAATATAGTGCTTCACTTTCTTATAAGGCGGTGTCCATCCTGTTTTTATACGTCCAAGCTTATAACATACAATATTATTGATTGATTTATTTACAAGCACAAATAATTGTCTTTCCCCAGCTGTAGGATAACAATATTAAATTTAAAACAGTTATAATTACTGGGAAAATTCATAACATTTTTTGGGCTAATGCTCATAATGTAAGCAATTTTCGATTTTGAAAGTAAATGTTTGTATTTGGTGGCCCTTAAAGCTTGTTACTTGTATTATAGTATTGTACTATACATAGTATTATTGATACTTCAATAATACTATGGATAGCACGACCTATAGAGAAAGTTAAGCAAGTCTTACACGGTGTACAATCCTCCAAAAACATGATGCCTGTGCTCTTTCCTATATTTTTCCAAAGAGTCCAATGTCGATCGAACCGGGTATTCTCCTTCCAAAGTGTATACTTTCTGAATGTGTTCGGGATGGTTGATAAGGACTATGTCCCCTCCCACTGGACTAACGAAACGAACGACAGGGCCGTACTCATCGAAAAGAGCCGAAAGATTCTTTACTGGTTTGCGGTTGTAGACATACGTACCTGAAAAAAGGTTATCAAAGAGGTAAGGTAAGTAAGTAAATTATCTCAATAAGCTATTTATTGTATAAGCCCAATGGTGCAACTCGCCCTTTAAACGTATGCGAAGTTGTCTGTCAATAATTGCGCTGTAGCGTGTTGACTTCAGTAGGTACCTACATCATTTGGAGGGAATGGCATGGGTTCTAGAAGCTATCATCATCATCAGCCTATAATGTCCCACTGCTGAGCACAGGCCTCCCTTCACAAATTAGGTGAAAGGGAATGGGCAGATAGGTACTTCACCATTGCACGCGTGCCCACTGCGGATCGGTGGAGGTAGGCTAGTGGTCAACCTACTGTTGGAGTTTTCAAGCCGCCTGGGAGGCCTTCAACTAGCTTAACGACTATCACAATTAAGTTATAATAATCACAAAATGCTCATACATTTTAAATATATTTATCACTTGAATGGGCAAACTCA
The DNA here is from genome assembly GCA_951394255.1 of Polyploca ridens. NCBI lineage: Eukaryota > Metazoa > Arthropoda > Insecta > Lepidoptera > Drepanidae > Polyploca > Polyploca ridens. The sequence continues at coordinate 10,243,593 of OX596257.1, forward strand.
GAATGGGTACCTATTGTATATTTATTTATACTATCCGTGCGGTGACGTTACAGTTGCGTGCTTTGCTTATATACTACACGTCATGATCGTGAAGCATGGCTCCCATATTGTACGTGTAGCGGGATTACTGCTTCATAAGTGCAATATGGGCTCCATCAGGGAAGTGCAGGGGAAACAGGCGAGGGAGTGGCATTCCACTCGGGTCTCAACATATCGCGCACGGGTAGAAGAATAAGAATGAATAATTTCATTTTATTCCGTGAGTGAAAAATGTCCCAGGATAATATTATAGGTAGGAATTTAATTTTAGTCACTTACTAATGTTCAACCCAACTGTTAGGATACCAGCAGTGAGCTGCGTGCCGATCTCCGATAAATAATGGCGCATACTAGATAAAAACTTCAGTGACTTCGGACCGGGTACTTCGTCGAAAGAAAGTATTACATTTTCCTTGTTGGATAGCACCATAGGAATCACCCGATCTGTCGGAAACATATCGCCCATGATGCGATCTTCGGTAGCTGGAGGGTAATCGACAGCTGTCGACACAGTCTTCGGCGGCATGTTAATTTCCTGAAATTTAGTATTTTGCATCAATGGTCCATCTAAGGCGTATAATCTTTTTGGAGTATGGACAATCCCAAATTTATGAATGTTTCGCAATTGATTTAGTAACATTGTCGTATTTTCCCCTCTTTCAATCAGTCGAAAATATTTTTACGTCGTTGATTTGGCGTAAAAAAACAAAAGAAAATTTTATTTATTTTTGAAAATAGCGCCAATATTACATGTTTTCACAAAAAAGGTTTACTTACTATTTAAATAATAATTTTTAGTAATTTTTATTTTAGTATATTTATTTCAGATATGGAAATATTATTGAATAAAAAGTATTCTATTCTTTGGGCACTGGCGTGTTTGTTTATAACTCAAATGTTATTTCCACTCAGATTTTATTTCCGAACGGATTTATTCTATAATTTTTTATTTGTATTGTTGCAAGGATAAAAACTGCTACCATTTTTACATTATATTTTAAATTAAGCAAACGTTCATATTTGTTTAAACAAATACATAACAATCTTTAGTTTTATATATACTATATACCTACTTTCAGTTATTGATTTTGGTAGATTTCTAGGATAATTTATTTTAATATAACTACAAGTTATACAAAAAAGTTAGTAAATTTTGATAGAAATATACAGTAAACACTGTACCAACCAAAGAGTATAGTAACTATCCATAAAGGAAAAGAGAGCCATCTCGCGTGTCAAAATGGTTCTTTGAAAGCTCAGTAGCGCCTCCATGCGTTTGGCGGGCCAAACTAAATGTCCTATACATACTTAGCCACGTAGTATATATAGGAAGGTACAGTATTTTTTATTTAAATAGAGATAGGTAGGGAAACCGATGGCACCAGCTTGCAATAATAAGCAAATAATACTTCTTGGGATTAATTTTTTAAAGATATGCTTGAATACTATTAATTTATACAAAGAAATATTATTTGCTTACTAAGCCAGCTGGTGCCTCTACAAAATAAAGAGTTAAAAATGTGATTTACCATTTATTTCAGACATAAATAGGTACATTTTTGGTATAAACTATAACATTAAATATATAAATTAATTGACAATAGTATTCTTATTCTATTTTGTATGTTTATGCTTGTTATAATATGCTTCCTTTCTGCATACCTCATTCTTTCTGGAAAAATAATGTATAATTATTTATACATTATTTTTCCAGAAAGAATGCGGTTCATGGTTCTGCTCCAACTGCATATCAATATGTTTATAGCAGAATCATCAAAAAGTTTTTTGAAATCTGCATTCTTTCTGGAAAAATAATGTATAATTATTTATACATTATTTTTCCAGAAAGAATGCGGTTCATGGTTCTGCTCCAACTGCATATCAATAAGTTTATAGCAGAATCAACAAAAAGTTTTTTGAAATCTGCATCATGAAGATCACAACCACATGGGAATGATACGAACGAATCTATTAATAATTGTATATTTTCTCGATTTTGAGTCTTTTTTAAGTTCGTTTTTAAGAATGTGATTGTGATTTCTTGAATTTCATTGAAACTATTGGCCAATTGGTTGGAAGGATAGCAAAGCCATTGTTTCTTTTGATTGTATTCTTTAGCTTTTATATATTCATTCCCAGTATCATTTTTTTGCGACAATAAAGTGTTTCTACATGTTTTGCACGATTTTACAACTTTGCTCAAACATTTTGATAAAACCCAGCCGCACACATATCTTCTCTGTTGATGATTTAATGGATTATTATCAACTGTGAGGTTATCATTACAGAGTTTCTCAAACATTTTTTCACTTATTTCCATGCTACTTTCAATGGCTGCTTTTTTGTAAGCTTCTTTTTCAGTGATAAAAAAGTCCAAATTATGGAGGCAGTTATTAAAATCTTCATCACAGTTGGCATTTATGGCTTGGGCTGAGCTAAAATTATTTAGTAAGAGGGTTTTAAATGCACCCTCAAACGCACGACAATTGGGTGACACATTTCGTGCCCCTAAACTCCTTATGTTCCCAAAAAAGTTTTCCACTGGGTCTTGGTTGAAATTCCTTGTAAGACAATCAAAAGAATATTTTTTGTTTAATATATTCCACAAATTTTGCATTCCTTCAATAGTTTTAATGTCATTTTTTAATGAAGGTGCAGATTTTTCAACTAATTGAATTTTGTTTCCTTCTTTCTTTTTGGAAATAAATGTAGTATTTTTTAAAAAATGTATGCTCTCCTGCCTCAGTTTATGATGCATAGAATTTCTTTTTACACCACCTCTATAAACTTTCCCGTTCGGAATATTAAAGGTGCCTGCATTTAAGCTATCAAATAACTTATCAACTAAAAGCACAAATGGTATCAGTTGTCGGCATTCTTCCGGCAAATTTTTTCTTGCAGTTAAGTGCTCAGTCGCTACAGCTACGCTATGACTGAAGACTTGGGCTGCCATTTTAACTCGCATTTTTTTAATCTTTTGTGGGTTGACGTGCTCCTCCGTTAGCTTGTGAAGATACCTGAAAAATATTAATTTTGTCTATATTATTGTTTGTACACATGGGTTGTTTGTCGTGCATTATAGATTAACGTCTCATTGATGGGATTATGGTATTTTCCACAGTGAACCCTCGCGTATAATATAATGAAAATACCCATATAAAAATATATCTAAATATGATTTACTTGGGTAAAATTTAATTCAAAGATAGGTGATTTTGCTTTCTACCCTCTCTTAAATATACAGGTGTCCTGTAATTAATGGTTCAAATGATGAACCTTCAAAAGCTGAGATTATGGCCTATCAGAAAAAGTAAAATAATTCTAGTAAAAGTTTTATTTTTTATATAAATGCAAAAGTACCAAAAATAAAAGGTATTAGAAAAGGTCTCACCTTAGATCACCATAACTTTTGTCTGCTTCATATAGCATTTGGAAGTACTCCCATTTAATAATTTTAGTTTTATTTTCATCTCCAAAATCTGTATACTTCAGGTCTTTAGTTAATAAATTATTTCTTAAGCCTTTGAGTAAGTGGGGTACACCATATAAATGTATTATTTGGTTTGAATCAACTTTGGTCACCATATTGAATGCCTGTCCGGAAATTGACTTCTGTGCAGTGGCAAGTCGTGCTTTGAAATTCTTTGTTTTCTCTTTCTTCGTTTTTTTTACTGAAAGTGGTGATTTCCTTTTGTACTCTGTAAGATATCAAATACTTAAAATACTTAATATGTAAATAGCCAAGATACAATAAGCGATATTAGCTCAGTGGTGACATCGAATGCCTTGATGAAGGTCTTGTTTTCGAATCCTAGAATGGGCTTTCAGGGTAGGAAAACATCTTGAGAAAACTATAGTAGTAACTATAGTTACTCGCCTGGCTACCTTGCTTGAAATTACTATCAAATTGAAAATCTGTCACCAAGCATGGTTAGCGGTGAGTTGCGGCAGTTGCACTTGAGGCAATTCCCCTGGTATTGCTAGCTAGCTACCATACCAGCTGACTATAGCCACTTACCATTAAGTGAACCATCTGCCTAATTATCATCTGACATAAAACTTCATTAAAAAAATTACCTTTCATAGAAGCTTGGGATGTCGAAGGCTGAACATCTGTATTTACCCCTAGAGAGGCTTGAAGCTCTAAAAAAAATAATTAAATATATTATAGTAAATAGGTATGTTAAGGCTGAAAATAATTATATTTGTTGGTATAATGCTAAGTAGTATGAATCTTTACTAATATCGGACTTTGATGGGCCAGTTTAGACAATTGGTTAAGATTCCACCTATCACGCCTCAGGTCGTGGGTTCAATTCCCACACAGGGCATGCATTTGTGTGCATGAACAATGAACATGTCTGTATGTCCTGAGTCTGGGTGTAATTATGTATATTAACTAACAAAAAAATTAACTATTTCATAAAAAAATACCTTTCATAGAAGCTTGGGATGTCGAAGGCTGAACTTGTGTATTTACCCCTGCAGAGGCTTGAAGCTCTAAAACAAAATAATTAAATATATTATTTGCTTATGTTAAGGCTGAAAATAATTCTATTTGGTATAATTCTAAGTAGTATGTGAGTCTTTACTTATATTATTATACATTGTTTAAAATATAGTTTAGAACCTGTAGATGGTCCAAGGATAATATCAAAAATTATGATTATTTAATCTGATTCTAATACTGTTGCAGAATGTAAAAATCTCAGAAGTATTAACAATTGCTCAAATACATTAAGTACCTATTTTGTTTATCCATATTGTTGACAGAGTATGATAAAGAACAAGTTGGAGAAATGTTTAAAGCTATCATTACTATCTGTCCTCCGCGGTTTCACCCGCATTCCGGGTATTTTTATACGGGGCACTACTACTACTATACTACTCTGGGCTATATTATCCCCGAGTATTATAGACTATAGGCTTTTACCTATAACTTCCTATTAGTGAAAGATTTTTTCAAATCCGACTGGTAGTTCCAGAGATTAGTCCGTTTAAAGAAACAAAAAACTCTTCCGCTTTATTATATTAGTATAGATAAGACTGTAGTATGTTTATCTGAGTATACAAATATATACCTTCATCCAAAATATTCTGGTGTTGAGAACTTTTAACTGTGATTTTAGGATTGGGATTATCATCTGTGGGCCACATCCTTGGCAAGGAGTAGTTATGTTCCAATTACACCGTAATCCCACTAGATAAATGTACACCTGTGAAGTAATTAAAACACAATTAATCAACAATTTTGGAATTTAAAATGGTTTTCTATTTAGTATTTTATAAGTTGTAGATAATAATATGTAATGAATAAACATGACATGTGGTTCACATTTTCATCATTTATAATTATAGATTAATTATAAGATGCACATTAAGAATAGTTCTATAAAACATAATAATCATACCGATTATTATTAAACAGGACAATAGTTGTTTTACGAAACATAATATAAAATAACTTTCAAAACAGATTTATGTTGGGGTTTTGTTTATAAATAGTACTTAATGTTTTATTTTTGTTGAACCTCACTTCACATACAACAAACAAATGTGTTGAAGGACCAATTCATATTATTATAACTAGATTCCACCCTGCCGTTTCGCCTGCATTCCCAAAGGACCTCGTAATTGTGTAATGTTTGACCGCAATCTCACCATGGTAAGTGATGATGCGGCCGAAGGTGGTAAGCACACAAAGCCTAGAAGGAGCTGGCTCTCAAGTGCAGCTATCGGAACACACCGAAAGGTGCTTGGCGACAGATTTTCAACTTGAGGGTGGTAGCCAGCTAGGCGGGTACTACAAAGTACCCTACCACCGTGCTATGGTTTCCTCAAGATGTTTTCCTTCACCGAAAGCTCAAGCTCATTGTAGGATTCGAACCCGGGACCTTCGTCCCGGTATCCGACGTCACTACCACAAAGCTATCATCGCCTTAAAAAAATATCTGGGGTAAAAAGTATCTAAATGTTATTCTAGGGTATCTATATGCCAAGATTTATACATAATAAGTTCAGCCCTTTGCGGGATGCGAGATTGGTCGATAAACATCCAAACTTACACATTCATAATGTTACTGTGACAGTAAGATGTGATTAGAAACATTACCATATATCTTATATATCCCCTGCGGTTTTACCCAAGTTCATATACTTCTCCATGCCATAGGCTTTCATCATGGTCAGTTCAGCTATTGCATTTATAATATTAGTATGAATGGATGCGACTTACCACTCAGATGAAGAGATGGAACTGCAGAATCGATTAAACGATGACTAGACACTTTGTGTTCAGTTTTAAAGTGGTAATCACAGATCCTCTTGTTTTTATAGATCTTCATAGTGTCGCTTTCTTTTAATTTATCATCAACAATAGACAACCATGTTGCAAACAACGCTGCCCGTTTCTCAGGGTGAGGAAATCGATGCATGTAAGCACCTATAAAGGTAAGAAAAATTATAATCATTTCAACCAGGTGTTTCAATTAAATATAGAAATGAAGATATGAAATAAAGTAGAAAAATATCATGCACTTGACAGGTAGGTACCTAAATTGCATGGTATTTTTTTTCTTGAGCTTATAAATGTGTGCATGGTCTTTTATTTATTTATAACAATATAAATGCATACCTATAAACGTAAGAAAAATTATAATCAAATCGACCAGGCATTTCAATTAAGTATAGAGATGAAGATACAAAGGGTCTTGGTAATTATGAGTCAGAAGTAAAACACTCAAAGTTATAATAACAAAAAGTATCAAATAAAGAGTGCTCCTGATGGTATGAAATAAAGTAGATAAAATACCATGCATTTGATAAGTACCTATACCATTTTTTACCAGCTTAACCTACCAACAGGCCTGTAGGTAGGTTAAGCTCAAGCTTCTTATAAATGTGCGCATGGTCTTTTATATGTATTTATAACAATATAACTTACCTAATTCACTACATCCAAAAATGCAATACACTTTCCTCTTTGAGAACATAGTAACAAAAAAACAATAACGGTAAAACAATAAAAACTTAACAGGGAAACGAAAACAGTAACAACGGAGAAAAACAAAACAAATTATCAATTTGGTAACAAAAACGATAAACGTAAGATAGAGTCGCAACTTCGCAAGGAAACTTCTCCACAATAATCGTTTAAAATTTAAATTCAATGTTCGGCTGACATGTCAATTGAATGAATTAACGTTTCATTCTACGCAGTTTCATTGTAGTACCGATAGCTTACTTATCAACAAAAAGTCAGATATTCTTAGAAATATGTACAAATAATAAATAGTTTAAAGCGACGAAATACTACAGATCATTTATATTTATAAATAGTGAAATAGGAACAAACTTAAAATATTAAAATCTGCTTATTGTATTATTGCTAGAACGAATCGTTTGGACTGCTTTATCATAAGTTACTACTGCCATCTAGTTAATATTTTGAAAACAATTAAGTCATAAATTAATTAGACCAAACTTCGTGCAGAGGAGTTACCTTACATGCAAAATTAGTGTCTCATTGAGGTTAAGTACTAACTTTCCATCCCCTGAGTACCAACTGTCAATTAAAAAAGTCGAGTCGCCGACCGAGTGAGCGGAGCGAAGCGAAAAGTCAAAAGCGAGCTAATGGTAGATGGCGGGAGTGATCTCGTGTGATATAACTGTGTTAGATTAGTTTTTAAATTTTAGTGTTTTTAATTTGTAGAATAGTTATTAAAATGACTAGGTAAGCCATCCACGTCATTCCACATTCGATCACGTTTATAGAAATGTTCAGTGTCGCGTAGTAAGTTGTGATACGAAAGCACTATGTCTGCTCAATAGTATGCGAATTTGCCTTTTTAAGATCGTATTTGCCTTTTCAGAGCTAAAATAGAACTGGGGGACGTAACACCGCATAATATAAAGCAACTGAAGAAGCTAAATACGGTCGTATTTCCAGTATCTTACAACGACAAATTCTACAAAGATGTATTGGAGGCAGGTGAACTGGCCAAGTTAGCTTATTACAATGATATCGTGGTCGGAGCGGTGTGTTGTAGGATAGACACGTCGGAAAATTCGCGGAGACTGTACATTATGACCCTGGGGTGCTTGTACCCCTACAGGAGATTGGGCATCGGTTCTCTGATGGTGGAACATGTGCTCAAATACGTGGAACAGGACGGCAATTTCGACAGCATTTTCTTGTTAGTACATTACATTATCTATAAATATAACATTCTTTATGTTTTTTGTACTATTGCATGTCTATTCTTGTACTATTATGACTTCAAAATTGAAGGTTAAGTATGTAGGTATATTTGTACCTACTCGTTTTATCCAGTCATTGTGCAGTCACGTTTTTATAATTGAATGAATTATTTTTATTATCTTATGATAGACCAATATATCAGCTCAGTGTACAGCCCCTTGCTTGGTTGACATAACAGGCTAGTTATTTTTTATACTACATATTGTTAACCTCAATAAAATGTCTTAGACCTACACATGAATAATTTGCAAAGAAAATATATAAATAGAAAATCTGTAACAAAATATTAATAAAAAAAAATATGTTTAAAAGCATCTAAAGTATTGTTATCTTTGATTTTATAGAACAGCATAGATACCAGGAAGTATAAAAGTGAAGCCAGAAATAATAATTTTGTTTTAAATTGTTCAATACCGATTTTGACATGGAGAAGTATTTTATTGTATCAAGTCTTCAACCTCGATGAAAGTGAATTTCAATTAAAGCAATTCTTGTTGTTTCAGACATGTGCAAGTAAATAATGAGGGTGCAATAGACTTTTATAAGAAGTTTGGCTTTGAGATAGTGGAGACAAAAGAGCATTACTACAAGAGGATAGAGCCAGCAGATGCCCATGTGCTACAGAAGACTATCAGACAACCACAGGCGTTGGTGCCATTAGTAAATGGATCTGTCCCACATGCAAAAACAAATGGTCATGATTGAACACAACCGGAACCCCACTATGTACTTGTAAAGCCTCAACTTGGTTGTTATTGTGAAACAAGTGATACAACATAATGTATAAGAATCATAATAAAACCACTCTGTGTATACAGGATTGATTTTAAGCTATATATGTAAAGGATGGAATAATTAATAAGATGTGGTTGTGGACAATGAGGCCATAAAATATAGTACTAGAAACGACTGATATGATCCTACAGTATCAAATTATCTCGTGTTGTACAGATATCAGTAAATGCTTGCGTGTCATTGACATTAATTGTTTCAAATGTGTTTCCGAGGCATATTTGAATGAACTAGTACTCTTTACATGTGAAACTGACTTTTATAGTGTTGTTTGTAAAATAATTCTCTTCATGATTCGAATAAGTACCTTTATATAAAGTAATGAATAACGCTTAGCTCTAGACATTCTTTTAACTATATTGGATGGCATACAAAATTCTTGTGTCCATTTTTTTACTGTACTTGTATATTCTAGTATGAATTATGATATAGACAAAACTTCTCCGGTTAGCTAATTAAATATTCTCAGGACTTGAACGGCAGTTAATAATCACCTAGCAATTTATTGGTATTTTATTTCCAGACAGACATGTTTGTTCAAGTAACAAGGAAAGGGAATTATTTTTTTGATAAGCTTTGGTGTTGAACTTAACAATTATTTTTATCAATGTGTATCCTTTGCACTGTAAAAATATCAGTGTTTTATTTAATAAAAACTGTTGAGTTGTATTGAAATTTTTGTTTTGTTGATGATTTTAACCTATTTTATTCTAAATAACATCTATGTAGTTGTATTGTAATAACGAAGGAGGATGTTACCAAAAAGTCAATTTTCAACCCCTGTACACCAACTGTTAACAATTATTTGTTAAACATCATGTTAACTGCAACTCTAGCATTAGCGTAATAAATAAACATGATTAACAATTTTGACCTTTTATTTACTTACCTTTGCTTTATCCTTATATTAATTGTCCTTACCCCAGGATTCGGCCACGAAGGAACCTGACCTCACCGAAAGAGGTTGAGGCTACATGTCGTACTGTACTTCACATGGCTCTGATATACACATTCCTTTCCCTTATGTATTCAATTTGCAGGCCCAGAAATAGATCATTGTTAATTTATACTATGTTATAATTATAGTGAAGTAAAAGAAAAGTTTCAATTCGAATTAATTTATTAAAAATAACACAAGATATTGGTGTGGCAGAGATATCATCACAGATTTGAACTATGAGTGGATGGAAATCTATGGTTAATTACTCCCCTCATAAATTTGAGAGTTTGCTTGCCACGGAGTGGGTCTGTCTCAGTAGCAATCTGTTTGTTACCTGAATGTATTGCTGGAAGATGTCAGTCTTTCGTTTAAATTAAAAGATTCAAGAATAATTTTTTGTCCACTTAGAATTGAAATCCGTGATGATGGTTGTGCCCGGAAGGACCACACAAGATATTGTACAATATTGTTGAATGACTAGTCGTTAGTTCGCTATGGACAACCTTTGGTCGTTAACACTATTTCAATTGTGATTATAATAAATCTATCATCTAATTATAATAAACCCATTTCCATTTTAAGGCCTAAATTGTAGGTACATTAATATTCTGTGACTTGTTCACATGTAATTTACGTAATTACTTATACTTTTTATTTCAATAGAGTTTCAGGCGTTTAATATTTATGAACATTTTTACTCTATAAAAATATTGTTAAATACATTTATTTTACAATTCCATAAATTACACAAACAGATAACGTTTTTATAAATTTGATATCAGATGCATTTTCATTTTATTCATGAACATTTAGAATACTGTTGGTTGCTTTCAGAAAGCTTCAATTCACTATCACAGACATGTTAAATATTGCATTCATTAAATCTTACTCACATGGCTTGAATGCGGGTACAATAAACTAAGTAGACCATGAAAACATTTAAAGCAAACATTTATGATTTACCTAGCTAAGTTTTTGAGTAATAATAGGAGCCAATAGATATCAAGGCGAAGTTTTATTAGGTACAAGATTTCGAAAGACATTTCGTTATATATTAAATGCCTTTGATTAGTAAGTTCTATTCGAGACAATTGCCTCGTTCGACAATTATCTCATGTTTAACTGAATGACATAACGTATTTAAGATAAATGTTATCTAAGTTATATATGTCGATATCGCATTGTATCAATGTAGGTAATTTGACTACGTAAGCCCCTTTGCGTGCTCAAACTCGTCATCGACCAATGATGTTATAATAAAATAGAGGTAGATATCGCACTCGCGCGTTCTAAATGTTGCACACAATTTCAGACAATTGTGGTAATCTAGCTTAGCGGCTACATATAACTATCTCTTTCTGTACCATACGTTTCGTATTATCTATCGCATTCACTTTATTCAACAATAACAGAAGGCCGCTCTGTATGAATGTAGCTTATCTTTATTATAATATCATTGTTTACTTTGAGTATTTGCCACAACACCATGGTTATATAACAACTACATATAAAAGAAAAACTACTATAGACTACTATTGGATTGTAGTTTAAGTATGTATCTATGGAATATAATGTGATATGGTACATGTAATTTATCTGAAATGCTAGACCTGAAATTGCCCCCCTTGTCTATCTTCAACACATCCACTGTTCAAAGTGTTCTTCAAACTCCTTATTTTAACCACTTAAGGTCTATTTTAGCTCGGTTCACACTGATCAAGTAATCACTCTCTCTACACACTCATACAACTAAAATGAACTTTATGTCTATGGGATAAGGCATGAACCACCGTCAATTCAAATGGATTGTGATCGTGTTGTGGTGCGACAATAGCCCTACTGACAATTTAAGATTAAAATAGAAATGCACATTTTGTATCAACTATTCCTGCCAATAAGTGCAAGTATTGTTGCGTGATTACATTTATTTATCTGAATTTATATTCGCGAAGATTGTACAAAATAAATTTATCAAAAATATACAATACAACGATAGGTTGAGCATTCCGTATTAATTTTAAATCTTCACAATACCATATGTTTCGTTCGTATTACTTAAAATTATTAAAATAAATGTGATGTAACTGTAATATTAGGAACTAATTTATAAATAATAAAATGCATTAATTTGTTTAACAATCCAATTATAAAATTTTATACTATTTCATTATTTAATGCAGCATTCTCAATGTGCAAGTTTAAAACATATCGAGTATCGACTATTCGCTCAGCAAACATTATAAAGCAGAAAATATAAGCAATAAATTACAATACATAATGTTAAAGTACTCCTTATTTTTAAGATAAAGAGAATCGACTTTACAAAGCAATCACCCTAATTAATAGGTATTTTAAACAAGTGTTTAATCAGTAGGGTACATAAGTACCTACTTGAATAAAGTACAAGAACTTGTACATAAATGTTGCGCCCAGCAACACAAGTTTAATTTAACTGCTTTTTTTTTATTGTTCTGAGACACAAATAAATAAATACACACAATTACTGTTAATAAAGCACATCAAATATACACTACATTTTAAATTATAAAACTTATGATTTAATGTTAATATCACCAGTAAAATAATAAATAGCCTAATATGCAATTACTTCCAATAGAACGTTTCTTTGGCGTCGATAATAAAGGGTCATCCTTCCCCAATAAAATGGTGAAAGAAATATAATTGAAAAAATAAATAAAAAAATGTTATGTATAATGGGATAATATTCACGCGATTAGTGACGCCTCTGGATAAACACAATTTGCTTTTTATAAAATCTTGGAATAATATCATAAGAACGTCAAGCGTGCGAATTAATAACCTGATCCTTGTTTTACACCCTTCTTTTTATCTTAACTTTTTACACCATTAATTATTAATTTAAATTCGAACCGCGTTTTCACATATTGAATAAGTTTAGAATTAGCTAGGAAAAACTGCACTCGCATTACAGTAAGAAAGACATTCCATTGGATATTAGTCTACAAAACACAAAAGTTTTTATATAAGAAATTTCTATTTCTTGGGACACCAATCGACATAACATCCAATGAAAACACTCTTATCATTAAATACTGGCATATGTAAGTACATAACAAAACAAAAGTGATAACAAAGAAAAGAGATGTCAGGACAATTTAACAAGTGTTAAGAATATTATTTAGTATTTTTAAATTGCCAGTACCACGATTGAATTTGGCATTTCTGTAAGTGTCGGTTCAAAGGAAAAGAGGTCGTGGATACTCGAGCATTTATTCACGTTCAAGCAATAATGGACCCTATTCTATTTAAATGAAGCTGCAAATAGTATGTAAAATAATATAATAAAACAAAAGAGTGGCAAACGCTCGCATCAACTCTCATTTTATTAGGATAAAGATGATTATTACTTAAACGAGAAAAAACCCGGTCAAGTGTGAATCGGACTCATGCACGGAGTGTTCCGTACAATAATAATAAAAGCAACAAAAATAATCTTGTGGCTCTGAAACTCATCTTTATCGTATAATTTTGCTAAGTAATAGGATTATGTTGGACATATTTTGGATACGGAACCCTAAAATACTCATGAAGATAAGTAGACATGAAATATTTATATATAATATTTTTTATATCATCTAACATTGTTGGAAATTTATTAGAATTAGATTATATTTATTAAGTTATAATACAGTTTTATACAGTGATATTTACCGTTTACGGTAAAATCGTTAAATTCTCTACTATGAACATGGACAAGAAGCGCCTATCTGCCTTGACAATTATTTACATTGTCTAATTGGTCAATATTGACTGACATTCACATTATATCCTTCCACGGGTGAGATATTAGGAGACAACTTGATATCTTTATAAAATAAATGCTATTAAAGTTCATTCTCCCTAAAAATATCAAGCTATATCGACCAAAACCACCGCAGGATCAACAAAAATTATCTAATTTTAATACCTCATCTATTCCTTTAGATCAGTGTTTTTCAATCTTTTTGATTTCGCGACCCCCTTACAGGTTGAAAAATTCTGGCGACCCCCTTGTCAGACAGACTAATAATTTATAAATTAAAAGACTACGTTAATGATTTTCAAGACAGACGGGTCTCTTTCGCGCATAATTTCGACGCAAATACGCGTAACATTGCAATGCGTAGCGAGCGACATCTATTGGTTACACTGAGTTAGTTCACACACAGAAAGATAGATGGCGCCACAACATTCTGCATCGCACTTATGAATTTTTTTTGGCTATCTGCATATATACAACTGTCCAACATACAGTTGGACCGCGGTCCCTGTGGCACGATGACCCAAAGGGTGGAAGATCTTCCTATTACAATGGAGGCGTCATCCATTTTGCATCTCCATACAATGCAATGTTATCTTGCTTACCAACTTCGATTACGGAATCGAGCGATGTAGGAGTAATCAAGGGGGCGGGACGCGCTTTAAAGCTCTATACAAAGTAAGTTTTTTTTCTATTTAATTCAGTAAGTACGTAGGTAATTTTATTTCGTTTAAAAACCTCCGTGCCCGCCGTTTGTGAAAATCCGCCACTGCCATTTCTATGGTATGAGGCTTCTATGAGATTATCCAATAAGTTTAGGTAATGAAATATATATAACTATCTTCCGTCCCGCGGTTTCACCCGCTTTCCCAAGGGAATTTATTTTCCCGGAATAAAAAGTATCCTAGTTTTTAGGTGAAAGAGTAACAAACATCTTCACATTCTTACAAACTTTCACATTTATAATATTATTGGGATAGTAGGACTATGCGCGCTTTGTGTCGGAGCCGTCGGCCGCTACCGATGCATTGAGGTTTTGCGTCCGAAAGAGACAGAGCTATATGATAGAAAGAGAGGCGTTTATACGTGTAGAGTGAGCCTTCTGTATTACCATTACTTATTCTATGTAAAAGACGTTGTTTTCTTAGGCATCGATACTATTCATGGTATGTCCTCAGGCACGCGTTAAAGCGACGTTACCTACGTTTTACACGAGTAACAAAGGCCGCATATTCATAAGTTCGAGTCGTTGTTATCTGGTGGGTTGCTCTCAAGATCTAGTAGAGTTTTGATGCGTTCTACGCACAGTTTTGAACCTTCGTTCGCTTCTTTGGCCATCTGTGGATAAGAGAAAAAATCTTACTTACATTATGATGAAAGTGGGTTTTATAGTGCTGTAGCGACATCTATCAGCCATCTATTAGTAACACTGAGATAGTTCACACACTGAAAGATAGATGGCGTGGCGCCACATTATCCTATATCCTACATCGCGCTTAAGGCGGCCCTCTGTGGCCGGCGCAACTTCAACGCAAGCATAGTCTAAAAGCTTGTTGTTTCATCCAACGTAATGTTTGACTGCGAAAAATGAGAGACAGCATCAGAGCCGTCAGTTATCAGTCGGTAAATTCCGCTGATCACTCGCGGCCGCTTCGCTAGGTCGTCATTCATGATTTCGCATTCATAAAACTTGTCCCAACAGTATACTTCTTGTTGTTATGTTTAAGATTCTCCCTTCCAAATGTAGTGCAAGTAGACAGTCAGGTATTAGTAGATGGCATCAGTTTGGAATTAGTTAGTAAAACAGTATTTTTGGGTATCACATTGGATAATAAATTGCAATGGGGTCCTCAGATAGAATCATTAGCTGGTAAATTAAGTTCTGCTGCATTTGCTGTTAGGAAAATCAAACAATTGACGAATGTCGAGACGGCCAAATTAGTTTATTTTGCATACTTCCATAGCTTTTTATCTTACGGCGTATTACTTTGGGGATCTGCAGCAGATATTGAGACTATTTTTATATTACAAAAAAGAGCAATTCGTGCAATTTATAGTATGGGTGCTCGTGAATCATTAAAGGAATTATTTAAGGAAATAAACGTTATGACCGTACCATCACTTTATATCTATGAAAATATAATGTACATACGTAAAAACAAAGAAATGTATAAAACAAAAATGGAGACTCATAATATCAATACAAGACAAAAAGAGAAATTAGTTGTTCCGTATTTTAGACTAGCTAAAGTTCGTAAGTCATTTCTTGGCAATAGTGTGCGCTGTTATAACAAAATACCACTTGCGGTGACCAAGATGACTGATTTTAAATTTAAATCACATATAAAAAAAGTTCTGAAAGAAAGAGCTTATTATAAAGTAGCCGATTATATTGAAGATAAAGATGTCTGGAAGTAGGTAGCTGCACTCTGCACAAGTGCACCTTGCTCATACTTATACAAATGCCAGTAGGTCAATAATTGTGTTTTGTATTTTTAAGGTTATTATTTTTTATTTATTTTCTTGTTCTTTTTTCGTCTGTATCTATGCTTAGGTATATCTTTTTTATTTTTAATTATTTGGAAAAAAAAAGCCAAACATAGTCAGATTGTCCAAAAAATATATAAAAAATGTAACCTTGCTGAGTTTCTTGCCGGATTCTTCTCAGTTGAAGGCCGAGTTCCGAACCGGTGGTAACTTCAGTAAATTTGACCTTCATAAGTGCCCTTCTGGGGCCTAAATTGAATAAATGGCTTTGACTTTGACTTTGACTTTGAAAAAATCTTACAAGTTTGTGAAAAAAAAGTTAGTTATTTAGAAACTCCAATACATTTGCAAGCCTGGTATCTAAATGTTTTCTTTACTTTTACAATGTCTAATGTACATAACATTAGATATGGCCAAAGTTCAGGCAAAAACGCTGTTTTTCGGAGGCTTTAACTGAATTTGTTTCACACTTTTTTTAAATTATGCCTAGATACACGGCTAGATATAGTGCATAAGATACTAATTTGTTCAAAACATCTAACGAAAAATGTTTAACAACGCCATAATAAGTACAGAGGTTTTGTATGAAAAGTGAATCGAAAATGAATAAGCGGCGGTGACCACTTACCATCAGGTGGACCGTCTGCCTGTTTGTCAACCTTTTTGACATAAATAAAAAAAAAAGTATGACGAATTGAGTCCTCTTAAGAAGTTTTCTCGCGAATCTGCATATACACAACTGTCCGACATGTACAGTTGGAGCGCGGTCCCCAGGCACGATGACCCAGCCTGGCGGAAGATCTTCCCTTTTAAATGGAGGTGTCATCCACCTTGCACCTCCATAGTGCTAATGCTAACAGACGACCGAACCTGCGCTGTGAGGATGGATGTATCGATAACTTAAGTTATCGATTTTCGTCGACAAATCTGACATAACTCTATGAGAATGACATTTGATATTGCCAAAAAACCTAGTTTATCGATGTTTTAAACTTATCGACAATCCATGTTCGGTAGGCTGGTGCGTCCGAATCACCAAACTGTGGAAGACAGCGCTATACGTCAAAAAGAGAATTATGTACTCCTAGTTGCTTCTAGCATATGACGCCGTCTCCCTCTGTTCGGTGGTACAGCCTCACCAGGTTCAAACACTATTACTGTGAGTATGCTACGATTTGACTTTGTAAAAAATTGCCCGTCTGGTAGCTTGGGTCCCGAAAGTTAACAGAGGACAAGTCCAGACAATTTAGTTCAAGCCCCGCGGTTTTTACTTCCAGTTCCCGAGGGATCTTATAAGCCGATGATAGCACAGTGATAGTGACGTCGGATGACGAGACGAAGGTCCCGGGTTCAAATCCTACAATGAGCTTGAGATTACGGTGAAGGAAAACATTATGAGGAACCCTTAGCACGGTGATAGGGTACTTTGTAGTACCCACCTGGCGGGCTACCCTCAACTTGAAGTCTGTTGCCAATCACCTATCGGTGTTCCAACAGCTGCACATCAGAGCCAGTTCCTTCTTGGCTTTGTGTGCTTACCACCTTCGGCCACATCATTCATTGACCACGGTGAGATTGCGGTCAAACACAGGCCTATACATATAAAAAAAATGTGCTAGGTCATTTTTAATTAACTAGCTTACCCCGCCCGCGGTTTCACCTGAGCCCCCTTCTTTACCCCCTTACCTACCATACCCTACCTTTTTTATAGTATTAAAACCTTCCGTGGACCTTAATACATACAAAAAATAATAATTTGCAAAATCGGTTCAGCTGCTCTCGAGATTTGCGCTTAGCAACACATTCAGCGATTTTTTTTATTATTATAGATAGTGACATTTCCTTCTGTCCCGCGATTATTCAATTGAAATAAAATAGTAGACCTATTTTTAATGTCAGTCAGGTCGGTTAACTAAAGTTGGCTCGTTCAACACATTTATACGTTGCGCTTGTGCGCGCGCGGCGTGACGTCACACTGCATGCGCATTATGAAAACTCTATCCGTCTCTCTCGCGCGCCACCAAGCTTATGAGTATGAAGGAGACAGTTATTGTTTTGCTTTTGCTACTGCTCATAAATAGTGGTCTTTATTTGCATTCGTCCATTAGAATATTTAGAATTGATTATTTAGAACTGATTAGAAGCAATTATGTAAAACATACAGTATCGTGACATTGCATATGTGTGAGTACTGTGAACGTGCCAGCTTTCGGTAACCGACCTGTATAAGAAATACTAGCTGTATTATTTCCGGGATAAAAAGCCTATGTCCTTCTCCATACCATAGGCTATCTGCATGACAAAATTCATGATGATCCATTGAGTAGTGGAGGTGTGAAGGCGTAACAAACAAAAAACTCACTTTCACATTTATAATATTAGTTAGGATTACTTCATCATCATCATCAGCCTATAATGTCCCACTGCTGAGCACAGGCCTCCTTTCACAAATGAAGGTGAAAGGGAATGGGCAATACTCCACGCGTGCCTACTGCGGATCGGTGGAGGTAGGCTAGTGGTCAACCTACTGTTGGAATTTTTCAAGCCGCCTAGGAGGATCCAACTAGCTAAACGACTATCACAATTAAGTGTTAACCGGGACCAACGGCTTTACGTGCCTTCCGAAGCACGGAAACGCTCAATTTGAAATACCATTAGGCGGTCACCCATCCAGGTACCGACCACGACAGGCGTAGCTTAACTTTGCCGATCGATTAAGAACGGCTAATCATGATACACCACGAGCGCTTCAGGATTACTTACAAGTGAGAAATTAAGGAATCCATGCGGCAAACCCTCCAGTACATCGATGCCCACGACGTTGCCGAGTTTCTTCAGTTTCTTAGCGAACATCACGCAGTCGTCCAGACACGGATCGAGATGTACAGTCTGTACAAATAAAGAAAATATATATCCTGGCACATTCTACACACATGGTTATCTGATCCCAAACTAAGCAGAGCTTGTACTATGGAAATCAGATAACTGACATCCTACATATTATATTGTTATATTATTTTGTTTGTAAATACATACTTTATATAAATGATTAGCTGTCCCCGGGATAAAAAGTAGCCTATAATATTCAGGGGATAAAGAATTTTCCGAATCCAACCAGACTAGTTCCAGAGATTAGCCCATTTAAACAAACAAAAATCTCATACTCTACACGATAATAATATTAGCAAGTGACGTGAAAATATAATTACCCTCATTGAGCGGTGACGTGTTGGTTATGATTTAA
This sequence comes from Polyploca ridens, assembly GCA_951394255.1. Classification (NCBI taxonomy): domain Eukaryota; kingdom Metazoa; phylum Arthropoda; class Insecta; order Lepidoptera; family Drepanidae; genus Polyploca; species Polyploca ridens. The sequence continues at coordinate 10,263,136 of OX596257.1, forward strand.
ATTCAATAAATTTTGTTATGAATTTTTGAGTAATATATTTTGATCTGAAACTTTTTATAGAGTACCTGCTGCAGTCTTCACCCCTTTCGGATATATAACACGTTATATATAGTATAACTGGGATAAGGGTTTTGCTGTGGGTGGAAAGCGTATTTGTAACCTACGTTATGCAGATGATACAGTTCTTCTCACTACATCCTTTGCTGATATGAGGGAGATACTGCATAGGCTGGAGATAGAAAGTCAGAAACTAGGACTAGCAATAAACAGGCAGAAAACCAAATTGATGGTAGTGGATCGTGCGGGAAAGCTGTCAGATGTCCAGAACATCCCGGGCATTGACACTGTGGAAAGTTTCATCTATTTGGGTTCAAGCATAAATAATGAAGGAAGCTGTGTACCGGAGATCAAGCGCAGAATAGCGATGGCTAAAGACGCTATGGCACGCCTACAAAACATCTGGAAAAATCGGGGAATAAGTTACAAAACAAAAGCTCGTTTAGTCAGGGCCTTAGTACTCCCGATCTTCCTCTATGGAGTGGAGACGTGGACAATCCGAGCAAGAGAGAGACAGAGAATAGATGCATTCGAAATGTGGTGCTGGAGGCGAATGCTACGAATATCATGGATGGCCAAACGCACAAATGTATCTATTCTCTCCCAACTCGGCATTAAAACCCGACTGTCCACCACATGTCTGCAACGCGTGCTTTCATATTTCGGCCATATAATGAGAAGAGGGGATAACAGTCTTGAAAAGCTGGTCATTGTTGGCAATACCGAAGGCAAGAGAACACGAGGCCGGTCGCCAACACGATGGTCGGACCAAGTGAAAGAAGCAACCTCCTCTTCTAAATTCTACCAAGTGGTGAGGGCTACTTCGGACCGGAATCGATGGAGGCAGTTTGTCCTTTTAAGGGGTTCCAGTGACCACGATCCTCAGAAATGAGGGACCGACTGAAGAAGAAGGATATAGTATAGAGTGATATGTTACCAGTATTTGAACGGGCGGGAACCTCTTGAGCAGATGATCATCGGCCCAGTACGGCGAGAGCAGCGGGTCGCGCGGCACTGAGAATATGAACTCGTCCGACGGGCTTCGGGCTATCAGGGCGTCCAGGTTTGTTCGCACCGCTAGACTGAACATTTAACGTGTTTAAAAATTATATAATTATAAAAAAAGTGTTTTGTCTGTCACAATTCCAAGGTCAACTACTGAACTACCAGTTATAGAAAAACTCCTAAGTCCATGATTGACTGAGCGAGCGCGAAGAGTCTCTACTACGAAAAACTTTATACGATAGTCCCATCATCGTTCTCAAATATTAACCAATAGAATTGCACAAAAGCTGACGAGACGTAAATTTTGTGCTATCCTATTGGCTGATTGATTAACAACGATGATCGGACTCGTAGTAGACCCTCAGCATGATGGTCCAAGAGGCTGCTGAAAGGGATCGGGAGAGGGCCGATCCCACCCGGAGGTGAAGCCACCTCGTCGCAACCCCCTGCCCTGTAGCTCGGGCTTAGCATAACAGCTACGGTGTTTCCCTGCCTGTCGTAAAAGACGACTAAACGGGGCCTTTGGGGTTGCGGGCAATCAGGGCGAGGGCTTTGTACGCCCAGAAGTGACCCCAAGGAGGACGATGGGTCGATGTGGTCACCATTCATCATACGATAGTACAGCACGAGAGCCCGCCCCCCTCTCTACAGCGCAGATAGCGACCACCGTGAGGTTTTAGCCGGTACAAGACCGGCATAACCTGGCCGCTTCCCCGGGGCGGTCGGGTATCTTATGAGGATTTCCCCACGCAAAAAAAATACCCTCAGCTTGGGAAAAAAATGCTTTCGTCCTGCTTTTCTCCTCTACAGATCGCATTTGTCAACCGATTTTCGTGAATTTTTGTGAGCAGGGCCCGTAGACAAGATGGTTGTCGACAATCGTCATCGTTAGTAAACGATCAACCTTTGTATGGGATTGACATTTCAAATCGAAATATCACGTGATTTTTAACAATCTCTTATGTCAATCCCATACAAAGGTTGATCGTTTAGTAACGATGACGATTGTCGACAACCATCTTGTCTAGAGGGGCAGGTTCGATAATTATATGTTTTTTTTTTGATGCAAATGTTTCAAAATGGCTGAAATATGATATTTTTTAAGTTTTAAACCTCCATGGCTCGCGAGGTTCACAGCTCACAGAGCCATTAGTATAAACTATGGTTTTGACATTTAATAAAAAGCTGATTTGTTACGTCAGTCGAACAACATATAGATACTCACTCTTCTTGTGTCGGCCTTGTGATAGCGTTTGAACCAGTAATATACGCCAGTCGAGAAGACATCGCACCCATTATACCTGTCGCGGCTTCACTTATCCTGAAAATTTATAATACAATTAATAATTGTCAACTTTTTATTTATTTATATACATAATTTTATATCAACGTCTCCTCGGTCATCTCGTGGGCTTATTTATGTAGTATATACGAAAAAAATAACTCGATCCTTATTGGTTTTAGTATAAAGTACAAAATAATCCTTATTACTTTTTTTTATTTTTAATATATAAAATAGTGGGCCGAAAAATTTCATTGTGTCATTTACATTCATCATCATCATCATCAGCCTATAATGTCCCACTGCTGAGCACAGGCCTCCTTTCACAAATTCATTTACATTATCAAACAATATTACACACGTATTTTTTCTTTTGTCAATTAAACAAAAAAGTACGAAGATATGGTGTGTTGAAGTTCCGCATGACGTCATGCCTTGGTACACAAACAATTGACGTCACGAGCCTCCACTCCCGAACTTTGACGCGCTATCTTTGTCAATTTATATTGACTTGATAAAGCAAAAAATACGTGTCCAATCTCTTTTGATATTTTAACTGACGGACTAATTAGAATTATAATTTTGTTACCCAGGTCACATCCCTATTGTAGTGTCATAGTTAATTAATTTTATTGATGACTAGTTCTCGCACCGCGGTTTCACCCGCGTTGCCGAAGGATCTTATGTTTTCTCGGGATTAAAAGTATCATATATGCTACTCTAGGTTATGATCTATTTGCATGCCAAATTTCATCATGCCGAGGGGTAACAAACTCACTTTAGCAATTATTATATTAGTAGCATAGTCATCACTAATATGGTTTTACCGTGTTTTTATCCTCTTCTTATTATCCTTATTGTTATCTTGATCGTCGACTAGCGGCGGCTCACCCACTAAAGTGCTCGAATTTTCAGATTCTCCCTCCCTGAAACTAACATCAATAATAAATATAAACTATTACTAATAAAAAAAAAATAGTTAAGGCGATGATAGCTGAGTGGTAGTGACGTCGGATGCCGAGACGTTCGTCCCGGGTTCTAATCCTACAATGAGCTCGAGCTTTCGGTGAAGTAAAACATCGTGAGGAAACCATAACACGCTGGTACTTTGTAGTACCCACCTGGCTGGCTACCACCCTCAAGTTGAAAACCTGCCAAGCACCTATCGGTGTGTTCCGACAGCTGCACTTGAGAGCCAGTTCCTTCTAGGCTTTGTGAGCTTACCACCTTCGGCCACATCATCGCCTGTCATGGTGAGATTGCGGTCAAACACAGGCCTATATACACTAAAAAAAGGTAACCTGTGAGATTGATCGCAGTTCTTGTTAGGTTTGATGACAGGCACCCGTCGCCCCTCGGAGTCCGTGTCACTATCTAGTACGTATCGCTCGAGGAAATCCGACACGTACTGTTGAGATTTATCCTCCGGTGGAGTTATACCTGTATGTAGATACAAAAGAAAACAATGGTCAGAGTTTCTTCTTCTTCTAGAAATGCAGTAACGGTAGTATTATAAGGTGCGACTTCTAAGCGAGGTGTAGCATGATTAGCCGTCAAAGTTTAGCTAGCACCGGTATGGTCCAAATGTCTTGAAACTAAGTGCGCGTATTACTAGTTTTTATCGATACTTTTACTGAAAACTAATTTTAATGACAGGAATCCATATCGACATTTTGTCTGACTGTAAATCAACTAGAGTACAGTATTACCCAACTGATATGGCGCGCCGTGAATCTTCGTTCGCACAAAAAACAAAGTATGGCCCCGAAGATTAACGAAAAAATGCTTTAAACTGACAATCAACCTTAGATCACTACTATAAGGTTCATAATACACTGCAGCTGTTAGTTCCGTCTCACTCGCAAGTCACGCCCCTCCGCACGGCGCGTGCTATCATGGCGGCAGCTGCCGACCAATAGCGGTTTCCCGCGTTTTGAAAATGTATCTTCTGCGCAGGTACATCGGTATGCCATATTAGTTGGGTACTACTGTACGATATATCCGTGAATGCATCTATATGGAAACTGCTCACGCTTCGCGCATGGTAACGTTGTTGATGCTATCACTCTATAATATTCTAACTCTAGTCCTGGCTATTACTTAATTGTGATAGTCGTTAAGCTAGTTGGAGACTTCCTATGCGGCTTGGAAATTCCGACAGTAGGTTGACTACTAACCTACCTCCACCTCATTTGTGAAAGGAGGCCTGTGCTCAGCAGTGGGACATTATAGGCTGATGATGATGAATGACTGAAAGGTTTGACTATTGAGCTTGCAGTGGCAACCTTGGAGTACTCGCCTGTCGGACGAACATAAATGGTAAATTCTGCCGCACAATACCTATCGGTTCTGCACCTAGGAGCCAGTTCCCATTCCCAGTATAGTCAAACTGTCATGAAACTTCATAGTGAAAAGTAATGTGTACCAGTGGCAGTGTGTTCGCTCTGCAGCGAGGCAGCACTGATGGTGGTGTCGGAGGAGTTCCTGCGGCGCTGGTCGTGGTCGTGGTCGTGGCGGTGGTCGCTGCCCGACTTGTGCGCCTGCAGCTCCGCCAGGTCCGACGGAGATACCTCCTCGAACGACGACGGACCTTCGCTTATACCCTCTGTTTACAATACAAACCAGTCTTTATAATTATTAAAACACCCTTTTAAGGATAACTTTCATAATTAGGTACAGTATTACCCAACTGATATGGCGCGTCGTGAATCTTCGCTCGCACAGAAAAGACAGTATGGCCCCGAAGATTAACGAAAGAATGCTTAAAAATTACAATCAACCTTAGATCACTACTATAAAGTTCATAATACACTGCAGCTGTTAGTTCCGTCTCACTCGCAAGTCACGCCCCTCCGCACGGGGCGCGCTAACATGGCGGCAGCTGCCGACCAATAGCGTTTCTCGCGCTTTGAAAATGTATGTTCTGCGCAGGTACATCGGTAAGCCATATTAGTTGGGTACTACTGTACCATATTACTATAATTTTTTTATTTTAGAAAACAAAAAAAGCTTGAAAAATTATATTTAGTCCCGTAAATTATTTTATCATTAAAATATTAGACACGTATTTTTTCTTCTTTCAATGAAACAAAGATATGGTATGTTGAAGTTCCGCATGACGTCACGCGATGGTACTCTTTTCACAAACATATGACGTCATGGGCCCTCACTCTCTAACTTTGAAACGCTCCACTGTCCACATGTTCCCTGACTATGGTACCGCAGATGGTCCCTGACGCCTCGTAAGGGGTTGCCAGGTATAGTGTGCCATATTTTGTTACCGAAAGGTTGGTAGAGGTGGCCACTATAGACAATCTCAGTAGTTCGACAAGGGTCTGTCCACGGTGTCGCTTCATACGCAGGCTTTAGTTATATCCCGATTGTTTGCAGCTTGCTTATACGCAAAGACAAGTATGATGTAAGTTCAAATTACCTTGTGAAGGGCTGACTTTCAAAAAGCCGTTACTATCCAGAGGCGTGGTGGTACCGGACACTGCATTTTGATCCTTATTGAGTTTATCACCTTTGTTACCTTTCGCACCAGTATTTGGACTGGCGTATGCTGAAACGATTATAATATATTTTGCAATAGCTAATCTCTAGATTTCCTTTTACGGTTCTTTTTTCATTATGGTATGTGACCAAAACAATGTACTTAGTTAAAAAGCCATAAATCAATTATTAGAATCATCACAATGAAGAATGTTCACTAATTTTGAATTTTAGCTCATCGCATTTTCTGTAGAAAATAAAAAATATATGTGAAAGAATTATTTCAATACGACAATTACTTTCCGAGATATAGAATTTTTAAATGAGCGCGCGACGCGGGATTCGACCGCCCGGTACTTGATGCGTGTGACGTCATGTTTCAACGCTCGCTCAGTCCTTCGTGCTCTTTTTCTCTTGAAAAATCTTATTCCTTGGGTTTATAAATTTGAAACTTAGCACTATTACTTATCTAATCAAATAATACAGTTTCTCATTATTAGATTTTTAAAACTACCCCTAAAAGGGGGTTTAGGAGGTGTTAAAGTTTGTATGGAATAAACCTACCGCGCGGTCCGATTAACTTAAAACACGGTTTTAATACATCGTATAAACATAAAAAAACACGTGTTTTTGGGTTTCGCGAAAATCGACCCCTAGTAGGGCAAAAAGGGGTAATAATGTTTTAAGGGGAGGATTTTACTACGTCTGTATTAACTCAAAAATTGGAATACATTAGTTCCTTTTGTAGCCTAAGAAAGGATTTTAGAAATTCCATCCCTCCATCCAGTGGGTAAAGAAGAGGACGCAGGTAAAACGGCGGGGCGGAGTGTTAGTTTAGAGATAAAATCAAGGCTTATTGTTTTGAAGATCGTCAGTATAGTGAGTCTGCTATCTACACATTATTCATTTATAGTGTGCATTATTTTGGTACCCCCGCAGTTTCACCTGCGCGTACCTACAGTTTGATTTTTTTGCGCGGAACCTCGTTATTATTTTTCTAAAATAAAATTAGCCTAAGTTCCTTCTTATAACATACGCTATCTACCTGTGATAGTCTCCTTAAAATCGGTCCAGCCGTTCCGTAGGTTCGGACACAGATTACTAAATATTTACTACGTAAGTAAGGAGGCCGGAACAAACTGTGTCAAATGTTTAATCCGCATGCGAAGACGGTTACTATAAAAATAAATAAATAAATATCCTGGGACATTCCTCACACACGGTCATCTGATCCCAAACTAAGCAGAGCTTGTACTATAGAAACTAGATAACTGATATATACTACTTTTTATTTGTAAATACATACTTAATATACATAATTACACCCAGACTCAGGACATACAGACATGTTCATGCACACAAATACATGTCCTGTGTGGGAATCGAACCCACGACCTGCGGCGCGTAAGGTGAACCTTAACCAACTGCGCCAACTGGCACGTATAACAAGAGTATAAATAGGTACAGATAAAACATTACTACTTATTTGTTATCTATAACGTAAACTTAAACCGTCTTATTAATAAATAAGGTGTAAGTCAAGTATAGTTAAACCAAAGAATTTAAAACGTCCAGAAGGATAGTCGCGTCTATGGGAACATGAAATAAACAAGCCAGAATTGACAGTATTTGACAGTCTGTGTAGCTAAGCTGTGTAGTTTGCATAGGGTGGCAGATAAAAATGTTTTCCCTTAAATGGGGGAATTTATAAATTTCGGTCAGGAGATATTTATTATTACTAACTAAATATTACATATACATAAGTATTATTATATTAGGATTTTTGAGGGCGAAAAATCGATCTCGCTAAATCTCGTCTCTGGGAAAACTATTGTCAAATATTTGTCTCTTTTACTAAAATGTGCCGAGTGCCGACCAAATATAAGTTTGGTTCGGCGAGTATAGAATCTTTAGGAAAACTAAAAATAACATAAAATTATGTATCTATAACAGACAACAGTACATAAACGAATGTGCGACTAATGCATACTAATGTTATCATTATTATGTAGCTTTTGTATTACTCTTTGACAAGTATAAAAATCCGTACTGAACTCTAAAATTATTTGGCTATCTGAAATGAATTGAAACGCCAAAAAATTTATAAAATGTCCACTTTAATTAAATTTTGAAGACTATTTTTTATAAAAGAAATTAGTTGTCTAAGTACATTCACAATGGTTGCAACATATTTTCTATTTAATTAATATAAAAGCATTTTGAGTCTAAAATAGATGATAAATATATTTATAATCTGTGTTAGCTCTTGTACTATATATCCAATAAAATGTTGTTAATTCGAACCTCACGATTTGACAGGTATTTTGACCATAGAGGTATCATGAGAAAACTCCTCATTAAATATTATCTGCATAAAATAAATAAATTTAAATCAGTAGGTACTCGATATCATCTTTTAATAAAATGTGGGAAATTAATTTTCATGTTGTGGCAACCTTCCATAAAACATGGCCGGAAAAGATTTAAAAAAATAAAAACTGGCGCTCCCAAACGTATATTTCTACAATAAGTTTACGTAATTAAAAATGACGAAATCGCAATACTAACACATGGAAGGTTAGTTTTTTAGTTTTTCCTTGGTTTTATAAGTGTTGTGACAGTATTTTAATACGCAAGTCGGCATTTTTTATTTAAAATCAGTACAGCGAGTATGACGCAGTGACAGCCGTGTGCAGTACGAACTGAGAGCGATTTGCTCAGGAGACCCTCAAGCGGAGTGAATTTAAATGTCATGCTTTGGTAAGGCGAACTAGCCATCTGGGTAGAGGCACGATGCCTATATGAAAATCTTTGAGTTAAACCTAGGATTAAAATATATCCGTCACTTTCTAATGTCATATAAACAAAAAGGGCTGGAGCATGGCTGGAGCTATCTTAATACCTGGGTGTTACAAGACTGACTTACACCTTATTTTTTAATAAGGGGGAAAAGGTTTGGTAAGTACCTACTTAAAATTAATTCTTTTAGGTAAATAATGCAAAAAAAAAACAAATTCAAATACACACACAGGAAGCATGTGCATTCTTACTTCCTCCTCGCTTTTCAGCGGCAACGGAATCACTATTCGTCTATAAATTAATGGGCAACTATAAGGCTATCTATTTTAATCCTTCATCATTTAATAAAGGTTTTTTTGTATTGTAATGACCTTGATTAAGAATACACACACTATGAACGTAACAGTAGAATAATTCACGGATGAAACAAAACACTTTCCCCTAATATTATAGCGCAAGGACCGCTGGCGACTAACGCAAGTGAGCGGAGCGTTACAAGATGACGTCACACTGGGGTCACGTGACTGCTAGTGGGCCTCGATATTTAGGGAAATTTCAAATGTCTGTAAAATCATAACTACTTGGTTTTTTTTAATGAAACAAAAACTAGTGTATTTGTATACATAATGGCTCTACTGTTACAAACTTTCAAGCGATTTTGCATACCTAGTAACATTCCTAATTGGTTGTCATTCTATGGAAAAAAGACAAGTACCCATTTCAATTTTAGCCGTAATTTTACAGTGTAGAAACATTCACACAATTTATTTGTATCTAGCTGACCCCCGCGGTTTCGCCCGCGTACGGTTTTAACTTTTTTGCGCGGTACCCTAATTCTTTTTCTCAAATAAAAGTAGCCTAAGTTACATCTTATAACATTAGCTATCTGCCAGTGATAGTCCCGTCAAAATCGGTCAAGCCGTTTCGGTGATTAGCCGGAACAAACAGAGAGATGAAAATTTCGTTCATTTTTACATTACAAACAGACACTTCAATTTCATTTATTTGTAGTGCCTCTTACGAATTTCTTAAAAGTAATTTGTTTAACATGAACCTATTGATTAGTACTCGTGGACCCATAGTGGTCGAAATTAGACCGTATTTTTTTTAAGTTTGAATAAATTCTCTTCACGTATTTATACAACAAACTATGACATTATTATTATATTAGCCATTCTTTTCAGTTTTAAATGTGTGTGTGACAAATGTATAATAGTGTGTGTAATGGATTTTTTATTTTATGTATTTCTAATGCATCATTGTATAAAAATATTAGCTTTCTGCACTTCTTCTCCATAAAACCTTTATATATGCCACATCTCATACTCTTCTGTGCGCGCAATAGGCTAAAAAAGGAATAGTTTTTGCTTCACGTACTATAATATACTGGGTGGAGATTTCGAGATGGCATATTTTCGAAAGCTATGTTGGGTTAGTCATGCTGAACAACTTTTACTATGGGAGTTATGGGACCAACATTGAATTCTCAAAATTTTGCATCGAGCATTTTGTAAGATTAAAAAATAATTGAGAATTCACTAGGTATTGGTCCCATAGTAAAAATTGTTCAGCATGATTAACTCAACATAGGTTTCGAAAGTATGCTATCTCGAAATCTCCACCTGTTATAGACAATTGTACCTTTGAGACACCTCATCATAAAGCCGAAGGGCAGCACGGGGTCCATGAGGCAGAGCAGGCGCGCGGGGCTGGGCACGAAGCTGATCATGAGCGGCGCGTACGCCAGGAACAGCCCCTGAGGACCCGCCACCCGACCCTCCAGCACCTTCAGAGTGCACGCCGCCACCAGGTTCGCGCCCGCAGAGTCGCCCGCGAATATTATACGTTTACCTACATGATATTCAAAATCAGCGCTGTGCGCTCACTGTGCACAACATTATGCTGAGCTGGTGGCCAATTTGTCTGCACACATATTCCCGTTTTTTATACGTTCTCAATTTATGTTGTTAATTCTAAGGTGTGTGGCAAATAAATGTTTTTTCTTTCATTCTTTCTTATATTATTGTCTACATTAGACTGCACTAGCGAATCCAGGGGGGCTAAGGGGCTCAAGCCCCTCCAAAAGCATCTGGGTCCACCAGTGATAAATCTTGATAAAGACTACCCTCATCTGGATCGAGCCCCTCAGCCCCCTTCCCAAGCCGAAGTCCTGGAACCGCCACTGTGGTTTTAAGTTTTGATAAGTGGGTTTTGGGAGTAAACATTTATTATTGACAAATGGCCGTATCTTTTGCTTAGGCTTAGAAGCTTGAATTTAAAAAAAATTTACAATTCAATGGACCATAGACTACCCGGGTCTTGACAGACGGACAACAAAGTGATAAGGGTTCCATTAGTCCAACTATCATTCTAAACATATCTCTCACCCGTTGTTCCAATTTCTTTAAGATTATTCAGCATCCAACAATAAGCGTAGAACACCTCTTCTAATGCTCTGGGGAAAGGCGCTTGAGGTGCGAGACTATAGTCCACAGATAATATAGGCACATTTAACTTGGCCGCCCAATCTCTCAAGTACGTTTCATGTGACTTCGAGCTTTGGGCGACAAAACCACCTCCGTGACAGTGGAAGATCACTCCATCTGATGGTGGGAGCGATGATGAGCCTTCACCAGCCTGCGAATGAAGGCAATTAAATAAAATAAAAACATAAAAAGAAAAACAATACAATATTTAAGTTTAATGGAGTCTCTAGTATAACTAAATATCATTACGGCATAGTGCTTTCTAAGCGAGTGTTACTTAAAAGAATAAAGACCTAACGTGTAGATTTACTTATCTCATTCCTAAATTAAAATAAAGAAGATCATAATAAAAAAAAGGATTTTACAGAAGCAAAAAATATTTTACCAAATAGCTCGAGATGTAACAAGAATCTATATTAATAAAATAAAGGGGAAGATTTTTTGTTCGTTTAAACGGATCGGACTCTGGAACTACCGGATAAGTCGGATTCGGAAAAATCTTTCACTCATTACTATCCCCGAGTATTATAGGCTACTTTTTATCCCGGGAACGCGGGTGAAACCGCGGGGAGTATTAAGATATAACACTGTCGTGGCGAAGGAACAACGTATAAAATCAACTCACCATACCGGTCCTCTTATTAACACTTATAAGCCTGACATTAAGGCTCTGTAAGCCTACATGTACTGTAGGGGGTAGCACAGTAGTCTCTTTGCCGTCTAGTGTAGTCACAGTAATGGGTTCGGGTAGTATTGTGATCAATTTGTTAACAGCTACTGTTGATGACATTAAACTGGGCACACGCTTCATTATTTCTGAAAGGATAGATAGGGTTTTACTCTCGTCTCTTGTTTGGAAACTATAAAAATGTAACCTTGCTGAGTTTCTTGCCTTCTTCTCAGTTGAAGGCCGAGTACCGGACCGGTACTCGGCTGGTAACTTCAGTAAATTTGACGTTGATAAGTGCTCTCCTGAGTACTAAATTGAATAATGGCTTTGATTTTATGAATAAGAATCAAAAAGAATAAATTCGATTTTCTAGGTATGACAATAGAAAATAGAGGAAAAATTTATATGAGAAGATTTAAGTGATTAAATTCTGTTTCATTCTGATGTTTTTTTTTTAATTATGTAGGAGTCCAATAAAAAATACTTGAATATTTAATTGTGGTTTACTTTCGAAGTTCACTGCTTTATAAAAAAAAAACTACCAAGAACTGAAAGAACCGAAAAATAACGGTTGTTTTAAAAAATATCCCGAAATTCCTGGTTCTCAAAAAAGAATCCGGTTCCGGAAACCCTAATGAATAGTGAATGGAGACCGGAACATTCTATTAAAGAAAGGGCTTTCCCTTATTTCCTATGATTTTATATACTTTTTGATTATTATTACTTATCATGTCTTGGATGTTTGTGATTAAATCTAAATTTGGATGAAACAGTACAGAGGTCTTTTCCTGTGCCATGGAATAAAACATAGGGATACTTTTTATCTTGAAAAAGAAAAAGAAAAAGATCCAAAGTAATGCAGACAACTTGTAAAAATACATGTGGTACGTAACTACATAATCAAGGAAACAATAAAGGTCAATTCATACCTGTTACTTTTTGTATCACAAAAACCAGTATCATTATTAAGCGTAGGTACATACACCTTTTTATTTACCTAGCACCATTGCTGCGTGAAGGAAGGACAAAATAACGGACACCCTTTCGCATTTCCAATATTAATAGGATAATAATGATGTTCTAAATTGATCAGATTGGTTGCTTTAATCTTGATTTTATAACAGGAATATTAATAATTAGCTTTCCGCTTCGTAGGTTCCCTATTTTACCCCCTTAGGGATGGATTATCCAGAAATCCTTCCATAGTTTCTAACCTAAGTTTGTTGGTAGATCAATCAGTCAGTATTTTTATTCTTACCACTTTCAGCGAGAAACCAGAACGCCTTGCAGAACTCTATGCTAGCCGACTGCGATATATTAACGATCCTTCTCGCCCGCATCTCTGGGTCTATGAGATATTGTCCTCCAGTCCACATCGAGCTGATCAAATTACCGTGACAGTAATATGCTTCAGAGAAACCCGCCATACATATGGATATGCCTTTTAGTATGCCGCGCATAGATGGTAGAAACTGGAAATTTGAATCTTTTATTAATGGTCATAAGATATAAATTGCTTTATTATGCCTTCTTATTGTTTTTTTTGGTAGGTTATGATTTATGATGATCTGTTGAGAAAACGTAAACTTATTCCATTCAATATTGCAATATTGTTTCTTTTTAGATCCCCAGGGTAGGTATTTTAAAACGTCGGATTCGATATCGGAAACGGCAAAATTCCAGCAATTGCTATTTTAATTTCCGATAACTTTTCGATGAATCGAATTGATATTACCGTAAAGAAACAATTACAAAAGCAATTGCGGAATATCGCCTCGGTAGATTTTGAATCCGTTTTCGATATCGAATCCGAGCGTTTTAAAATAGCCCTGCAGGTCAGGGTATTTTAATAGATTAAACAGAAAGATTGAAATAGTTTAAGTAAACGTGTTAGAATTAACTAAATGTTTTGGAATTAAGTAAACGTGTTAGAATTAACTAAACGTGTTGGAATTAACTAAACGTGTTGGAATTAAGTAAACACGTTGGAATTAAGTAAACGTGTTGGAATGCAGTAAACGTTTTGGAATTCAGTACAAGTAGGAAACAAATCTTTCTTCAAAGTGTGTTAAGACTAAAAGGTATAAAATAACGATCAAGACTCAAGATCAAGAGTTAGCGGCAAAACGATAAGATGGAATCGAAGATAATGCATATTGATTTTAGTAGACAAAGTGACTTAATAAAGGCCACTAGCCCGTTAATACGGGAAATAAGACGTGATACAATTTAACAATAGTATTATAAAGTAGGCTGTGCATATTCATACATTCTTTATGGATATACCAGTAATAATCGGCATGGTTGATTTTTAATTTCGGCGTCATGCATTTCCTTATTTACAATCTATATTTAGTTCTGTTGAGTTTAAAGAGCAATTCTTGAACTATATTTGCATATTTATTTACAAATATATTAGTATGCAAAAACACGGCTTAAGCGATTTCAATTTATTATAAACATGCTATTGTATTAAGATTTTATTAACTATCTACTTAACTGGAGATAATATTATAACAAATATTAAATTAAACTAATACAAAATATGCATATACAAAAATGATATAAAATTTTATTTTAACTAATTCATTACAATTTAAAATTATTAAGTTAATTCAAATTTAATCTAACTTATGAATATTATTTGTGATTAAATAAAAAAATATATTTCGGTCTATCAAAAAAAAAAAAACTAATAGTAAAATGAAAAGTAATTATTTATTGAAACTAAAACAACTACTCACTTGAAATCCAAGACATCTTCCATAGAAACAATATTGATTAATGGTATCTGCCTGTGAAAACAGCTCTTCAGGAGTATGTGGTTCAGTGGGGAACAGGTCTCCGGGCGGTGCCCAGGTTAGTAGCGTGTGAAGGTGGTGAAGACATGTGCCTAGTGATGCAAGTAGTTGCCCGCAAGATTCTACCTCTCTAAAAAGAACCATAGATTTGATTGATACAAATGCATTTTTAAATACTAGCTGTCACCCGCGGTTTCACCCGCGTTCCCGGGATAAGTAGCCTATAATACTCAGAAATAATGTAGCTTCCTATTAGTGAAAGAATTTTTCGAATCCGACTGGTAGTTCTTGAGATTAGCCCGTTTAAACAAACAAAAAAGTCTTCCGCTTTATTATATTAGTATAGACATTAGTATAGATGACCATCCCTGCATTCTTAACTACCCCTCTGCCAATTTTTATCTAAATCGGTAGTAGTTTAATCTAGCGATTAGTGAACAAAGCAATCAGACAGCCAGACAGACTCACAGAAGGATACATTGCTACCACATGAAACAAAACAGCACAGGGTGAGTAGAACTTGCTGCTATGTTGCCAAGTGCCAACGTTTCTGAATACCAAAGTCTGAAGACTTTCAATCCTAGATTCATTTTAGCATTTTAGTATATTTCCAGGGTTGAGCCCAAATACCTAATATTTGGCAAAGGTATAATTTTATTAATTGCCACACAACACAAACCAGTTCCGTTCGTCCGGCACATTATCTGATGCGTGGCCATCGCATCGCCCCAGTAATCATGATACACCACAGAACTGTCATTCACAATGCAAGTTGAAATATCGCATGTGTGTAAGTATATTGTATCAAACCTACAATCTCCCGTCATTGGCACTACTAACTGTCATAATAAGTACATGTATGAGTAATTGAATACTTCTGACTACTCGTGACTGCCTCTTAACATACGAGATGAAATTCTACATGTCTCATACATAGGTGCATCATATTAATAGGAATTCTTATGGTAAAACCAGATATCTACTGTTTAAGTACTAAAAATCTATAGTAAAGTATCTAATTTATCAACTGAGAAATATTAGCGGTATACATATTTACTTGAATTTCAACAACATTACCTACTACTACTAAACTAAGAATAACTAAGAAATTGCGGCATATTTAGCGGAACATAAACAAGTACTAACATAAAAATTTAATTTTTAATACAAGCTTTTTATTGTGACTGTACTTTTTGTTGTCTGTACTTGCATTGTCATCAAATATACTAATGTATACCAAACAGCTCAATCGGACACTGGGAAGTGGGTCAAATTTAACTTGCAAGATTCGATTACAGACACCGGACAGGTGAAACTAAATAAAAGATGAACAATATTTCTTTTGTAACAATACTGGCTGGTAATTTTCCTTGGCCAAAATTATTTAAATAATATTAAAAAAAACTATTTTCCTGTTTCTTTTATTTATTAAGAAGAAGAGGACAACTCAGGACAAGGTATAGGTACTTCAAGAAGGGGTAACCTTATTATTCAGTATATTCAGTCATTTATAATTTTTAAATCAGTTTTTCAAGTTTTTTTTATTAAAAAGTTGTAATTATCAGATTACATTTAAAAGAAACCATTTTAAATCATTTTAATTTGTTTTACTTTTCGAACTTGTTTTATGTTCCGTTAAATGTGCCATTGTGAATACTGTGACAGTAAACATCACGAACGAATTTATTTTCAAAAGCATTTGGATTTCACGCCATTGATGGACTGCAATCACCACTGCTTTTCTACCATGTTTTGCAAAATATGTTCACACAGAACATTATCTTTTCAGGAGCTAAACTAATAGAGAAAGGCATTTTCACTCACTTAACAAAATGTCCTTTACGGAATAGTAACGCATCTCGGCCAGTGCACACTTGCCGACTCAGTTTCAGGCCATGGAGTACACATGAGTCTACTACAGATACAAAGCTGCGATAACCATTGCCTGGGGATTTTGCATCGAAGTCATATACTGGTGCCACCTATAAAAAATAAAGGTTATTGAGTTCATCTACAACAAAATAAAAAAAAAATACAAAATTATCTTTATTAACTAGATGTCGACCATGGTTCTATCCACATTCCAGTGTTAAAAAGAATCCTAGTACAGTAGTACCCAACTAATATGGCTTACCGATGTACCTGCGCAGAGGATACATTTTCAAAGCGCGGAAAATGCTATTGACCAATCGGCACGCTCCACGCATCGCGCTTCTTTTTCCTGTACCGCTATTGGTCGGCAGCTGCCGCCATGTTAGCGCGCGCCGCGTGGCATGTTAGTCAGCCGCAGGGTGGGATTTCGTAGTATAAATTATACTATTTGTACCATTATTTTATTATGTGTAGTACGTATATAGTATTGTAATGCCAGGCAGGATACTACGCGAAAACACCATAATTTTACCTTCAGGTCGATTGACTACTGTAATTAAAATATTTTTAATAATATAGATCAAAATGGCGACAATTAAAAAAAATAGAAAAGATTCTTATTTTGGAAATCCTAGTTACTTAATTTTTCAACCAATATAATGAAACATATTTTGTACATAGGTACAAACTTCACATGATGGGAAATTAAACATGTCATGGCGACAATAATTTTCTGAGGGTCTGAATCCAACCCTGGTCAGCCGCCATACTTCTCGGGCAAAAATACACTTAGTGGCAACAAAAGTGTTTTCTTTTTTATGGTTTAAACAAAGATTTTCATAGGGCATCGTGCCTCTACCCAGATGGATATGGATAGTCCGCCTTACTAAAGCTTGACATTTAATATAACTCCGCTTGAGAGGCTCCTGATCAAATTGCTCTCACTTCGTACTGCGCACGGCTGTTACCACGTCATACTAACTGTATTGATTAAATAAAAAATGCCGACTTGTGTATTGATATACAATACTTAAAAAAACCAAGGAAAAACTAAAAAACGAACCTTTCATGTGTAAGTATTGCGATTTCGTCACTTTTAATTACCTAAACTTATTCTAGAAATATACGTTTTGGTGGCGCCAGGTTTTATTTTTTTAATCTTTTCCGGTCATGTTTTATGGAAGGTTGCCTGCCACAACATGAAAATTATTTTTCCACATTTTGGTTAAGGATTATTAAAAACTTATATCGAGTATTGTACCTACTGATTATTTTTGTTCTAATAAGGAGTTTTCTTATGATACCTCTATGCTCAAAATACCGAACAAATTAACAAAAAAAAATACATAGACTGTCAAATACTGTCAGTTCTGGCTTGTTTATTTCATGTTCCCATACAGACGACTATTCTTTTGGACGTTTTAAATTCTGTGGGTTTAAAATGAGTTTTTTGAAAAGGCACCAACGAAGATACATCATCCTCATCGGATAGTTCCGAGTCGTGATAGTGATGCTAATTGTAGCGACGCTCAGTGATATTGGGATAGCAGGAGTGCGGCCTTTAGATTAAGTTTTCCTAATGTTTTGTTTACTAAATAAATACCTATTTGTTTATGTAATAAATCGTACATTTCAATAACCTGTATTTCTAATTAAATATAATATTTGATGAAAACTGGTGGCCCGATAAAATTGCCACGAAGTGTAATGGTCAAATCACGCCCTCCGCACGTGACTTGCGAGTGAGACGGAACTAACAGCTGCAGTGTATTATGAACCTTATAATAGTGTTATAAGGTTGATTGTAAGTTTTAAGCATTCATTCGTTAATCTTCGGGGCCATACTTTCTTTTCTGTGCGAACGAAGATTCACGACGCGCCATATAAGTTGGGTAATACTGTACTCTCTGAAGATCATCCTGGATCTCGTCCTGGTCATTAAAATCAGTACAATACAGCCATTTCAAAGATAAATACAGATTTTTTTAAGGTTTTTTGTTAACATGCAAATAACTATATGAGCTAAAAGTATATATCAAATAAAACAATTCTGTATTCATCAAGAATTAAATATCCTAGGACCTAATTAAATATATTTTTTTAACTTTGTATAGTCCTGTGTTTGACCTAGACCACAATCTCACCATGAGTGACAATGTGGTCGAAGGTGGTAAGCACACAAAGCCTAGAAGGAACTGGCTCTCAAGTGCACGTACCGGTACTCACAGATAGGTGCATGGCGACAGGTTTTCAGCTTGAGGGTAGCCAGTCAGGCGGCTAATGCAAAGTACCCTACCGCCATGCCATGATTTCCTCACAATGTTTTCTTTCACAGAAAGTTCAAGCTCATTGTAGGATTTGAACCTTCATCTCGGCATCCAATGTCACTACAACTGAGCTATCATAGCCATAAAAATAAACAATTGTGAATCTATATTAGAATGACAAAAAATGCTAAAAAGGTGCCACATATGGTAAAGGGGTATCACATCATATACCACTGAACTGTGATCAATCCCCTTTTGTAGAACCCAAAATTATAATTAATAAAAGCATATAATAAAACAAACCAATCAAGAAAGTTTAATTAACATTAGTATGAAATTAAATCACTATCATATTTGGTTATCCTAGTTGGCCTATTTTTCATATTTTAATACATCAATGTTAATATAATAATCATAACCTTTAAAGAGTCTGAATCAAACATGATGTTTATCATTATGTTTAAGAAAGTAACATAAACATTAGTTTAATAGCAATTAAAATATTGGCTGTAATTAAAATATTTCATATTTTTTAATAAGAAATATAAAATGTATTCAAACTATGAACTTTATGCAATTGCAGTAATTACATAAACTTATCATTTAGCAGCTATTAATTGCCATTAGTGCTGATAATAATTAGATTTGCATTGTAGACTTTCCTAGTGAATCATTTCGCATGATAATATTCACAACATCTGAGAATGTTGAACTAATGCTAATACAAGCCCAAACAAAGTAGGTCAAATGTGCCATATGACTGTTATCAATAGAGGCATGTGTTTAGAGTTCAAGTATTGATTATTATCATTTATGAACAAATCTATGTTTGACATACAATGATTGTATTTGATCTCTTTCACAATTTAAATAAGTAGGTAGTTATAATACATTCCAAATAGCATGCATTTGGTGACATTATGTTTAAAGATTATTTCAATATTATACTATTATGGGAATATCATAAAAGAGCAAAGTTCTATGATATTTCCAAATAATCAAGTGGAATCACAGCCACAACCTGTTACAATTCCCACGCAGTACTTGCATTTGTATGCATGAACATGTCTGTATGTTCTGAGTCTGGGCTCTAGGTGTAATCTAATAATATATATAAAATGCTTTTGTGGGTACGTAAATACGCAGTTTTCTCAATCACCACCAACCCCAATCAACTTCCCGTTGGGGTGGTAAATACCCCTTGGTCTCCAGGTGGTAGTAAGGGAGTTTAGTCGCGGTGGGTGGAAGGGGGTGGTTGTGGGTGGCGAAAATGTTAAAACATATATTGCTGTCCTTTTCTAACGCATGAGGACTTCTGAAAAGATCTCAAAATTTCTGGAATGGAAAGTTCCAAAATGTGTAAAACGGTTATAATCGATCTAGAATGTACTAGAAAGTTCAACAAATATCTGGAATGATCTAGAAAATTCTAGAGTGAATGCAAACTATTATAATCGATATAGCATGTTTTGAGAAAGTTAATTTCTGGCTTCATCTAGAAACTTCCAAAATGTCCAAAACTAATAACAGTTTTATCGAATCGAGTTAGAA
Source organism: Polyploca ridens (assembly GCA_951394255.1). Classification (NCBI taxonomy): domain Eukaryota; kingdom Metazoa; phylum Arthropoda; class Insecta; order Lepidoptera; family Drepanidae; genus Polyploca; species Polyploca ridens. Next base: position 10,283,418 of record OX596257.1, read on the forward strand.
TGTTCGAGAACGTTCTAGAAATTTCCCGAATGATCTGTAATGTTCCAAAATGAGTGCAATTTAATATGATCGATTTAGAATGATCGAGAAAGTTCTAGAAATTTTCCGAAAGATCGGGAAAATTCCAAAATGAGTGCAATTGATTATGATCGATTTAGAATGTTCGAGAAAGTTCTAGATATTTCTAGAATGATCTAGGAAGTTCCAAAATGAGTGAAATTTATTATGATCGATTTAAAATGTTCGAGAAAGTTCTAAAATGAGTGCAATTTAAAATGTTAGAGAAAGTTTTAATATTTTTTGGATTGATCTGGAAATTTCCAAAATGTGTATGAGTGTTATTATTGATCTAACTAAAAGAACCAAATCGAAATCGAAAATAGAAATCTATAATATCTGTTAAAAATGTATCCTTATATATTTTTTATATGCGATGTATTTTAACCCGAGCAACGCCGGGATTCGCTGCTAGTTATTTATAATAAGTTTGTATTAACAAGTAAAAAGGAGTATATGTAGTATATCAGTTATCTGTTTCCTTAGTTACAAGCTTAGTTTGGGATCAGATAGCCATGTGTGAAGAATTTTATATATTTATGTCACAACTCATCCTATGTGAAATATATGATAGTAGTAGTTTAATAATTATACTCTACAGAGTATAATTATTAAACAGGGTTTCTCAAAGTGGGTTATGTCTCTTGTTCATAGGGGGTATGAAGTAAGATTTATGTTATTATAGCTTATACAATTTGCAATTAGAAAAAAACAAATGTTTTTTTTATAAAAATTAAAATTTTATTGTATTACTGTAGCCAGTTTTTCCTTCATGGGGTTGAACTGGATTTACATTCTGGGGAATGGAATAGGGAATATTGCTCTTCTAATTTGAATTTTGCTCAGCATTTTTATCCCAGTAATGGATTACTGGGATAAAAATGCTGAGCAAAATTCAATAGGTAGTTATAGATATTATGGTAAAAGTTCTAAACATACCACATACATTTTCAATAAATAATGATTAATTAGGTATTTTTAATAACTCATTGATTTGAATTGTTTGTGAAAGAAATATGCAATTTTGGGCCTCATTATAATACTAACAATTTACTAAATACATTTGCTGAGGAATTTAATTTAAACTTAGATTACTCAAGTAGTATTTTAGTTGAAAAAAAAAAATATTTCGCATACCTTTCGTACATGATCCACTAATGGCCAGACAGTATCTATATGATCCATTAGAGTCATAAATCCCTGGTACAATCGCTGGCCATTCTCACTGTCGTCTGGCATGAAATATGTCGCGTTGTTCTGGCAAGAATCTTTCAAAGCTTCATACATTGCGTACGTTGGCGGAGCACCCTCTTCGGCATCCTCACAACACAGCGCTGCTTTCGCTGGCGACTCCGTAAACGCCATTGCCTTCGACACTTTCTTCGATGCGAACCGAAATCCCCGGCTAAACAACTTAAACCTCATCTGCAAAGATTCCAACATAAACATCTGACGCACCGTTTTGTTATGTATCCAACAAATATCGACACTAATCGAAAATAATATAATTACAAAATAGTTCGCGGACAAATTTTGCTATCATTGTACCATTATTGTGATACTATTTCATTTATCAACCAATTTAGCATTGAACTTTGCTATCTTTTTATAAACGATTTAATGCAAACGTCGATTTTTGTTCGCTAGCGAACGAGCACTGTAGCTGTCATTCAATGAATTTTATTAAATTGACAGCTGATTTTTGTTGGTTGCGATTTTCAGGAACTTTTCTCTCCTTTTCATGCTTTGTCTATGGTGAAAGAAGTTCTCTCTTCTTTTCAGTGCTCACCTCCGACTAAAATTATGTGATGGTAAAAGTTTACACCTACCTTTCTATTTCTGCCCGTTTTATTTTTGGGTTCTCCCATGTTATTATTGCTATTTCCCATTTTCCGTAAGGTCAAATTAAACACTAAACCTACCAAACTAGAAACTTGGAGCAGTTCTAAATGCTAAAGACTATTTAAACATTGATGTATAAAATATGTGATATTTTAATTAAAATGTAGGTAAGTATCCTCCACGTATACATAAGAAGAAGTTACACACCAAACTGCAGTTACAAAATGCTAAATGAGGTATTTATTGCTCGTTTGATAAATAGGATTAACAGTATAATCGACTAAAAAGCTACAAAGCAGTAAAAGTTAGAATATAATCATAGAGTACTGAGAAGTAGCCACAATATTATATGTCTGTGGAAGTAGCGAGAGATTTTGAGATGTTTTAAAAATAAAATAATAGCAGTTTTCCTTTGGAGTCGAGTATCCGACAGTTGACTCGCTATTTTATTGAAAAATTGGCAGAATCTAAAATTCAGAATTTTTGAAACTGACAGCACTGACAGGATCTCCAGATTATTATTTTTTTCGCAATTTTGGGGAAAAATAAAGTCGGTAGCGACTTTTTGGGGAAACCATAAGCTTGGGGTTTTTGGGCAGTCTTTTGAAAATAATTGGAAAGGATTTTTTGTGATAGATTGAGACTAATTTGAAAACCTAATTTCAGATGATAATACAGTCTGCAATCTGATTTTATTTCGCTTTGAAACGATACCAAAAATGCAGAACAATAAGCTAATAAAATAAAATCTTTGCTAAAAAAGCCTTATTTTCTATGAAAATTCGTCCTTGGTAAGTTCATACCTAGTAATTTTTTGTGTAATAGAATACGAAAAAAAAGTTTTTTGAAATATTGTAAGGAAATTATTATTTGGGGAAAAGTGACGGATATAGACCAGGGATCAGCAATCTATTTAGACAAAAGAGCCACATGTAAAAGTTTACAAATCTTTCCAGTTTTTAAGAGCTACAATGATTTTTCTTTTCAAATATCTTAAATAATTGATCGAGCGTGAAGCGTCTCCGTTTCAGCTTGGGCAAAAATGCTTTCGTATGTCTGACCAGCAGGGCTATTTTAAAACGCTCGGATACGATATCGGAAACGGAATCAAAAACTACCTTGGCGATATTGCGCCATTGCTTTTTTAATTTCCGAATTCGAATATTTTTGATGATTCTTTACCGAAATATCAATTCGATTCATCGAAAAGTTTTCGGAAATTAAAATAGCAATTGCTGAAATTCGCCTCGTAATATTTTGAACCCGTTTCCGATATCGATTCCGACGTTTTAAAATAGCCCTGCAGATGTCCGGCGGTGATTTCCGGCAGAGCGGTGTGGGTGAGACGCGGATGGAAGTGGTGAGATAGACATGGTAGTATTCATTCATGTATCGATTGCACTATTAGAGTCTGGCAAACGAAAGTTGAGCCTGGCTGTAATTGAAACTCTTTATATAGCAACTTTCTATTTATGTCACTTTCGTCACTGGGCATAAAAAGTGTCAACTATAAACCAGTTTTGATACTAACCCTTTATACATAATGGCTTTATAGCTAAATCAGTGTTATATTGTCCACCTTCTCATTCATTCGATCAATGTTCTACAGTATGCTAAATGAACTTCTACGGTCGCTAATCACTGAAACATCTATCCATATTGTTCTACGAAGGTAAAAAAAATATAAACTAGAAAAAAAATAACTTTCTTCAATTTTTTAATTTGAATAACAGTACGCTTAGTTTGGGATCAGATAACCGTTTGTGAGGTTTTATTTATTTAAAAGCATTCTATATAAAAATAAAATATAACGAGTTTATGTAAAATTTTAACTCATTTACATGCAAATATGACTTAGGAAAATCAAACATAATATTTTATATATTTTTTTGTAAAGTATCGAAACAATTTATTGCTACTATACTGAGTGATACCACATCTAGTTTATTAAAGCAGCGCTTTTTCAGGTTCTTCTTTCGTGTGCCAGACTATAATGGTTTTGATGATAAAATTAAACGAAACAAAAAACCCCACTGAGTAAAACAAAAATTAACTGAAAAGTGCAAAACAAGCTCATTAATCTATAGAATTTTGAATATAACTTGAATGTTATTAATTAAGGTATTGTAGTCGGGGATAAAATGATATTTTTGTATTGTGTGTTTTTTTGTGTAAATAATATAGCATTTTGTATTGTATTGTATTGCATTTTTGCGTATGGAACTGGAGAGCTGCAACTTTGTGTCGAAAGAGTCGCAGGTTGCCGACAGTTTTGGCGACTGTTTTTTAGATTTGGGGTAATTTTAATATGTGATCTGGGGACCCTGATCAAAGACTGTCACTGACAACTTTTTGGCGGGAACTTGCAGAGTGACGTTGTATTTTCATTTTTATTTTCATAAGTTCGTGTTTTTTGAGTTTTATTGCATACTATCGGTGGTATTTTATCCAATAAAGATCAATCCATATGCAGTAGTGAAGTGAAATGAAATGAATTATGTGTATTGTGACTTTACAATTTATCTCAAAAAGTCCGTGAATAGTTTTAGTACAATGACCACCACTTTACTAAAAACATGACTGGACGGCGTAGATTGAAGATTAGGTAGATTTGCAGTCAGCGAATGGCGAAGAAGATAGCTATAGTTCGACATATTTACATATAATACAGCTACGTACAATTAATACTGCCATACTTACACTTTTACCCCATTTTGTGGGTAAACTGGTATTGGGCATTTAGGTTTTACTACGAGTCGTAATTTATCAATGGTGTGGCAGGTGATATTGTTATAACTTTATAGAAGTCATAATAAAACACGGGATTGATGAAGTATAGTTTAATTAAGACCCTAGACATACACAATAAATAGTTTCGTACAGGCTAGAGGATTTTTTTTGTATGAGTTGTGACTTATCACGTTTTGACCGCAACCTCCTCAGTTATTGATTGTATATACTGTACTGATAGGTGATGTATTCTGAAGACACAATTAAATACCTAATTATCCTTTGTTTCCATATAAACTCGCATTTAGAGAATTTTCACATTTAGAGAGTAGCCTTGCGGATCTGAAAGAGAAAATACCTGTGGCGAGCACACTTGATCTTGATCTTGGGAGTAAAGTTTTTTGGTCGCTTGCCAAGTCGGTCGAGGCGAATTTCTGCCGCCCATCGCTACCGCCGCTGCTGAAACCCGACGGTTCTCTGGCCCACACAGCCGTGGAGAAGGCTAATATATTTGCCACTCTATTTGCGGGGAACTCACATCTAGATGCGGGTAGCCAATCACCCCCAAAACTACCCTCTTGCGACCTCCAAATGCCAGATATTCATATTCGGCAAAAGGAGGTAGCTAAGGTACTACGCAATCTGGATGTGAATAAAGCCAGTGGCCCTGATGGTATTCCAGCCATTGTCCTACGGAACTGTGCGCCTGAGCTGTCTCCTGTCCTAACACGCCTGTATCGCCTCTCTCTACTAACGGGTCAAGTTCCAAAAGCCTGGAAGCTTGCAAATGTGCAACCAGTGCCCAAAAAAGGCAGTCGTGCTGACCCCTCAAATTATCGCCCGATTGCGATCACGTCCATACTCTGTAAGATTATGGAACGTGTATTGAATCGGAGGCTCCTGGCATACCTTGAAGATAATGATCTCCTCAGTGACCGCCAATTTGGCTTCCGCCAGAAACGATCGACTGGGGATCTTCTTGTGTATGCCACACATCTATGGAGCGAAGCTATTGAGAGATATGGTGAATCACTTGCTGTTTCCCTTGATATCTCCAAGGCTTTCGATAGAGTCTGGCACGATAGCCTGTTAAGTAAGCTTCCTTCGTACGGAATATCTGCTGGTTTGTGTGCCTGGATTTCAGATTTCCTGAGCGAAAGGTCCATACGAGTTGTCATAGACGGGTGCTCGTCGGATCTATTGGCAATTAATGCCGGGGTACCTCAGGGATCAGTTCTCTCCGCGACATTATTCTTGCTGCATATCAACGATCTGCTAAAACCCGGTATCTTTGGGTACGCAGACGACAGCACTGTCATGGAGAGCTATTTTTCAAGCACACAGGCCACCAGGGAAGAAATCTTGACGCTTAGAGAGGCCATGGTTGAGCGTATTAACTTGAACCTGCAAGCAGTCTCCGATTGGGGCAAAGCTAATCAGGTCAAGTTTAATCCCTCCAAGACACAGGCGTGTCTATTCACCGCTAAAAGGAGTCCTTTCAACCTCACTCCTTCTTTTCAAGATATATCCGTACCGATTTCCGACCAGCTTGAACTCCTAGGCATAACCTTAACTACCAAAATAAATTTTGGTAGTTCTATTGAGTCAAAGGCTAAAACCGCTGCAAAAAAGTTAGGCATCCTCTGTAAGGTGAAGCGGTACTTTACACCGGATCGGCTATTGCAACTGTACAAAGCACAAGTCCGTTCGTGCATCGAGTACTGCTGTCACCTCTGGGATGGATCTGCCAAATACCAGCTGGAGGCCCTTGACTCAATAGACCGTCGTGCTAGGAGACTAGTCGGTGATGTTTCGCTAACTGAGGCGAAATTAACGAGCCTTGAACATCGGCGTAAGGTTTCATGTTTGTCGGTCTTCTATAGGATATATTTTGGAGAGTGTGCTACAGTATTGTTCAATCTAATTCCTCCATCCCCATTTCTCCATCGAAACACAAGACGCCGGGAGAATTTCCACCCATACGTCGTCGACATCCCGCGTACCCGGACACAACGCTTTGCTTCATCGTTTCTTATACGAACAGCAAAGGAGTGGAACTCTCTTCCGGGGTCTGTGTTTCCCGACACCTATAACCTAGATGTATTCAAGGCCAGAGTGAATAGGCTTTTTCTGGGTAAGCGTGCTACATCCTCGGCCTCGTCATAACTCCTCATGGGGTCAGTCGAAGGTCAAACGCAAGCCCATTTTACATAAAAAAAAAAAAAAAAAAAAAACTTTAACCTTAGAGTGGACTGTATGAGATTAACGACGAAAACATAGACTACCGGCTGGACGAAGTCACTCAGGACGCGACCAGATCCGGGCGAATCAGGAGAGAGAGACGGGGACGGAGTAGCAACACGAAGGGGGAGGGGTGAGGGGTGCGCGGTGATGCGCGTAGCAAGAGCAGACGGGGTGCGGGATGCGATCGGGACACGGTTGGAACGCGTGGGACGTAATCGGGACACGATCGGGATACGTGAGGCGTCCCGGGACACGATTAAAATACGAGCGGGACACGTAGGACGTATCCGGGACGTGGGCGCTGCACAAGGGGCGCGCCGGGGGGGTCGCAGAAGGCGCGGGACACGCGAGACGCGGGCGCTGCACAAAAAGGCGCACAAGGGACGGCGCAGAAGGCACGGGGTGCGCTTTACGCGCAAAAGGGGGGGGGGCGACGAATACTCTCGGCGGGGTACAGGAGGTACCCGGTCGGCGGGGCGCTTGAATACCCAATTCACGCTGGTACTCGTTGGGGCTCTTGCTTGCCCGTAGATATCAGCTGCAGTCGGTGGGGCTCTTCTTTTGCCCAAGGATTCCCGACCACCCAATAAAAAAAGCCAATTCTTCTTATATTTCTTCCTTTTTCTTCTTCCAGTTTTCAACGCAACCTTGACACAATTTCGCGGTTTGTTTTAATGCTATTTCTTTCCCACTTAGTCCCGTTTCTTTCTGCGGGATGTTCTGTCCCTTTCTAACCGTGTTCCTATCTCTTTATATAGCGGTTTTTCCTTATAATTGCGTTTTCCTTAGGAAATGGCTTTCTCATTACAAAATTAACTTATTTACTAGATAGACCTTACTTTTCTACACATTATATAAAAAGAATTACATAAATATCTCTATTTTCTTATCTGATAAAATTGAAAATCCTCAAGTGGCTCTCGTATCGGTAACGCCGCGTTAAACGGTGCTACTACTTGAGAGGCCCTCTTTTTCTCGAAATAATTTAACACAAAACTAAAAACCTTTCTTTCCTTACCTAAAACCTTAAATTAATACTTTAGACCTTATAATATGAATAATTTCGCACTTAAATGAATACTAGCACTTAAATATTTACATTTACACACTTAAAATTATTTCTTATATACAACTTAGGTAAAACACACACACTTAGGCACTTCACAAAATCAGTTCGCGTCGCTGACAATACCTATATTTGATTTCATAATACATGACATATATCGTCGTTATTTGTAAGTTATTATTTCCGCGTCACACGAATTCAAAACAATTACTTTCTATGTATCAAACTTACCTATAAATATAACTATAAATGGTTCTTTATGAAAACTACAAAAAATAAAACACGCTATTTAAAGTGCTAAAATTAATAAAGTGGTAAAATTTATAAAATGCTGGTATCCCCATCAACTTATAATCCGACTATTTACGAATGACACGTAGTACCATAGTTAACCACCCCACAATAATAAGCCTCACACTTTGGTCGGTTAGCACTAAAAACAAATTTGGTTGATCATCGTTTTTCGACGAAATTATCTATTAAATTTGCATGATATTGACAGAAAATACACATGAGTATAGTAATCCTTTGATTTCCTTACTGTATCAATTAAAAAAATCTACTTACCGATGAAAGGTTATGTTTGGTTAATTTCGTTCACTACGGCTTTTACAACCAATTACACAACAATTCACCATCACTGCACACTAAACAATATCTTTGAGAATATAAAAAAGGCACAAATAACATTCAATTAGGATTTCAAAGCTCTCATCAACAAAATATCTTTTGGAACCAGAAACTTGTTTGCCATCAACGAGTTCAACGACACCGATTTTGACACTGATGTCAAGAATAGAAACCTATACGCGAGATAGGGACAAAAAAATATGCTTAGTCCTGCTCACACATACACGTTTTGCCATATACGTATCTCGCTTTCGTAATTATTATTATTTTAGTGACATATCTACCTAATCCTGAATCTAAGCTGGACGGTGACTGATCATGCGGACTATGTGAAAGTTAATGTGCGGACTATATTTAAAGTGATATTATAAATAAAATGTATGCGACTGAAGGACTTAGTTTCCATGGTCATGAACAAATTAACAAATAAAAAAAACTGTCACTGTCACTCACTCACTTGTTCGATAGGCGATGCAGGCAGGAGAAAAACTGGAGTTTGAATTTGAATTAGATTAATTACTTAAAATGATCGAATATTCAATGGAAACTGAGGAACAAAACAACGATAACGTTATTACAGAGAATGATGTCATTTACTCTGCACCAGAAATTATTGAAAACGTAAATGAAACGCATCAAAGTTGTTATCAATACCCAAGTTTGTTTACAAGTAAAACTTTATTGGAGCTCTCCAATTCATCGTGGTCTCGATCCATTAAAGCTAAGGATGATGTTCAGCCGTATTTGCGTGGATGTAAATGGTCTCCTGATGGTACATGTTGTCTTACTGTGGTGAACAATGACGGGGTTCATGTATTGGAACTTCCGAGGGACTTATATGACGGCTCGGTGGCTTCAGACAGAAAGATAGATATATTGGATTCAATAATACACGTAAAAGAAGCCGGTTTAATCTATGACTTTTGTTGGTACCCTGGTATGAATAGTAGCATTCCTGAAACTTGCTGGTTAGTTTTTGTTTCTTATATCCCATTCAAGTATTTTTCTCCCCTGATGCTTCAGTATAAAATATTAGTCTTTATAATATTCATGTTATTTCAACATTCCTGACAATTTATTCTTATAAATTATAAACCCACTATTTAACTGCAGCAAAATCAAGATGTGACTACCAAACTTAAAATCTATACTTATTATTATAATCTATACTAAAGTGGAAGAGCGTATTTGTTTTGTTTAAATGGGCAAATCTCAGGAAATACAAATCGCTAAAAAGTTCACTAATAGGAAGCTACATTATCCTCGAGTATACTAGGCTACTTTTATCCCAAGAACACAGGAAAAAAGGGGACTGCTAGTACAATACAAAATACTATATAAACGGTAAATGTTACTTACTTTATGTAAATTTACAGTTGGTTAACCACAAGACAAAATGCACCGATACAGATGTGGGATGCCTTTGATGGTTCATTGAGATGTTCCTACAGAGGTTTTAATGCAGTTGATGAGATGGAACCAGCCCTCTCTGTCACATTTAATCCTGAGGGAAATAGGATTATAGCAGGATATAAGAAAGTGCTGAGGACATTTGATGTAGATAGGTTTGTATAATTAATCATTTTAAAAGGCAGTCCTGAATTTTGATGTGTTTATTTTTAAATGATTATAGACCACATTCATTCTGGTAAGTTACAAAGTCATGTTGTAAAGTAAACAGATAAGTTTTGTAAAAATATAAAGATTCCACTTATGATGCAGAAGTTTGTGGGTTCTATTCCCACCCAGGACATGAATTTGTGTACATGGACATGTCTGCAAATGTGTGCCTGCATGTACTTACAGTATATCAGTTATCTGGTTTCACTGCTTAGTTGTATATCAGTTAGCTGTGTAAAAAATCATTCAAAGAAGTTATCCTGTTGGGTTATTATTTTTTTATCATCCAAAAGTAAATTAAAAGCTAGTTCCCATTGGCTTCAATAAAAAATATTTATGGCAACTATGCAACCAAAATGACAAATTACCTGTTTTCTCCATACATTCCAGTACAGCGGTACTCAAAAGTGATGACATGTTCGAGTATCAATTTGTATAGGCGTTTTCGACGCTCTCTGACTTTTACTAACTTTGACTCTCATTTCTCACCAAAAAAGATGATTGATTGACATCATAAAAAAGAATTTGTCATGTAGCTTATTCATCCACTAAAATGATCTATATCCACATCTATACAACAATTCCAAGCAGCTCAACTTACTGCAATGTTTGTATAATTCAACTACAGTTTAATTTCTTTACTTACAGACCAGGCAGAGATTACTCAGAACACAAGATCGCAAGTCCAGCCTCCTGCTTTGCAACCAGCGGCAACTTGATGGCAGTTGGCTCGTGGAACACAACTATTAATTTGTACAATATCAGCGATACAGGCACATACAAGAGTATAGGGAAAATGCATGGACATGGAGGTGATACATTTATATACATTATATATTTAATTATAAAAATCAGGGTGAATAAAATTATTTTTTAGGGACCCTAAGAGGCCACTTTATGTCATTGCTTAGTAAAAAAAAGTCTAATAGAAAAATGAATAGAGAAATATATTTTTTTTATACTACTAAGGTAGCAAACAAGCATGGCCCATTTGATGGTAAGCAGTCACCTTTGCTTTATGGACGCTTGCAACACTAGGGGTATCACTCGCGCGTTGCCGACCCTTAAATCCCTATCGTACTAATCCTAACTATTAACTAATTATAAATGCGAATGTGTGTTTGTTACACTTTCAATTAGTGTTGCCAGGTCCCGTGTGTCAAATTTCGGAACGTAAGGATAAAATAATCGGGATTTTGGGTTTCAAATCGGGACAGTAGTGAAAGTCTGAATTTGGTGAGAAAAAATGAAAGCAAAAATATTTTTATGTAGTAGCAGCTTAGTTATATTCACTTTTCCTGTCAAAATTATCAAATATAGTAAAGACTCATGAGGTTAGTGAAAAATCGGGACATTTGGCGTCCCGATCAAGGGTTAATCGGGACGTGTCACCAGACCCCTGAAAATCGGGACGTCCCGCGCAAATCGGGACACCTGGCAACACTACTTTCAATCCTCACTACTCAACCGATTACGATGAAATATGGCACACTGTTAGAGTATGTTTTGATTAACACTTTTTATTCCAGGAAAACAATATATCCCTCGAGAACGCGGGTGAAACCGCAGGGACAGCTAGTTAGATATAATTATGAACGTGAAATCTTGCATAGATGTTTGTCACTCAATCACGCCGTCACGGCTGAACAGAGAAACAAAGATAGATCATACCTTCCAATAAAACAGGGTATTTTTATACCAGAATTGTTTATAAGGTGTTAATTTAGAGATTTGCAACTATCATGACTTTAATCGTCAATCATCATTTGGTATTTTTTTATTTTTATAGGTATAGAAATTTAGCTGCAAACAATATAATAAAAATAATTAAAAATTAAAATGCCCACAAAAGGTCCCAACTCAGCATAATGATCCCATAATGGTTCCAATTTTAAACAATAATGTTTTTTTCATTTATAGGTGGAGTAACACATATGAAATTCACTCCTGATGGCATCCGACTGGTATCTGGTGCTCGTAAAGACCACAGACTGTTAGTGTGGGACATCAGATACTACAGAAGACCATTAAATATATTAACCAGAGCTGTGGACACAAACCAAAGGGTGTACTTTGATATATCACCATGTGGAAAGTTCCTGGTATCAGGTGGTACAGACGGAATATTTAGGGTTTGGGATAGTGATAAAGTTGACTGGAAGAACAGTTTGGATACTAGTGATATTGAAACTGATAATGTTACTTATAAGGTGGGTTCAAGCTGAGTAATGAGCTAAAACCACAGCCTTCGGCCGAAGCTAAAGGTTAACTCTAAGAAATTCAGTTCAGGATTGGCTAAATTTGTTTTTTTTTTTTTTTTTTTAAAGTTTATAAAGTTGTATACAACATATAACGGAAAGGGTATATCCACAGGGTATATCCATAAAAGTACACAAATTCATTGGTACTAGGCGCACAGATCGCGAAAGAGAAAATTTTATAATAATATTAGCAAGTGACGTGGAAAGATAATGACCCTCATTGAGTGGTGACATGTTGGTTATTATTTTATTTCAATAAAATTAGTAGCAAACATTTGGTATGAATTTTTGAGTAATTTATTTTGAGCTGAACCTTTTTATAGAGTGTCTGTACCTGACGTAGTCTGCAACCCTTTCGGATAGATGTACCCTTTCTATTACACGTTGTAAAAACAACGTATAGAGATGATTAAAATTAACTTGCCTCTTGTCAAAATGAAATAATTCTCGCGCATTCGTAATAGTTCTTGCTAGAAACCTTTGCCTTTGGCCGAAGCCGAAGCCTCGGTCGCACACTACTTTTTATACATGAGCAATCAATTATTTTTTTAGACCTGCACTGAGTCTACTACAGAGAATGTCCTAGTTCTACGGTAATCCTATAGAGATAAGTGAGAAATTAAACACCGATTTAATTAAATAGTTACAAATATTGTTGCAGTCTAAGGGTTGGTTCAGTCGGAGCGGAAAACTGATCGCGATCATTAATATTATAATACTCCTCTAAAGGAGCAAATAATCATAAAACCCGCCTGATGGTAAGCGGTTACCGTAGACTATAGACGATGTCAACACCAGGGGTATCAAATTATGTAAAAAGTTAAAATACATAAATATTTTTATTCTAATAAGCTTATGTAATTGTTTGACCCTACACCACTGTAGAAAGTTACATTGCGTTACCACAAGCTCCTTTTGACATTATAGTATAACTAGCTGTCTCGCGCGGTTTCACCCGCGTTCCCGTAATAAAAAGTAGCCGATAATACTCCGGGATAATGTAGCTTCCTATTAGCGAAAGACTTTTTCGAATCCGACTGGTAGTTCCATAAATAAGCCCGTTTAAAAAAACAAACAAACAAAAGACTCTTCTGCTTTATTATAGTAGTGAAAAAAAATTTCGAATCCGACTGGTAGTTCCAGAAATTTGCCCGTTTAAAAAAACAAACAAAAGACTATTCCACTTTATTATGTAGTATAGATATTTCATATTTTTCTTTATTTTCAGTTCCCATTACATAAAGATTGCTGCAACAGTGTGTCCATTCATCCGCTAAGGCCTATCTTAGCAACTGGTTCTGGACAATATCATTTTGACGATTCCATTACTTCACATGAAGAGGAAATACCTAACAATGAACAAATTGAAAATATCACCAAAGAATCAACTATTGAAGACATGAAATATTCGTGTAAATCTGAAAATAGTTTACTATTTTGGTGGATTGGAGATGTTCCTGATCCTGACATAACATAAAATTAAGTTAATAAATAGATTGTATGGAAAATGTTTATATTTTATTGGCTCCTATACTTCATCATTAGATTATGCTCACACTGCAGCTCTGCTCACAAAATTTCAGAAGAATCAGTTGAGAAATGCGACCTGTAGAGAGAACAACGGGACATCCGGACATCTGGACATACACTGGAAAGCATTTTTGTCCAAGCTGAAACATCCCTAATGGCACGGTACGAGCTTCTAACAATGCGGGGAATACATACTAAGTATGTTTTGCCTGTCCGCAACCTAAAATACCGAGATGTCTCATACCTAACTAGCCAGTAAGTACCTACGAGAGAAGCTCGTTTGACAAACGACCGACAGCCAGTGAGACTAGGGCCCCAGCGGTCATTCGTCTGCCGACACACGGATGATTGCTCTATAGCAAGTAGCGACCCTATTTTATTATCACGAATTTTTCGCTTACCCGTCCGATGGCCCATAAATCTTTATTAAAATATTTTGATTAAATGCCTATTTTTTATGACGCTCCGGCCGGCCGGCCCCACTATGTGAGACACGACTGTATATTTTAGATAAATAACACGGCAACATGAAATTTTTAGAAAATCCTACTATGTTACTATATCCATACTAATTATTATAAATGCGATAGTAACTCTGTCTGTTACCTCTTTACTACTAAACCTCTGAACTGATCGACAACCTGAGCGCGGCCAAGTCAGGCCCCAGACAAGATGGATATGGACGATCGTCATCTTTATTCAATTCAATCAATCAATAAAAAAAAAATATGGCTTCCATTTGGCCATCCTAGTATCCAGGCTAAGGAATTGGTCATTACCAATTCCTTAGCCTCCTCCCTCCTCGGTCCTCGGTCCTCGGTCGTCTATGGACATTTCCATAGACGACCGAGGACACTTACTATCTGGGGCCCAAGTCTGCTATCAGTGGTAGTCGACTAATTCAATATCGTCGAAACCCATTATGAATTAGTAGACAAGACAACGCAAAATTGCTGTTGAAATGGAGTTGTAGGTAATGTGGTCGTGTGAGAATGTCATTTTTGATTGGCCCCCTGTTGAGCAGTCGGCGTTCTTGTCAGTTTCTAACATAATAATAAATATTGATCGCAGCCAAGATCGCAGAGCGAAAGCTAGTCTAACTAACAGTAGAACTTGCAGTAGAATTGAAAATATTATGAGTAAGTGCCTACTCAAAATTCACTACGTTTTCAATTGTAAAAAAAAGACAGCCAAAATGCGTGCAAGATGAATGCTTGTTTTTTTTTTCAAATGAATAAAGTCTAGGATCGGTTTTTGTTCTACCTAAAATTAAATTAATTAATGGAAAAGTTTGCTACCTACGTAGTTATCAGGAGTCAGTATGACTTTTACAAAGCTCAAATAGAAAAAAAAACTTATTATTATCCGATTTCATCCGACAGATTAAAAGTACATTCAGTACTTAGGACCATAATTAAATTTCTGGATACTAACCTTTCCAAATAGGATAATAATCCATTTCATTTCATGTGACATTTACTTACGTAGGTGTAACGTTAATTTGTCTACATAAACATCGTTTAAAACCTTAATTAATTAATTCTTTGTCTGTCATGAAGGTATTTTTCCGTAATTTTATTTAGAATGTTCAAAAGATTGAAAAATAATATAGACAACAAATATTTAACTAAGTTTTCAGTTGGTTCGTAGTATGATTTACAAAGACAGACGACAATGCTATTTTAAATTAAATATACAGATTTAGTTTAGAATATTTAAATTCAATTATAGTTAGAAATAGCTAGGAGGGGAAATAATGGTATGTAAATCCGGTTCCATATTTTCTTTGAAACATGAAATTATTTTAGAATAATAATTAATTCAATACTTAATGAAACAAACAATGTTATTACAATAGTATAGTATAGAGAAGATACCTCGACTTGTAGGAAGGTCTATTAGTATTGAGGTGTAAACTTTTTTCTGGTATAAGCCTGTGTTTGACCGTGAGTTAAGTGATGATGTGGCAGATGGTGGAACACACCGATAGGTGCTTGGTGACATATTTTCAACATGAGCTATGGTTTCCTCACGATATTTTCTTTAACCGAAAGCTCAAGCTCATTGTAGGATTTGTACCCCTTCACCACCATAGCTACCATCGCCTGTGCTATGTGGTTTAACCAGCGTTTGGATTAAACATGTTACATGCGTGATCTTGCCCATAATTTTCTCAATAAACGGGTTTTCGAACGCAAAAAATTATACCAAATCGAACTACTTAGTATCTATTTCGTGACATTAGGGCGTTCAAACACATACATTCTTCACCTTTTTAATATAACTAGCTGTCCCCCGCGGTTTCACCCGCGTTTCCGGGATAAAAGTAGCCCCGGGGACATGGGCGTACCCAGGGGGGGGGGCAGCTGCCCCCCCTGGATTTCGTATGCCTACATACCTACTGTACTTAAGATGAAAGGATGGCTGCAAAAAATTTGAAAGATAGGTATTTAACAAATCTATTGCTGTCGCGCTGTGGCCCGGAAATCAATGTGTGAGTGAACAGACTGTGCATGGTGCAAGTGTGCGTGCCGTAGCTCGCACCGCTCCCACCGACCGCCCGCCCCTCGATTTTACTTTACTTGTAATATTATATTTCTGTGATTCGGCCGGCGACTGGCAAGTTGATATACCTTTCAGCGCTTGCAGTTCTGTTGTTCCAAGTGACATTAGGGATTTTGAAATTAGAACAAATACCTAACCATACGTTATTTTATTTGTATTTTGAGTCGATATAAAAAAATAGATTATACAGGTCGTTGTTTTGGTCAGCGACGAGCGACTCAGGGTCGATAATACAAATGATACTGGTGCTAAAAAAAATATAAAAAAAATACTTTATTCTTTTTAAATAATAAAAATTAAAAAATTAAAATTTTGAAAATCATGTAATAAGCTAAAGTGTAGACATAATACTCAACGGGAGTACGAGGGAGTAAAGGGGTGGGGCGATGGCGGCTTGTGCCTAGCTCTAGTCTGTGCACGTGCCTAGTAACCATACTTTGCGGTAATTTTATTTCAAATTCAATAAGGTATTTCTCATCATATTTACAGTATTTAATGGAATTAAGTCCATTTTTGGGGAATATATATTTTGTACTACCGCTCCTGGGTCGCTTGTCGCCGACCAAAACAACACCCTGTATATTCGACATTTATGTATGTAATATTATTGGAACTGCATTATATTCACATAATGATAATCTATTAGGGCTTCCAAACAAATACCTATACAACATTTTATAGATTTATATTTGTCCACAGTCTACACATTTCTTCGAAACTATTTATCGAATTGTGAACATTCTTTTTTTAATGCCTTATATTTACTTCAACTTAGGGAACAGTGCGAAAGTAAAAAATAACTCTAATCTGACAGTCTTGTCAGAGTCTTGATGTCAGCTATAATATTTTTAATTGAATATATACGACGTGCTCTTTCGTGACTTTAAGATATTTTCAGTTTACAGTTATTTCATATTTTTTTGTGTATTATGAAGTAGTTTTTTTTACTAGTGAGTAGCTTATTTATACGTATAAAACAAGCCCTTGAAATAATATTGTAGAATCATAATAAAACGTAGCTCGTATCAAGCCAGGCCTTCACGCGTATTACTCCATATCTTGAAAAAAACTGAACCGATTTTGATGAAACTTCTTCACAAAATATTAAAAATAACTCTAATCTGATACTGTCTTAAAGTCAGCGAAATATTTTTACTGTAATAGTCGTGCTCTTTCGCTGACTTCAAATCAGCGTTAGATTAGAGTTATTTCATTCTTTTTAGTGTATTTGGAAGTCGATAAAAAAAATAATTAAATTACTTTTTTTTTGTGTATTTTGAAGTCGATTTAGTTTTTTAAATTACTTTTTTATTTCAATTACCAACTTTTTTATTTCGTATTATTTAAAATTTGACCAAGCTCAAGCCAAGCCGTCGCACGTATTACTTATTCCATATCTTGAAAACAACTGAACCCATTTTAATAAAACTCTCACTGAGTTGAAGTAAATGTAAACCAATAAAAAAAATGTCACAATCCGATTCCGAAGTTTCAGAGAAATGCGTGGACAAACGTACACCTATGAAATTTTGTATATTAGTTTGGAAGCCTGAAATTTTGTGAGGAAGTTTCATCAAAATCAGTTCAATAGTTTTTAAGATATGGAATAATAAGTGTGTCGGGCTGGCTTATTGATACGAGCTATGGGCGTTGGTTGTGTCAAAGGGAAAATATCTGAAAACTTTGGTCAAATCCTCGTAAATGTAAGAAAAAAAAATTACAAGTCGATTTTAAATAAATATACCAGCCAAGTGAGAGTCAGACTCACACACAGAGGGATCCGTACAATATTAAATAACTTATCGTTGCTATGACAAAAAAAAGAAGTTTCTTGTATGAGCGGCCCCTTTAATTTTTCTTTTTCATTTTTATTATTTTTTGTTATAGCGGTCATAGAAATACATATTCTCTGAAAATTTCAGCTGTCTACCTATTTCCGTTCATGAGATACAGCCCACTGACAGACAGACGCACGGACGGACAGCGGAGTCTTGTTTGGCACCCTTCGGGTACGAAACTAAAAAGTATAGTCACAATCCGATTAATAGTTTCCGAGAAATGCGTGGATAAATATACATACTTACAACCATACACATAAAACACACACATTAACACACACACGCATACACCCCCCCCCCACACACACACACACCCCAACCCCCCACACATTCACACACACATTTATTTATTTATACCTATAAATTGCTACAAACATCAATTATTTTTTTTTTTTTATATCCAAAGTTTATTATTCCAATTATTATTATTTTTTTTTGTTTTATTCTGGGTATTGTAACCTAACTTTTGCACTAAACACTTTTTTACTAAAGTTATTAATACTTATTTTTTTTTTGTCTATATAATATGAACCATTGTTTAGATATAGAACAAAGTATCACTGTAAGGGAAGACTGGTATCTAAGATACAGAATTTTTAATTCTAGTTTAGATACCAGGGAACCATTTATTTTTTGTACACTTCTTCTATTTCAATAAAGATTATTATTATTATTATTATACATACACCTATAAAATGTTGTATATTTGTTTGGAAGTCCTAATAGATTATCATTTGAATATATAATATTGTTTGGCAGTCCAATAATACATACATACGTGTCGAATTGATAATCTCCTTTTTTTAAGTCAATTAAAAATAGATATTTTGTCCTGTTATTTTGAAAAAGGTTACTAAATATTAGATATTATGATAACCTTTAAACGATCACATTTCTTGTTCTTTAATCCTTCATCACTCAAAAGTATAAAAAGAACAATCTTGGTTAGGGCACACTATACCTTACATGTAGGTTACCAAAGACGTAATACTATATCGATATCGATGAACAACACTAGAGCAGGTATCGATAATATATTATCGACTACTACGCGACACTTCTTTGACTGTATATGTATTTGTCCAAGCCTCTCCTCCCTCAACCCTGCCCGAATACAGGCGATAGAGACAACTGCAGCTTGGATCGATTATACCTATTTAAAATTGACGAAATCGCTATTTTGTAATCCCCAGTTTCCTCCTCCAATACTGAATCGATTTTAATTATTTTTCAAGAATAGTAATAAGAAGGGCTTTGGCTATGTCGGTCGGTTTTCCTTTTATTATTTATATTCGTCATATTTGTTTTCTGGACGTCTGATAAGGGCAGTTAAAAATGATGAGTTTTTGTGATTTTAGAAGATTTTTAGTTTTTATAATAATTAATTTATGGAGAAAAACGAAACCGAGGGACATACAGTGGCACCTACAGATTGCATGGTAAAATAATCATTGCTCTAGTGTCATTATCCAGAGAGGAAACTGAGGATTACGTTTGTATGGAAAAAACACCACCAGTGTTTCCTCTTAAGTTCATACTTTACAATACCTATACTATGCAATGCAAAAAAACAATATGTTAGCCTTACACCCGGTTGCTAGAAAGCAAAATTATCGAAAAATTACGTAACATGCTGTCAATCTCCAGTCAATCGTGTTTTGGGTTGCTGAAAGAGGCAAATAACAATCTGTCAACAGTTTGTTATTCCAAGTGTCAAATCTCCAATAATTATTTTTGATTACATTACTTTTATTTGGGTCCTAGAGGAATTAAATTATTAATCTAGCTAGCTAGACGAATTTATTTTATTTATTTATTTACTCATATATCAAACGATAACTACTTTTCTTTGGGCAGTAGGGGGATAATACTATTAATCTAGAGAATTATTCAATAATAATCCCTCTAGGACCCAAATAAAAGTAGTTAACAATATGCGTAGGATACCTATCCTATTCTATAATATTATTATTATCCGAGTAAATTCTTAGCTGCACTATCGTATAAAATCTTCATAAAGAAACACAACGTATATGCAATTTGCTATATTGCGTAGATTTTTGTAGCTCGTTCTAAAAGTTTGTGTAGCGAAAGACTACGCGTTGCTACGTAGTCTACGAGACTGTCGTAGCAATCTACGAGATGCTTTGTCGTGATTTCTAAGCGGTATCGCGTTATTTATTACCTCTCAATTTTATTCGATATTGATCAAGTCCCTAATGGTGATCAGCAAAATAAATAATGCCTATTGTTATGTACTTAAATGATATTAGAATCCAATAAAATATAAAATACAAATCTGTGGTTATATATTTTTGTTATTGTGGAATTCTGTTAGAAACAGTGAAAAATATGTATACAAACGGTTCCAATAAAGTAATTATATTTTTTTGTTCACTGAAATGGTGAGCGACGAATATTTCTATAAATATTTATTTGCGTTTTGTAGTTACGTAGGAAGCGAGTGGTAAAATATCCAATTAATTAATACGTTACACGTGTAAGTTATTTTCAAGTTTAATCAAGTTAGAAACGTTTACTATCAGCTATCAGCTCTATCAAGGAGGCTAATAAGGCCGCTCGAGCAATATTGCAAATGTTCATTATATGTATACAAATTCCGAAAAAAAATATTCCATTAGCAATATTGCTCGAGCTTCATTTTTAGCCCCTCAGTTTGATACCTTAGTATTATAATAAAAACCCTTGTTTAAGTCCGCGCCTACAATAGCATATTATGATACATGTGTGCAAAGTTGGTCATTATACACGAGGCGGTATTAAGCGATAAGGGAGCCAAGAGTGTACACGCATGTCATACGTCGTTTTTCAACGAGGAAGAAAACAGACTTTTATATATTGAAGTTTTTTGATAGTCATCAACCACACAATGAAAACCTTAATAGTAGATTATTGCATCGAGCACAAAGTAATTTATTATTGCACCGAGTGCCTGATTTAGAGCCCGAGCGTTAGCGAAGGCTCTAATCTAACAGGCACGAGGGCAATATAAATTACTTAAGGCGAGGTGCATAATCTGATTTTCTTTCAACTATTACCTATAGGAATAGTAGATAAAAGAAACTCATATCAAACAGTTAAAATAGAAGTTTAATTATTGAAATTAAAAGTTATACTTGAGCAATTATTAAACGTAAGGTTAAGAGTTTTGTTGGGCAAATTTATATTCGTTTGTTTAACTTGGGACTGAATAATATTATCAGATAGTATCACACTTTATCGTTTCCAAAAATATTGTCAAGCAAAATTAACAAAGGACTTTTTGGCGGGAACTTGCAGAGTGACGTTGCTTTTTTTTTTTTTTTTTTTATTTTTTTTAATTATTTATTCATATAAAGTAGGTACTAACATATTAACATAATCTGCCAAACTGTGAGACAGTTTGTCGGCAGCAGTTCCCGTGGATATAATTTCATGTACAAACTTACACTGACTTATTATAGAAATATCTCGTATAATATATTTATTTACTTACTAACTAACTAACCTCCCTACTCATAAAGCGCCATTCAACCAATACACCGATTAAATGGTCACGCAAACAACGTCACATTATTTGTCAATGACAATAAAGTGACGCTATCTACGCGACCCCCCAAACAGTACACTAGTCAAACACCGCTTCACGAGCAAGGGGGTAACACATTATTAATTATGTTCATGAATATAAACATGCATGCACATAAGCAACATTGCACTTACAGAACATTAATTTTAGCATACCAAAGAACCTATATAACCCAACAAGACTTCTGGAGGAGATGAATGCTGTCAACAAACACTGTAATTAACACTGTCATTATCAATGATATTATAATAGAGATATGCTACCCTCACACTAAGCGGCATTCACTTATTGTTGAATTAGGTGAATGCGATAGATAATATTTAAAAAAGCTTTATGTAGCCGCTAAGCAAAATTAAGACAATTGTCTGAATTTGTCTGCAACAATTAGCGTGCGTTAATGCGATATCTACCTCTTTTTATTTTAATATCATTGGTAATTACTCAATTAGATTAGATAGATTAACAATTATTGGGCTTTCATAAATCTATGGACTATGGACACAGGGATAAATAGTGTTTTCTTAAAGTTACCTTCATATGCTTTTTAGATTTTATATGTTTAAGCATATCCTGAGGCAGCTCGTTCGTGAGTACAGGCGTTAGCCAACGCCTTGCTCGCTTGCCGTAGTAATTTTTAATTTTCGGTATATAATTAATTTTTTTATCTTGGATAGACGGGTTGAATACGTATGCTCTCTCTCCTGTTTATACTCATTGTTGTTATATTGTTCCATTAAAATTTCCATTTTTATTTTTTTTTCTATTGGCAATATTCCACATATTTTGAAAAGTTTTTCGTAATCCCTCTCAACAGAATTTTTAATATTGTTATCGACAAGAAAGTCAGTCACCGTCCATAATAGTTATGTTTTAGTACAATGGTGGTCATTGTACTAACACTTTTCACGGACTTCTTGAGACAACTTGAAAAGCCACGATACACATAATTCATTTCATTTCACTTCACTGGTGCACATGTATTGATCTTTATTGGATAAAATACCACCGATTATATGCAATAAAACTCATAATACACGAATTTATGAAAATAAAAATGAAAAAGCAACGTCACTCTGCAAGTTCCCGCCAAAAAGTCCTTTGTTAATTTTGCTTGACAATATTTTTGGAAACGATAAAGTGTGATACTATCTGATAATATTATTCAGTCCCAAGTTAAACAAACGAATATAAATTTGCCCAACAAAACTCTTAACCTTACGTTTAATAATTGCTCAAGTATAACTTTTAATTTCAATAATTAAACTTCTATTTTAACTGTTTGATATGAGTTTCTTTTATCTACTATTCCTATAGGTAATAGTTGAAAGAAAATCAGATTATGCACCTCGCCTTAAGTAATTTATATTGCCCTCGTGCCTGTTAGATTAGAGCCTTCGCTAACGCTCGGGCTCTAAATCAGGCACTCGGTGCAATAATAAATTACTTTGTGCTCGATGCAATAATCTACTATTAAGGTTTTCATTGTGTGGTTGATGACTATCAAAAAACTTCAAAAAATAAAAGCCTGTTTTCTTCCTCGTTGAAAAACGACGTATGACATGCGTGTACATTAATCGTTACACTCTCGGCTACCGCCTCGTGTATAATGACCAACTTTGCACACATGTATCATAATATGCTATTGTAGGCGCGGACTTAAACTTAACCAAAAGAAACAAGGGTTTTTATTATAATACTAAGTAGCTAGTGTATTGAAATAGTACATTATGATGTATGTGTGCAAAGTTAGTTATAACACACGAGGCGGTATGAAGCGGCGCGGCGTGATAAGGGAGCCGAGAGTATAATGATCAATGCACACGCGTATCATACGATGCATACAAAAAAAAACATTCAAATCGGTCCAGCCGTTTAGGAGGAGTTCAGTGCCATACACACGTGCAGAAGAATTTTATATATAAAGATAGAGTAGATATTGTATAGTATAAAAAAAATCTATGTGAAGAATAGTTTCAAGACACGATCACTCTGGTTACACGCGATACACCATCATAGATTCATCCATCACAGAGCCACAAATCTCTCTTTTAATTAACAACTCGGCTCCAAAGGTCATTTATTTTGTAGACAGTTGAACCGCAAATGTTACTATAGAGACTGTTTTGTTTTTCTTTTCATTTCTTGCTAGTGCTCTACGATTGTTCCTTTTAATATGTTTTTTTCATTCTTAATAACGAGAGACGAAAGCCAAGGGACCGATCAAAATGCTTCATTATAAACGAATCTTTTTCTTGCTCCGAGACAGGCTACCATTCATTAAACTTACTTGGTATATCAAAAAAATCTAAAGAACACCGAAGATTTTTAAAATACTTATGTAATAATATATTTTTTACTTTTTGGTGGGCTTTTGTTTGACCATAGACTGACCATAACTATTTAGTAATCTGTGGCCTCACCATGGTCTGAAAAGTTTAGAGGGAACCGTTTATAGTAGTATGAAGAGGAATGAAATCCACATAATTAAAAGAGTTATGAATATGAAAGTGGATGGATATACGGGAATAGGAAGACCAACAAGACATGGATGGATTGTGTGTAGGATGGTATGGGTACCAAAGGAGTGAATGCTGGTATGATGGACAGAAGCCAAATGAACATTTTGCGCCGACCCCAAGAGATTGGGAACAGAGAAGGTAGTTGATGATGGATGAGTCTCACCATGGTAAGTGATGTGATGGCGACTCGCACTCGGTTATGCGATTTTCATTTTGTTTATAATAAGGTTGTCATTGTATAAGTCTCGCGCGGGACTCCTTGCTCTGTGTTGGCGATAGATTTTCATCATGAGCAAGGCGGGTTACCTACTACAAAGTTCCACCGTGCAAAAATGATGATAAATCTCATCTTATACGAATTATTTACTTGGCAAAAATAACTATAAATTTGTTATAGCTAGCTGTAAGTTGTGACAATGGTAATCTGTTAATCGTTGATTGCACAATCAAACTGAAAGCATTATTGTGAAACGTAGAAGTAACACATAAAGTTCAATTACGAAACCATTTCACCATCCTGATTTGTAAAGTTGCGCTACAAACGATTGAACATTTATACATGAAGTTAATCTTTTTATTGCACCCCTTTGAATTTTCTAATCCTAATTGTTCAAATCCACAATGCATAAATACCTGTCTCATAAATAGTTTAAATGTATTCTTATATTTTTTCTATTTTGCTATACATATTTCTTTAGTGTACTGTGCTGATATTAATTTGTTAATAACTAAGTAAAATTTGTCGTGTTACATGTTGTGTTTACCTATAATTGTTTGTTACACTTAGTCTTTATATTTGCAATTGAAATAATTATATGTTTAGTGTAAGCAAATGTTGGTGAACCTTTAAATAAATCAATAAATAAAAAAATACATTAGGTACTGAGGTTTTTGCGTGGTTTTTGGATCCGTGGCTAAGTGTCAGTTTTCTTATTCCTTCCTTGTTCTTTCTATAGAATTATCAGAATAATGCACATTCCGCCAGTTTACCGATAGGTGCCTTTTATAGGCTCGATATAGGTTTTAAATACAGGAAGGCTTCAGAAATGTGACCATTTGATCAAAAAATACATTCTAGAAATAAGATGCTAATCCATGACGCCGCGGCCGTACGCGTAATTTGAGAACGTGAATTACCTAACAAAGTTTCAGCGTAAAGTTTTATTGTAATGACTTGGGAAGTCGTAAAAGAATAATGTCTGAAAATCTGATAATAAATTCATAAGTTTTATCGTAGAATATGTTACGTGAATATATTATTAAATTGTATTTTAATGAAACATATTATACAAATACCGTAATTTAATTCCAAACTCAAAATACCTAACAAATAAATGTGAAAAAATAATAATAATTAAAATAATACTTTCTAGACGTGAAAATACCTAGCTGCATGACTACCAGAGTTTTTTTTTTTTTTTTGCTGTGTATAAGCCTGTAGTAGATGTGTTTTGATGTGTAGTGAAGGGGTGTTTTATTTGACAAATAGGATCGCTTCATTTTCACGTTATAGCTCTAATGAAGCGATCCTATTGGTGGGTTGAAACTAAATCGTTCAAGGTTGAAACACATCCCTAAATCTCTGGTGGTCATGCAGCATCTTCAGTATTTTTGATCTTCATAAGTGCATTTCTAGAGCCAGATCTGAATCAATGGCTTTGAGTTAACTTGGAATTTCCACGCATATGCTCAAATATTTTGGAAAAAATATTTGAGCATATGCGTTTTTATCTGTAGAAAAGAGCCCGATTTTTTATGTAATCTATATCATGATATTGAGTACCAAAGCTTCTTTCGGGTAAAACGTATTTTGTACCCCGCATGTAAAGAGAGAACACAGTGACTCACACATATAATAGAAAATATGAAATGGTGTCTGTCACAGAAAAACACGGTGGTATGATTCATCTTCATCCTATTATGATTCGTGATAAGATAGGTATGTTTCGAGAATGGAAAAGATTTTTGCTTGTTTGTTTATTGTTATTGAGAATATATGATACCTAAGTAATCGTATTATAACTAAACTAAATGCTATAGAAAATTTCCTCGATGTTGTCGCATCTGCCGATAATTGCATAAGAAGTAGCTTTCGTCCGTTTTTAGGCTATCCAAACTTCGGTTATTTATCGTAAAAAGGCATCGAACAATTAACCCAAAGAAGCGAAATGACGTTCACTTTGTTTGAAATCTATTCCGCCAATTCCCTACAATGCACTCTGATTGGCTAAGTCAAGGACACACTAAACATTTAGATGCAGTGTTTGGTCGGTACTGTTATAAATCAGTGCAATATCACTTACTAGATGCGGAATTGGATTGCTCCGTAATCTAAAAAAAAACCTGATGTAAAAAGGTAACAAATAGACAGAATAGGGATGTTGCCTGGGTAAAAATATTATAATTCTAATAATCCGTCAGTTAGATTATCAAAAATATTGGACACGTATTTTTTGCTTTACCAAATCACTAACAATTGACGAAGATAAAGCGCGACTAAGTTCGGGAGTGGGGGCTCGTGACGTCACTTGTTCCTAAATGTGTACCACACCGTGACGTCACGCGGAACTTCAACACACGATATCTTCATACTTTTTTGTTTAATTGACAAAAGAAAAAATACGTGTCTAATATTTTTTGATAATGTGAATGACGGACTAATTAGTTTTTTTTCAGGAAAGTAGCCTATTACTTTACAAAATATATCAAAAATACATCCCTAGGTAGAGTTTCTTGCTGGTTTAACTCTGTTGTAAAAGATACCTGCATTGTTACACAAGGCCCGGGTGAGCCTCACGACTGTTATCGCAGCATACATTTGTCTTTCTCCCTTATCTAGGTAATGGAGTAGTATTAGGGACCTACACAAAGTTTGCGAACAATGCCAAACCGCGGTTAACATTTTTTCCGTACCGTGCTGGTATCCAAATTGTGTAATACCCTTCAGAGCTTTTGTAAGGCTTTGCTGTGTTGGACTTGGAAATTAATTATCTGACAGTCAGTGGTAAAATAACTAAACAAGTCCTGTAGAAGCTTCATTGTGTGGGAGTCCTAATTTTGTTTTCTAATCGAGTATATAATCTGGGTATATTACTAGCTGTACCTCGCAGGTCTACCTACGTTCTTTGGATGAAAAGTACCCTAAGTCCTATTGCAGTATTTAACTAAAATAATGTTCTATTACATGACATGACAATTCGTTCAGCCGTTACGAAATTGTGTAGTAACAAACACAACATATGTGGCACGGACGTCTAATTTTTTGTGCTATTAATGACTATGTCTGTTTCTAATTTGTATTTTTCGTTTTGTAATGTACAATATTATAGTAGGTGCATCAATTATTAACAATATATTTGCAGTAGGTACCATCACTGCAACTTTAAAAGTCGCAGGTCCGGCCTCATATGGAGTGCTGCTGTCATCTATGGGCGGGAGCACCTGGATACCAGCTTGGGCCTTTAGACTCGGTTCAGCGATGTGCCATCAGAATTTTTGACGATCCCGAGCTCACAAGCGGTTTAGAGCCCTTAAGTCTGAGGAGAGACTGTGCTTCCTTATGTGTGTTCTAGCTCTTGTACAACGGAGAGTGTTCTAAAGAATTGTTCGACTTGATGCCCACGGCTACCTTCCACCATCGCAACTCTCGCCATGGACGGGGAGTTCATCCTTACACATTGAAACCAGATTTGTTTCGAACTGTGCGGGCTCAAAGGAGTTTTCTTCCTCAGACGCTCACGTGGTTTTTTCAATAGAGTAAAGAATGGGATTTTTCAAAAAGGGTGTGAAGAGATTTCTTCAGATTTGGCAACGCGCGAGTGATACCCCTGGTGTTGCAAGCGTCCATAGGCTACGGTAACTGCTTACCATCAGGCGGGCCGTATGCTTGTTTGCCACCATAGTGAAATAAAAAATAAATAAATGTGCAGTGTATCCTTGAATTAGCCAATCAACGCATTGTCGGTGATAGGGCATTAGCGGAATAGATTTCAAACAAAATGGACGTCATTGGGCTTCTTAGGGTTAATTGTTCGATGATTATAAGTAGGTAACCCAATATTTATATAGACATAAAAAAAAAAACTCACCTAGCATTAGAACGTATCCCACAACTAATTTGATGGGTGCCTTTGATTAAAGCCGATACGAGATCGTGGCTACTAATAATGCCCCCATACACCATTAGTGGTTGTAATACGGTGCTATAAATTGCGAGAAAAGCAATAGATAAGACTTGCTTTTACCTACATATAGTTTTCTATAGTGTCGCTGTAATTTACAGAGCTAATTATTTATTATGTGCACCCTTTTTCCTCGTGTATTTTTTTGTACAACGAATTTATTATGTAATAAAAGTAAATAGTATAGTCATAAAAGCGAATTAAATGCGAATACATTACAATTGAATTTTTTACTATTTTAATATTTCTGTGATTTAGGACATGCATATCAAAATTAATGGTTATAGTCCAAAGTCTGGCTGCATTTAGTACAAGATCTGCCTAGTTTAGCATTAGATAGCCGCGTGTGTAGAATGTTTCAGGATATTTATTATTATTATTCAATGTTCGAGCTTATTTCGAACACCCGAATTTCACTACATAAACACAAAATACAACTATACATACAACTATACAAAATACTAATATTACTATAATTTATTATTTAGTATCAGAAAGACAGTTAGTTAAGTACATTTTGAAAATGACAGTTAGTTAAACATCTAAAATACTATTTAAAAAATAGTATTTTAGATATTTGGTTAGAACAAATCACAAGCTACCGACTAAGACTGAAATGTCTTTGCAATAATATAAATTATCTTCCTAAATTTCAAACAAGAAGATATGATATTCACCTCACCCACGCAAACTAGACGGTTCGTGATAATCGTGATCAATGATCTTTTGATCTATTATATTATAACGATAGACAGACAACGTCTCTGATCGGTCGTTGAGTGGATTGAGTTAATACTTCTCGTGGGTAGACATTATTGAGTGTTTTGCTTGTACGGTTATTTGATTACTGATATTTTAGGTCTAAAACTCCTTTAAAATTACCAACATGGTGCCGCCAGTTTCAAATCATTATTTGTGCAAAGACAGACAGTTTTGTATGTCAATTATGGAAATGATGGAAATCGCAAGTGGCTACAGTCATCTATGAATATAGGCAGGACCAGATGTCAAAGTTCAAAATCAAAAGGTCAATATCTTTACAAAGGTGTTGCAACCTCTTTGGTTGCAACAACAATGCAAAGCAATGCAACTCGGCTCTAAAGTGCAACTGAGTAATACACCTAGGGTAAAAAAACAGTAAGGGCGGAAGCCAACCAGGCGCTTTTTATTTTTAGTCCCAGAATTCTACGGTGCTAGCTAATTTATTATGCTTGATCTTTATTTACATAAAAGCCTGAAATTAAAAGATTACCTCAGTCATTCATAAGTCTAAATACGCACGGATTAGTTCATTTCAATATTCAGTGCCTGTTACACCCTGTAAGTCAGGGTGGTATCACAGCCCATTTAATATCCATAAATTATAGATCGAGGCAAAATACACTGGAAAGCAAAAATAACTTAACACTTAAAAAACCTGTGATAGTTCCGATTGATCCGTGAAATTGTTGAAGATGTTGTATGTTGTAGATGACTTTATACTAATACGGAAATAGCTGCAAAAGTCTATGTAAATGTGCCAACACAATGGCATTGCCACTATTGGCATGGCATGTATGTTTGTTATCATTCAGCTCCAAAACGGCTGATCAGATTTTTATGAAATTTGTTCAAAATAGTCTCCCGAGCTTGTCCCAAGCTTACTCTATTCGCGGATCCCCATATTGAAAATAATAAAAGTTCTACGAACTTTGTAGTTTGAATATTTTATTTGTTGTACTTGAAAAGAAAGGACAAATCACAATAACATATAAGTATTATAAAACATTTTTTTTTTATATATGACTTTTTTTCTACTAACGAGTTATTACACCGCGGAACCACGACTCGAGTCTGAGCTAAGAGGTGGCTACTTTATCAGCTGACATCGTAACTTGACTATAATATAGGTAATACAAAATGAGTATTAGGTGGCCAATCATCCTAATTAATATCATAAATGCGAAAGTGAGTGTGTATGTTACGCCTTCACGCCTCAACTACTCAACGGATCATCATGCGATTTGGCATGGACATAGGCTACTTTTTATCCTGCGAACGCGGGTGAAACCGCGGGGGACAGCTAGTATACAATAAAAGTAAGTCCACTTCATTTGATGTTTCCCCTGTGTGTTTAACTCCGCTCCAATATTATAAGCTCAGCAAATAAGTAATATTTACCAACGCCATGAAATGATTTTCCTCGAAAAGGAATCAGTAATAAAAGAAGTTATACGGTAATATTCATAGAGTCAGTAAAGCGAAATTGGTTCCAATATCTGACATCGATTAGATCATGTAAACAATGTAAAGGATACGGATGTTTCCAGTTGTAAATATTTATTTGAGATTTATTCCATTGTTCCGTAGTTTCTGTTATTTCCCATGCGTAAAGAATTTGCATCTGAATAAGATATTGTGTTGTAGTGACGGAGGCTGAGGTTCTTAATGTAAGAAATAAACAAGAATTGGTTTATTGTTAAAAAAATATATTAATGTAGCAAGTCATTTTTCGTCAGTATATTCCTTGTAATGTGCGAGGAATGGGGCATGATTCCCCAAATATGAACATTGTGCTATTATGACTACGTACAATAATAGCTCAATGAATATGAATTGATATACTCGTAGGCGATGCTTTATTTGGATTGTATTTTTTTCGAGATATATCTAATAAACAGAAAACTCCAATATCCACATTTTTAATTTCACTTCGTAGAAAGCAGAGTTATATTAAATTACACGTAAATTCTTTTATAAGTAGAAAAACCGTCTTTTACCGTAAAAAAGGTAATCAGACATCGTGGTTTCGTTTGTGCGGTTAAAGCGTCCATAAAGCACGCTCAATGACCCATTTGCCATCATCTATGGTGTGATATGAAGTCTCAGCCACATTTATTGCCCTCCCGAGTCCTATCCAGACCAATTTTATTACTCTGACACGATGGAATGGGCAAATTATTCCAATTCTCACTTACTTACAAATAGCTAATGTGCGGTACTTTTTACATACTAAACCAAGATAAGTTTTTTTCTTCGCATTTAGACGTATAATATACAAATACGTGAAATGTTTACGGCTCTCATTAAATTGTAACTTAGGTAATATAATTCGGATTATTTTGCAGGGAAGGTTTTGTGGGTGGAATGGAGAATTTGTATGGGAAATAAATTGCACAAAGGATTAGCCAAAATGTGTTTATATTTTTAATATTATAAATAAGGGGCGTAAAAAGAGCTCTTCAAGGTCGGCAACACATCGGCAATCCTGGTATTGTAAATGTCCATAGGCGGCGGTGACCACTTACCATCAGGTGGACCGTCTGCCTGTTTGACAAACTTTCGACATAAAAAAAACTAAAATTTTTCACTAAAGCCGGCTTTTCACTGTGGGATATAATATAATATATTATATTACATCTTGAGATATAATATTTTATCGCTCTTCATATATTTTGTCGAAAATATATTTATAGTTTGGGATGTAATAGGTATATGTATATTTTAGCATAATGTTATGACGAGCGATAAAATATTATATCTCAAGATTTAATTTATATTATATGATATCCCATAGTGAAAAGCTGGCCCGTAACGGCTGAACAGGTGAAAAAGTATCGTTTGTCTTGAATAAGACAAACGATACTTTTTAATCCAGAAACCAGATATATTGTGGGGGAGAGATAGTATTTTATAGCTTTATGTACCAAAGATATTAAGGTTGTATAAGTATAGGCTGTGAGGAATAGTTAATCTGTGGTAATGTTATTGTTACAAGCTGTAAAATCACATTACTTAGCAAAAAACCTTATATCAAACATAATAAGACGCACTTTACGATAGCAAGTAAGTAACATAACCTATGATATAATGATGTGTAGAAGCTAATTAATTTAAACCAGTTTAATCACTCTACACGCAACATGAGAATACTTGGAAACAATTTCAGGATCTATTCAGCAAAATGCGAGGTTTGCGTCAAAATTGCTTCACACCTCCCGTTAAACTCCATTAAATATGATTTCGCATGTTTCAAAGCAGTTAAGGATCTTCCGAAGACACCTCAGTGAGTTCGCGTTTGTTCGCGTATCAAAGAAAAACGTTGAAAAGGTAGGAAATAATGGTTGTCACTCGAAATGTGGAGTTCTCTAGTTTCTGCGTGAAAATGAGTGAAAGATTGTGTGATAGTAATTTTACTGACAAGGAAATTATATTTTAGGTGATTCTCGATGGTAACTGTGTATTTACTTTTCTTTAAAAGGTATCTACCTACATTATTTACTAACGTTTTAACGGATTAGTGAATCTTTAAAGTTTTT
Organism: Polyploca ridens; assembly: GCA_951394255.1. Taxonomy (NCBI): domain Eukaryota; kingdom Metazoa; phylum Arthropoda; class Insecta; order Lepidoptera; family Drepanidae; genus Polyploca; species Polyploca ridens. The sequence continues at coordinate 10,316,388 of OX596257.1, forward strand.
TAAGAGTTTTTTTTTCTATATCATAGGTGTATCTAGTATCTGTGTAAGTGTAAAATTGTCTACAATCACAATATTCAATAGTAGGTACTCTCAACCAGGGATACCCAAACTGGGTTCCGCGGAACCTAGGGGTTCCGTAGAATAGTCATCAGGGTTCCGCCAAATAACTATTAAATAATACCACGGTTACAAATATTATTTTGAAATAGCGCAAAATATGTGATGAGAAGGACTCATTACTTTTATGTAAATAGGTAGGTAGTTAGCAAGCATTCAGCCCAGACTATGTATGACTAATATAAAGTTCACCCACATTTAAACACATTTTAATCTGTATTCTGAATGAGTTCTGGGTTGGTGTTAGGAGTGAATACCCTGAAATAGCCAAAAAGGCTATCTTAAGGCCAGGTCTAACCTCAAATTCACAAAAATGGGTTTCTTTGTGAGTCGAGTATGACGTTACGCAATGAAATACCTAACACAAAAAAAATACTAGATAGAACCGAATAGAATATTAAAAAGTGCTTTGATATTCCCTATAAAAATTCGTAAGTTACGTCTAAAAAAATCTTTCGCGTCGAAATTCTCTGTATTTTCAGCAATGACAACAATTTTATTTTTAAGAATATATAAGATACAGTATTATATTAGAATGTTAACCGGACACTTATTCAATTTAATGTGTATATTCTGTATAATCTAAAGAAAACCCGTAAATAACAGTCCATTTCATAGAGTCGACACATTTATGATTTACCATTTTCAGCCCTATTCCAGTGCAGAACGAGTGCTGTCAAAATCGTAGTCAGTCCGAGCCTTAACATTGCTCCCATTCGGCACAACGTATGGTTGTGAAACGGGCTTTTCAGCCTATGTTTATACAAAAAACAAATACAGGTCTAGATTGGATGCTACCCCACATAAAATTGTCGGACATAATACCGAACTATAAAACAATTATTCATAAAAAAGTAAAACAATATCATTCTTCACATTAAAACTTTAAGTTACGAATAATGTGTTTCAATCACATTTCAATTATATTACACATTTCTTAAAAAAAATATGTTCTTATATAAATTTCAGTGTTAATTTGTAATCATTTGATATGGGGTTCCATAAAATTAAAAGGTATTTGGTTGGTGTTCCGTTATCTTTAAAGTTTAGGAACCCCTAAACTGACTTTTGCGCATTCAAACTGTTTATGTATGTATATATTTAAACGTATTCCGGGATGTCCAACATTCGGAAACATCCTGGAAGGCAAAAAATGAAGTTACCAAACGACTAAAGCATAACAATAGAATCGATTATCGTATTGCCGAATCGGAATACGATAGGCATGAAGACTTGAAAGCACCTCTCAGGTAGTTTTATGAGTTAGGAGATCTTTGAATAATATAATAATGACGATTATAGTGAATTATTATTGTTCATTTGTAGTAAAGTCCATATGCGGTACCAAGGTTACGGTAACTGTTTACAATTAAGCTCATCGCTCACTTTGTCAGCACCGCTCCATCGCAGCAGCGACCAGGCACCGCTTCAACTCAATCCAACCACTAGCTGGCGCCGCGCCCCGCCTGCGAGCTGCCACCTCGCAGGCGGCGCGGCGCCGGTGAAATTGGTGGCGCGGCTATGGCAAGATACCGCTTGCTGGCGTCACGTAGCAAGGGAGCGGACCGCTCGCTGGAAGCGGGTGGTCAGCAGGACTAGTGGCTTGTAGCGGCAAGCGCGCTTGCCGCGAGGCGTCCACTATTTTATTTAGTCATTGTAAAATTTATTTTAACGCATACGATTTAAAGCCCTCACTTGCATGGCAAGGTAGATGCCAAGGCGTTGCTGCGATGGAGCGGTGCTGACATAGTGGGCGATGACCTTTAGGCGGGCCATACATTTTCACATTCTTAAGTATAATATGAAAAAACATTTAATCATTGAAGTATCATTAATTTCATTTAACCTAATCTAACTATTAAAACGTGGGTAGAAATGAGATCGACATGGAAAGATTAAAACAAAATATGTCCAGATATCTCTCAATTGGGAGACAGTGGCATAATAAGATAGTAGTTAGAGCGAACTCAGGATTGTGTAGGTACTCCTACGTCCTACTATACTTGAAATAAGTGTTTACTTATACGGTCAACATGGTATGTAAGTCAAGGGTCAATGTCGGATGAAGTTAAAAGAGCTATTGCGAATTTTAAAATGAAGAGAGAAATAATAGGTCTTTACCTATGAAATTGCCGTTCTGCAGTACTGGCCATTTCAAATCAAAATATTTTTTGTTTGGCTAAGAATTCTAATTTCAAATTAATTTTATTTTAAAAACATGGAATTCTTTTTCCGAAAGTAGTCATTTGTTTATTGATTAGTGTTACATTTTCATCGCATTTCAATCTTCTTCGTCATCATGGATACGTTAAAAATTCGAGTAATTATGGAATATGAGTACCGTCGTGGCAGCAACGCGGCACAAGCGGCACGCAACATCAACGACGTTTACGGAGCTAACACTAAAAACCTAAAAACCAACGCACCACCTGTTATTGGTTTGCTCGCTTCCGTTCTGGGAATTTCGACCTGAAAAATGAACCTCGCGGTCGTCCGAAGACTTTGGTCGACAATGACGAATTAAAGGCGATTGTGGAAGCTGATGATAACAATCGACGGCTGAATTAGCAGCAGCTTTCGACGTTAGCGTCAAAACAATATTGGTCCATTTGCGTCAAATTGGCAAGGTAAAAAAGCTTGACAAGTGGGTGCCCCACGAACTCAATGATCGCCAGCGCGAAGTACGCGTCGAAACGTGCCTTGCACTGCTCAACAGACACACAAATGAAGGAATTTTGAACCGCATTGTTACCTGCGATGAAAAATGGATTCTGTTTGATAACCGCAAGCACTCAGCAAGTTGGTTGGATCCTGGTTCAGCACCTAAACAATGCCCTAAACGAAAACTTACCCTTAGAAAAGTAATGGTCACTGTTTGGTGGTCTAGCGCCGGTGTGTTTCATCACAGCTTCTTAGCAAAAGGGGTGAGCATTACTGCAAATGTGTACTGTGAAGAACTGAACACAATGATGGAGAAGCTGGCACATCTCCAACCAGCATTGGTCAATCGCTCGTCTCCGCTGCTCCTGCACGATAACGCGCGACCTCATACTGCACAGCAGACGGTCTCCAAGTTGCAAGAACTGGGGTTGGAAGTTCTCCGTCATCTGCCCTACTCACCAGACTTTGCGCCTACAGACTACTACTTTTTCCAGAATTTGGATAGCTTCTTGGCGGGAAAAAAATTCAATACCCGAGAGGCAGTACAAAATGCCTTTGAAGAATTTGTTGCCTCCCGTCCAGCTGATTTCTTTAAGAAGGGCATCAATAAACTGCCACTGCGTTGGCAAAGATGCATTGATTGCATGGGTGATTACTTCGATTAATACAAATAAAAAATACATGAAAAAAATTCGTTAAGTTTTTTTCATACAAAACGGCAATTTCATAAGTAAAGACCAATATTTGGATTTATTAGAATTATATTAAACTATAAGGAAATAATAATGCTATAAATGCGGCTTTGTCAGCGTCATATTTACTAACTATATATATATAGTTAGTTTAGTTTAGGTCCTGCACCGCTGATCAATTTCATGAAAATAAGTTGAGCCGTTACTGAACTGTTTGTTATCAAACAGACATATACACAAATACAAACAATACAGATTTAGACAGACAGACAGTCCACCCTATCCATGTATGTCTATGCAATCTGTAAAACAATAAAGGCCATAGAGGAGAATGCGAACATAGTAGTTTAGACATTAGCAAGTATTCGAAAACTCGTAAATCAATCCGGACCACTTTCCCAATAATTGCTGTTGTTATTCGCTCGATTCAGACTTCTGAGTACCTTGTTTATCTACTTTATTTTTACCTACAATAGCTATGTAAACAGTAAAAGTAAAACATTTTCGTATGTCTCCCTTGGCATTAGAATATGTTCATATTTCATACGACTCAGTAACTCCTCTCCGGGGAATCTAGAGTCTGGTTTCAATATGGAAATTATCATAAAATAGCGAAGTAAAATCGCTTGAGACGATGCCCTCGGCAAATATGAAGTGACGCCGTGTGCATTTGGTTTAATGTTTATGTACCTGCACTGAATGTAGGAATCGTATTTGGGTATATTATGCTTGGTATACCATAATGTAGTTTCAGTTTATGTAAATTTGATGTCTGTATATTACGGAATATCTTCATCATCATCATCATCAGCCTATAATGTCCCACTGCTGAGCACAGGCCTCCTTTCACAAATAAGGGTGAAAGGGAATGGGCAATACTCCACCACGCATGCTCACTGCGGATCGGTGGAAGTAGGCTAGTGGTCAACCTACTGTTGGATTTTTTCAAGCCGCCTCGGAGGCATCCATCTAGCTTAATGACTATCACAATTAAGTGATAACCGGGACCAACGGCTTTACGTGCCTTCCGAAGCACGGAATATCTACTCTATGCTAAAGAGGATTCATTTATAGTTTTCTTTCATCGCCAGCTAGTTTCAACAGCTCCTCTCTAGGTGGAACTTCTGGATTTCTCCTTTAAAATCTATCTCCTGAGTAAGCAGTTTAGGTTCAATGTAAAAATTTTGGACAATAAACTCTATTATTCTGTCCTTAATTTAAGAAATATTTAGGTCAATCTGGCATACCTAACACGGTACCTTTTACTCGGTCAATCAGTATAATCCGTCTGAATTTTGGCGCTTCATCAAAGCCTTTAGGTCGCGTATTTAAATTATTTACGCCTCGAAAAATAATGTTTCTATACTCGGAATTTATGATTAAGGTTAGTATTGATTAACGGCTTTACTCTGAATTTCTTGAGTGGTGTGGGAATTTGTGAAAATCTTCGGTCTCATTACATGATTAATAATAAACATTGGTAAGATACATTTTCGACATAACTTATTTATACACCTACATAGAGACATAAGACTATAATATTTTGCTTTCACTACGGTTTCACTGAGATTTTATCAGTGAGTAAAAAGATGCTGAATTCATCATGGATTTATCTACAAAAATTATGGATTCTCAAACAAACTTATACCCTGTTAGGGCACGAATTCAGTTTATAAGGAATAATGATATCCTCAAAATGTCATGGTTTTATACTATGACCTGTGGCATTGACTGCATTGATCCCATAGTCAAATAATCTTTGCGATTCTGAATCAGACTTTCAATTAGAACGCACTAATAATTGACTTTTTTAAAATTTTACAATAAAACAAAAAGTCCCAATAACCAATCCTTATATTAATTTAATCAAAGTGATGCTTGCATGTGCACGCAAATTCAATATTATCTATGCTTGTAACAGAACGATATCGTTTCTTATAAAAGTCGGCGAATAGGATTATGAAGAGCGTAATGTTCGCTAGCCCAATCCAGTAGGTGCTCCTGTGCATGGGGCATTGAGTCGTGTACGTTTGGATCAGTACGTGGGCTAATATTAGCACAAACTGTAACTGGAAAAGAATAAAAAGATATTTTCCGTCAGTAGTAAACTTAAATGTAGTTAGAAAAGCTATGTGGGCGGAGAACACGTGCCGCAACCGCAACTATGCACGGACGCTTATAGTTTTCATACAATACACGGACACCAGTGTGCTTTGTGTATTCGTGTGCGTCGTATGTTTGTATGCAGTAACATGTGTTTGTGGTTAAAGCCAGAATGTAATTAGTAAAAGAGCACAAGTAGGGAGTAATGTGGTGACATTAGGTCTCGAAGAAAAAATGGCCCATAGCTTTTCTAAATAGTTTTATTAGAAAGAAAGAAAGAAAAATCATTTATTCTGAAATAACACAATACAATTACATAAAGCAGCCAAAAGATGAAAAATAAACAAATGAAAAAGAAAAGAATAATTATATTGTGTGACATCAGAAATGGACAGCGACTCAGTTGCAAACTGTAAGCCCAGTACACGTACTGGACTACAGCACTGATTTTCAGTCGCTGCCATAAGTGACGTCACGAACAACTTGATTAAAATAAGCAAAGAAAAACAAAGATAAACAAAGGAAAGGACTACACAATACAATACATAATTACGTAATACAAAATTGATAACATTAATTTTAAGATAGTTACATCATTTACCAATTATTACAAAGGTGCTTTTTTTTTTGTGCGAATGGTGCTTGGCGACAGATTTTCAAGTTGAGGATGGTAGCCAGCCAGGCGGGTATTACAAAGTACCCTACCACCGTGCGATGTTTTCCTTCACTGAAAGCTCAAGCTCACCGTAGGATTCGAACCCGGGACCTTCGTCTCGGTATCCGAAGTCACTACCACTGAGCTATCATCGCCTTAAAAGCTTGCTCAGATTGTAAGAGACAAATTTCAGCTAATATTATATTACTAGTTGCGCCCCGCGGTTTCACCCGCGTACCCGAGGGATTTATTGCTTTTCTGGAGTAAAAAGTACCCTATGTGTTAATCCAGAACCTATCAGCGCTATCAGCAAATTTTATCCAAATCCGTTCAGATGTTGAAGCGTGGTTGAGGCACAAACATTCAAATTTCTGATTTATAATATCAGTTATTTTAAGATCATAGATGTAAACTAGAAGTATCGTACATACCAACTGCATCATGGTAATATATTTCTTCCACCACAAGTACTTGCTGAACCTCGGACCCAATGCAGCTAAACCATAGTACATATACATAACAGTATGTATAGAGCAATTCGTGACAGCCATGAAAGCCCAGTGGTCTGAGGGGTCGTATTTCAAACATATCCACGTGATGACCACCATGAAAACATGATGGTAGACGTGGAGAAAGGTTATCTGGTTCGATTTCTTTCGGAGGACGAAAAAAATTGTATCCCATAAGTCCAGTACTTTTGTTACCATGTACTTCCAGTATAACACTGAGATTGTCTAAAAAGGTTTATTGAAGGTCAACATCAGCATTTTTATAAAATCTTATTAATTTCTCAACATATGATCCTAAATATATACTAACCCCCTTATTCATAATAAAGTTATCAAACGTTGATTAGCTAAAATTCCGAAGTCTTTATCTGACAGGTGACATTTGGTGATCGAAAGAATTAGACGGGGCACAATATTACACTGATTTAGTTAAAAAGCGATTATGAATAAGGGGGAAGTCTTTAGTCTTTGCCTACTTCGCATGAAGTCAAAATCAAAGTCATTTATTCAATGTAGACCCTAGTAGGGTACTTATGAATGTCAAAGCTACTGAAGTTACCACCAGTTCGTAAGTCGGCCTTCAACTGAGAAGAACAGGCGAGAAACTCAGCAAGGTTACATTTTTAAAAATATTTTTTTTTTGACAATCTGACTATGTTGGCTTTTTTTTTATTTTTGGAGAGCTGATATACAGTTAGTATGTTTTAGGTTAAGCTCTACTTTAGAATCCTTATTAGAATCAGATTGCCGTGAGTGAAGATTCTCCATGGCAATTGATTTATTTATCTTTCAACTTCAAAGTATCTTCAATTATCCCTTATCTATTCTTCTTAGAGAACAAAGCATACACGATATAATGAAGGGACAAAACGTATTGAAAGGACATACGTAGAGCGTGTTTTCGTCGTATTCACAATTTCTTGGAAACAATCCCTTGTCAAGTATATACGAAAGGAACTGGAACAAAAGAAAACTGAATAGGCGTAACTGTGAACCAATTAAAATATGATTTACGATAGAAAGAAAAGTGCAAGTCCCATTTTGAAGTTTTCCTCCTTACAAATCATAAAAAGTTTAGCTGTGACTCAAAAACGGCGTTTAATTAATAGGTCGTTTATCTTGCCTCGCTCGTTATTGCATTGAAATTATAAGTAGCTAGAAGGGGACAAGTGATATAAAGTGTTTAGGACCGAGTATTTCATCCAGTCCATTGTAAAGGGCCTTAACTGTGGACATATCAAATGATTTATGATGTTTGGTTACTGTACTGAAACTGATTCTATTGACAACATACCTTATACGCTAACATGCCCGAATTAATAACTTTGACTACGTTGAATATTATGAGAAATCCTTTCATGTGGAAAGGGCTTCGGATCTCCATTACCGCTGGTCCTACCCTTAGGACAAACATCAGATATGTCAACAAAATGAAGCCCATATCGCTTGAATTCATCAACGGCCATTTGTCTACATAGTTCACTGAAATAAAACAAAAAAAATATACAAACAGGCATCTGATCCGCCGGATAGTAAGGTTGCCGTAATCTAAGGGTAATCGCTCACTATATCAGCACCGCCCCATCGCAGCAACGGCCCGACGGCACCGCCTCAACTCAATCCAACCACTAGCTGCCAGCGCGCCGCCGGTGAAATTGGGGGCACGGCTTTGGCAAGATACCGCTTGCTGGCGTCACGCAGCAAGGAAGCGGGCCGCTCGCTGGAAACGTGTGGTCGGCAGGACTAGTGGTAAGTAGCGGCAAGCGTTTGCCGCGAGTCGTCAACTATTTTATCTAGTCATTGTAAAATTTACTTTTACGCATACGATTTAAAGGCCTCACTTGCATGTCAAGGTAAATGCCGAGGCGTAGCCGTGCTAATATAGTAAGCGATGACCTTAAAGAAGCTTGCAACACCCCTCTGATGTCACTTGCCGACCCTTAATTTTATGAACAAATGTCTACTTAGCGTAGACATAGTATATTGATACTCATAACAATATGGTATGCAGCTTTCAGATTTTACATAGCGCTGAATTTACTAGAATATTCTATCCAGCTGCAACTGCAACAGAGAGAATATAAAAGAGTGCAACAATGGAAATGGCCAGTGACCTCACTGACATTACCTATGTATTCCTCGTGTTATGAACAGCGAGATGTCATTACGTTATGAAGTATAAGTTAACTTATTCCAAGTTGCAGATGGATGTTTTGAATACTATCTGATAAACAACGCCCAACCAACCGGTAGATTTAGAGGATTGGTGGAAATATTGCATCATAGGGTAAGATCGCGGGTGATCTCTAGGGGCGGAAAATTAGTAGTTGAATAGAAATTTTAGGAAGAAATTTCCTGAAAATAGGCTTATTAACCCTCTAATGTCGGGTAAACAGTTATTCTGTCTCAAGAAGTAAAAAAATATCGGTACGTAGTCAACGTGGTAATAGCTACGAATTGGCTACGAAGTTACGAACGTGCTACGAAAAGCTGTTAACTAGAATATGGTCGGAAGTAAAAGATACAATTCAAGATCTTACAGATTCCATTAGGTAGCTGCAAACTTATTTTAAAACACCATGTCATTATTTACAATATTAATTAAATATCATAAAATTAACTTAAATAGGATATTGCGAGGTCACTTCGCATTGACAGACATTGGATGACATTCTAGATTTTTTCTTGATTTCTTTTGAGGTTTTGAAAATATAGAAACTCTTTATTAGCAAAATATTTTAATCAAAACTTTTTATTATTACAAACAGTAAAGGAAAATTTTGCATTCGAAAGGAGATTGACAGGGTTTGGACCAACCGCTGCCTAGAAATAAAAGTATCTCTGGTGAGTTCCTAGCATCAAATTATATGAAAAAATAAAAAAATGAGAAGAATCCTCTGTATGAAAAAAAAAACATAAGTTAGCGTAGCATAGCGTTTTTTCGCTAAAATAGCAGTACGACTGGGGAAGATGAAGAGGTCTCTTTGTAAGGTAGAACCTTGCAAAATCACGGAACCAAATAATGTTGTATTCCTGCGCGTGACTAAGGTTACCAGAGCTCATGAGGAAGGGGGAAGGGTGGATAATGCGTTAGTGTCCATAGGCTGTGTTAACCGCTTACCACGAGGCGGGCTGTATCCTTGTAGGCCGATTTTGTTGTATAAAATAAAAATAAAAAAACTGAGAGATAATAAATAATATTTTTGGCACGGAAGTGCCCCCCGCCAAGACAGCCAAGCGAAGCGAAAGGGCACTACCTACCTTTTCTCGAAGCGCTTCGTCGTTTTTCTGAACCCTCATAACTTGGGTTTGGATTATACCAGATAAACAAAATTCTCAGGACATGATGTCAATAGTAAACTTATTAAACATATTAAGTTTCAATAACATAGCTCTTATACTTTAGGTTTTATTGATATCTAAAAAACCCCGATTTCGTCACTGACTCACTGATGATCATCAAAACTCATAGGGTACTTCCTGAAGTCCTAGAAAGCTGAAATTTTGTATGTAAGCTTGTATTAGTACACAAACAACAAAAAAATTATAAAACTTGGAAATTTCAAACAAAAAAAAAACATAAGCAACTTACAAAAAGAAGTGAAATCCCACCAAAAACATTATTATGTAAAATGTTGCCGCCAAGACATATGGCTCGTACTGTCAAAAAGTTATCAAATCTCATGCAGAGCCAAGCTTATAACTCTACATGCACTTACTCTACAAGCCCTAACTGCACAAACTCTACACCCCGTAGTCAAAATATGTGGCTTGGCCGTTTCAATACTACAAGAACTATTGAGTAACATAAAAGTAATGAACAGTGAATACATTTTTCAGTTTACTCCCATGTGACGGTAGCGAAACGGCCAAGCCACATATTTTGACTACGGGGTGTAGAGCTTGTGAAGTTAGGGCTTGTAGAGTAAGTGCATGTAGAGTTATAAGCTTGGCTCTGCATGAGATTTGATAACTTTTTGACAGTACGTGCTTACCCCTTGTATGTAAATACAACAAGCAAAGGGAACTGGCACTCAAGTGCAGGATCGGAGCTGTACTCGAATATATTTCTAATTGTCGGTGTTAGTCAGAATTCGAATAGGTACCTACATTTTATGGACAATGTTAGATTTAGGAGCGGTTCCACACTACGTCCGATCCGATTCCTATCAGAATCCGTGAAAATATGGTCCGGAGTAGTCGTAGAACTATTTGTATGGTAGTTTAAGCACTGGATCCGATTTCTGACATCCGTGAATCTCCATTTCGGTTTTATTGACGGGCCAAAGTAGCCATGGTAGGTATTTGTATGAACACTGCGCACTGCGTCCGAACCGAATCCGAGCTGCGTACGAGCAGAGATGCTTGGTGTCTAATGTGGCCGGGGTGCGGTAATATTAATTTTGCCAAAAGCAATATCCGAATTTGGTCCGAGTTGTCTAGATCTGTATTTGCACGGATTTGGATCGGACGTACTGCGAAACCGCTCTGATTCTGCGAACCGATAACTATAAATAGGATATGTTCGCAACCGATTGAGGTCGATTGTATATTTTTTAAGTTGCCAATTCCATGATCCAAGAAAACAGCCAATTCCCATGGCCAATTCCAATGTCTCATGTCACCTGCCAGTCTGTGACATTGCATGGAAAAATGTAACCTCGCTGTAACCTTTACTTTACTACATGTGTACCGATTGTTACGTTATTAATGTATTGAAAGCGAATTTGTATCAGATGGATGGCGGATCGTGTAAATTCGCCCCTGGTTTCCGGAATATTTTAGATATTCGACTATTGTTAGGTTTGGTCGCGCTACCGTTGAGCCACCCCTCTTTATTTTGACGCGGTGTGAAGACTTTAACAAATTGTGTATCAAAATCCTTGCGCCTGTTCCACTGGAATCCTTAGCTTTAGCTTCCTTTGCATCCAGCAGCATTCGTCCCCGGAATAGGGTTGAGGAAGGAACACATCTCCAGGTGCTGAAGGAAATTGTCACAGGGTATGTCTAGATATCTTGTTTAGTACTACCAGTTTTGAACGTGTAACTTGCGGGTCCGTGGGTGCGTATTTATCATTACTTTTCAAAAATTCACAGAAATTATATATTTATCCTTGAAGATACAGCATCAAGATCTATTTCGATCATAATTTGTAGTTTTGAAATTGGGAATTTGACTTACTCAAAATCAAAATCAATAAAGAAACAACTAGCCCGACTGCGTAAAACATAAATTAGGTAACTGAAAAGAGTAAAACAAGCTCATAAATCTATAGAATTTTGATTATAACTTTAATTGTATAAGGTATTGCAATCGGGGACAGCCTAAGTATGTATTTTTTTGTAATATTTGTTTATCCCCGACTGCAATACCTTATAAAATTCAAGTTATATTCAAAATTCTATAGATTTAAGAGCTTAATATTGTTTTACTCTTTTCAGTTACCTAATTTATGTTTTACGCAGTCGGGTTTTAATTTAATTTATTTCAGACTTTTTAGTTTTATACAGAATGAGTTGTATGTATTAGTAAGTAAATGAGCGATACGGTAAAGGAACGCTAACAACCATCGCAACTCTGTGAATTAGGTACGGTAACGGCTCAGTACCTACCTACTGTCCTTGCATTAAACGTGGTTTTTTGTAGTTTACGTTAAAATGGTAGCATAAAAGTATTACAATATATACATATATGGAATGGTCTGTTTACAAGCTTTCATTTGATATCCATATTGTTATAATAACGAAACTTTTGTTTTTAAATACCCCCCCCCCCTATATTTTATTCGTAAGCGCCATATTAAAATAATATACCCTATGACACTCCCCCAGTCAAGACGAATCTAACGACACCTCATATGCTTAAATCCATCAAGCCGTTTAGGCTGCAGAGCGTGCCAAAGAAATATACATACATACATACACTCGAAAAACATAACCCTCCTTCCGGGTCAGTCGGGTAAAAAGTCATTTATTCAGTTTAAGCCCAGGGGCCCAATTCTCACTTCCCTCGAAACTAGCCTTCGAATCGAACTTACGGTTCGAGTCCTATTCGACTGTAAAATTTCGAGGGGCGGAGTCAATTCGAACGGTCCCGACCAATCAACGCTCTAGCTGACTGGTTTCCCTTCTAAATATGCCGGCCTTGAAATTGCCAGAATAACGTAACGTTCGTAAAAGTTAGAATTCGTGCTTTTTTCGATCGAGCGATCAGTTTCGATTGGGTGAGAATTGGGCCCCTGGTAAGGCACTTATGAACGTTAAGTTGTTAAATATGGTTGAATTTACTACTGGTTTGAAATACACTTAAACTGAGAAGACTCCGGCAAGAACGGCAAGGCTTTTTTTATTCTTTTTTTGTTTGTGGAAGTACTATTGATATCTAAAATAGATATAATATAATTACATCACTTTGTATGGACCCAGCTCGCTTTAATATTATCTTAACAGTCGTTATGTGTGTTTGCATTTATGGATTCACAATTGGTCCATTAAAATTCAATATGAGCGAGTAAACGATATAAAGCCGCAGACTACGATCAAAATTTATGCGTTTTAACGGATATATGGACCATATAAATGATAGCGCTCTCTCGTGACATAAATTAATCATAGATACCCTAATTTGTACCAATTTCGTTGTGAAATTGAGATACTATAACATGTAAATTAGCATTTAAGTACAAAGTTATGTATACGTCATAGAGAGTCAAAATCATTAACTTAGTATAGGCCTTAGGAGGGCACTTATGAAGGTCAAAGTTTCTGAAGTAACTACTAGATGTGAGCCCTCGATTGAAAAGAACCGACAGAAAATCTGCACGGTTAAGTTTTTTGTTAATTCACCCTACTATGCGGCATGCGTTGCCTTGCAATGTCTCATTCAGATTTTAGATATTTGTCGTAAACCTTTGCGCAAGCACCAACAAAATCTGTACAATGTTTCACACTGAAAAAAATGATCTATAAAACTAGTTATGTAAGTTGATGTTTTGTTGTCGGGAAACTAACTTTAGTTACATTTAATCAAATAATTTAGTAACGAACAAAAATTAGTTTTGTTACTGGTAAGGGTAGTTTTGTGTTACATGTTAAATAAAATTTTGTGGTCACTTGTACTTAGTCCATTTTTTCCAGTGTAACTCAATAATCAATAATTAAGGCAGCAATAGGCGGTCCCATCAACGACTGCACCAGAAGGGCAGCGGTTAGGGACGAATGGCGGCGTGTTGTGAAGCGCGCCACAAATCACACGTCGTGACGACCACGACCACTCTGTCAAGAGTGACACGCATGAGAAGAAGAAGAAGAACTCAATAATCGGATGTATGAACACGCAAACATATATTTTCATATTATTATATAAAAATATGTTTATCTCAAATAAATGAAAGATTTTTATATGTTTGTATGAGAGAAGAGACAAGTTTAACCAATTCCGGAAACATTTCGAAAGTTCACCGCCACGCTCAAATTCGCTCTGGAGCAACAGAGGTTTTAACGGCAACGAAAATATTTCATACATTTGGCATAATCCAACCGTAAAGGATGTAAATATATCTGAACTTCATGTTCACAGTTGGGTCCCCCATAAATATCCCGTTTAATACCACAAATACGGGGACAATGATGACTAACTACGCATTTTCGGGTATAAAACCGTGTTAAGGCTTATGTAATTGATTACGTTGAATTCGGGCATTAATTTATTTTATAGGTACTACTACAATGGGATGCGAATTTAAGTCTTTGAAAATTGCTATTTCAACTTATTGTAATACTAGCTTTCCGCCATGTCGTTTTACTCGCTATAACCCTTTTTGAAAGCCTTGAAAAACCCTTTCTTAGGCTTGTATAGAAAGAGATCAAGTCTCCAGAATAGATCGTGTTCATAGAAAAAAAACCTAAATTTTAGTTTTCTCGAAAATCTACCCCTAATGGGCCAAAAACGGATAATTAAGTATGTTTACGATATCAATATTGATTAACTTTGGAAATTCTATCTCTAAAGGGATAAAATGCGCGGGTGAAACCGCGGGGCAGAAGGCTAGTAGAAAATAAGACACGACATCTTCAAAACATTTTTTGAGACTAAAAAGGGATAAATAAACAGTCACAATATTTACATTTGCGATAAAACACAACAGGATTATTTGGAAATAAAAAGGGTTAAACAAGAGTTAAGTACAAAAACAAATGGTAAACAATAACAAACGGAGTTGGGTTAATTTAAAACCCGATGGATTGGAAATTTCCTGTAAGCCTCTAAATGGTATCGATGCTTATTTATTAGGTACCTATCCCGCTATATATCTTGACACTGTTACAGTTATATGGGACGTAAACAAGATCTATTGACATTTATCTTTATCCAGCACATTTATTCGGTTATTGTAGTTATTTGTTACACTAACAGGCTCAATAGAAAGGCTCGCTGTGATGGATATTACCGAAATTTCACAAAACTATTTCATAGTTGTCTTGAGGTCTGTGTAAACAATATTCTGGTTGGGTAGGTATACTTGTGTTACTTTCTTCCTTATACGTGATTATAAGTTTATTATTGTTTGCAAGCCGCTTTTTAGGGTTCCGTACCTCAAAGGGAAAAAACGGAAACCTTATAGGATCACTTTGTTGTCCGTCTGTCTGTCAAAACCCTTTTTTTCAGGAACGCAAATTAAACGTCTAAGCCAACGCAATTAAAAGATACAGCCGTTTATGCTACAAATTTTCGACGCTCGCAAGGGAATCAAAACCTACAGGGTACTTCCCGTGAGCTCAGAATATTGAAATTTGGTACGAAGCAAAGTCTTATAGGCACAGATAAAGGAAAACTTGCGAAAATCTTACATTTTTAGTTACATCACAAAAAAATAACAATTGGAAAAAGGGGAAAATCTACAAGTCTCTACGGAACCCTCGGTGCGCTAGTCCGACTCGCACTTGGGCCGGTTTTTTTAAACTTTTCAGGTCTGCGCTCAAGTATTGAAAACGTATATGTATTTAACATAACAAATATTGACGCAAACATATTTTCAAGTCGACCTACTTGAGTCGGGTACCCGATGAATAATAATGAGTGCAAGCAAAGAAATGCATGCAATCTCCTTGAGTATCTAACTTAAATATAGATAAGTATAAGTACGAATGTAGGTCGGCGGGATCGATGCAATTCCATTTGTGCCAGCCCTGACGGCCCCTCGTATTGTTTAATGTAATTAATTAGGGTTAACACAAGTGAGATCTTTTCGTTTCTTATCTCAAGCTTTTCCAATTCAGGTCGTGAAGGTTTGATCGAGATATAGAGAACTTAAGTGGTATCTTTTTTATTATGTGGTTTTTTGTGCATAATTATGTGGTCATGTCATGTCGTCATTAACATTAGTTTTTTTATCGACCACCTATCTCAGTTTGAATAACGTATCAACACTTTTTGCAGCGTAAAAATGTGCCAATAATATTTATTTATCAACTCATAATATAATATAGTGACCTGGTATTCAAATCACGCTTTCCAGTTTTGAATGAAGGCCTATCTTAAGTCCTCTCGAGTTCGTTTCTATACGTCCTGCTAGTCATTGAAACCCACTCTATTCAGGTCGTCGTGACCCTCTTCACGACCATTATCAAGCGATACTACAAAGGAAATTTACATAAATTGGGACGTCGATCTTCATTTATCACAGCAAACGATTTTTACACTGTTGACCTCAAATTTAACATGCACCCAACTAATCAATTTCTTATTAGACACTTTGAAGTAATTATTCCTATCAAAATGAACTAGCTTATTGTTTTGATAGTCAGTTGACTCTTAGTTCCTGGAATTAAATTTTTCATAATATAGTTAGAAATAGGAACCGGTGGTAACTTCAGTAAATGTGACCGTCATAAGTGCCCTTCTGGGGCCTAAATTTAATAAATGGCTTTGACTTTGACTTTAGGATCCGCGAGTTAATACAGTTTTACTCTTGAGTACAAGCTACACCATAAAGAGCACCAGTTATAAAGAGGTGGGTAGGAGTTCACTAGTACTGACTTCGAATCTCTTAGCTACGGTGTTTCAATTTTAAATAGAGCTTAAGCTTTTGTTGAAGGAAAAACTCGTGAGAAAACCATATCGTGGTGGTGGGGTTCTTTGTAGTACCCGTACCACTCTCATGTTGAACATCTAATATCGTCAAGCTCCTAGTGGCATCTTCCAGCTATACTTGAGAACTAATTAACTTACCGAGGTAAGATGATAGCTGTAATTTGTGTAAAATATATAAATAAATAAAGATTTCGGGTTTTCAGAATAGGCTCCTTGGTAAATAAAACCACTTATCTTTTGTACTATATCCCGCTATTATTTTTGTTTATCATAAATACCTACTTCACGCTCAGCTCACACACATTTTTATTTCCATCAGTACGGCAGATACGTGCTTAGATAATGAGTACTTATAGACGTTTTCTGTCTACGTGACATCAAAGACAAGCATCAAGTGTCTCTGAGGTCAGGGATTCTCAAACTGATAGCCCCTTGAACCCCTATTAAATTTCACAGATGACTGCGTACCCTTAAAAAACCAGCTATAAAAAACTATATTAATTTTTAAAAATCTTGCGCTTACGAGCATTTTCGGCGGATCAAATGTTGTCCCGGGATAATAAGCGAATTTTTTTCATGGTAATATCTATTAATTCATCTCACGATTCACCGTAAACCCGTTAAGCCATTGCGGGGGTAATTGAGTAACAAACAACTTCTCATAATAAATAAAATCCACATAATCGGATAAAAAATGAAGGCAAAAATAATATGTTTTTAATAGTTTAGTTAGTTCAGCCCCCTCATGGGGGACGAGTAGCCCATTTTGAGAAATCATGTCTTAGGTGATTAGGATAGCATTGTGTTATCACACGACTACATCGTAAATAAAAGCCGCCTTCCTTAATGCGTAGAGCTTGGTACCAGGAAGACATGAGCAGAAGAATCTCAATATAGATTAGACTAACATTACATTCAAGTAACAACTCTACATAAGTATATGTAATTACAACGATGTGTAGGGAGACAAAACAAAACTGAATGACCTGATCTAACCACACATAAATAGTTTCAGGGTTCTCACTGGCTGGCAATAAAGAAAATAATGCCTTGTTTATTGTTTATGTAACACACCCGAAGTGGAGAGGATTGCCTTTATTTTACTTGTTGGTTGTAGTTGGTGAGTTATTTTTGCTACGCCTACATGGACATCTCGATATACGTAAATGAGGTCGTTTCACTTTGCCATTGTTGTGTGGGTGTTATTTATTTGAAATCAAAAATATGACACATGCAATTGGTGAACAAATAAATAATACAAAATAGATAAAATATTACGAGACTGTTATGTCATAAGAGTACTTACTATATATTGCACATTATAAGTGATCCGAAATTTCACAACCAATGCAACTGAATTTCTAATTATTATTATTATTATTATTTGGGTTAAGTGGCTGTTTCAAGTCTTTCCAGAGCTTGTATCACTGCGACCAGACTAGATCTATTGTGATCGCCACGTTAATTAAATTTCACTGCCAAGACCTGCAGCTATAATAAACTGCACAATATGCTTGGCAGGAATGGATTTTACTTCATCTGGGTGTAACAGGTGTTTATGAGATGAGATGAGTGACCCCAGATGAGTATTTCGTTTAGGCATAAGTGGACAGCACTCACACAAGAGATGTATTGGTGTTTCATCTGCCTCACGGCAGAATCTGCACAACCTCGAGTCGTGAACGCTGATGGTGAACAGATGTTTGTTCAATCCACAGTGCCCCGTTAAGGCTCTCACAAGTATGCGTAAGTTGTTTCTACTTAGAGATAATACCTCTATGGTAGACTTTTTATTAAAGGCCTTTATGAGTGCCTTAGAATGGTTCATTCCAGGAGCGTTTTTCCAAGAATCGATTGATGAGTTTACATATAGGTTCCTCATTATTAGTTTAGCCAGGCTTTTAGGTACACCACAAATTGGCTCGGGGCCATAGGGGGTCCCATTAGCTCCAGCTTTAGCTAGTTCGTCAGCTTTTTCATTGCCGACGATTCCTGTGTGTCCAGGAACCCACCGTAATACAACCCTGTTCTTTTCGCCCAGGTGGTTTAGTAGGTCCATGCAGTTTTTAACTAGCTTAGAGTTAATTGAATCGGAGGCCAGTGCTAAGAGAGCTGCCTGGCTGTCCGAGTGGATATATATTGTATGGTTGACGTAGTCTTTCTGCAGATTAGTGTCCGCACATTCAAGTATGGCGTGTACTTCTGCCTGGAATATAGAGGCGTATTTTCCAAGATTCAGACTTTTGCTGATTTTTGGACGCTCTCCATAAATTCCTTATATATTCCACAGCCTACATCAGATCCTGATTTGGATCCATCGGTATACCACTTGAGGCTACCTTCCACCCACGTGACCTTGTCATCTAGCCAGTCGTCACGGGTGGGTATTTCAATTTCGTAATGCTTACAAAAATTATTCTGAGGGATCATCATGTCTGTGACCATGTTTAGAATAGGAATTTCCAGTACTGACTCCTGAAGGGAGTTTAGTGCCTGGGAGAGCCATTTCACTCCCACCTGTGCGTGAATCCTGTGCATAGTTGTCTTCGCCACCTTCTCTACATGTAGATGCAGGGGCGTTAGATCTAACATAGCATCTAGGGCCGCTCCAGGGGAGGTTGACATGGCTCCAGTTGCAATAATACAAGCGGTCCTTTGAATCCCGCCTAATAAGGCAATTGTTGTTTTTTGACTGACTTTTTTACTCCAAGCCACAGAGGCGTATGTTATCAACGGCCTCACAATGGTGGAGTATAGCCATAGCATCATTTGGGGCCTGAGTCCCCAACGTTGACCAGCCATTCTGCTACATATTCCTAAGGCAATTTTCGCCTTATGTATTATGTTAGCAACATGACTGTTCCATGTCAGCTTCTGGTCGATGGTTACTCCCAGATATTTGACTTCCTTGGAAAATTTTACACTTTTGTTATTAAGTGTCGGCATGACTAGTTTATCTAGGGACCGTTTTCTAGTAAATGGTACCAGAACCGTCTTGTCGGCATTTACCGATAGTTGGTTTTCTTTGCACCATCTACTAACAGTATTGAGCGCTCTTTGCATAAGGTACGATATAGTACTTTGGCAGAATCCTCGAACAGTGATTACGAGGTCGTCAGCGTAGCCCTGCACATCTATACGAAGTTCCGCCATCTTATATAAGAGTTGGTCAATGGTCAGTGTCCAAAGCAGGGGAGATAGCACTCTTCCTTGTGGACAGCCTCTCACTACAGATACTTCAAGAGAAGTGCCATGCAGTGATACAGTATTAGATCTATTGGAGAGCATGGCCTTAACCCATCGAACAGTGGTGGGGTCCACATTTTTATGTTCTAGTCCCCCAACCAGACTGCTAGTAGGGGTATTGTCAAAGGCTCCCTCAATATCTAGAAAAGCACATAAGGCAATTTCTTTGTCCTCTAACGCCTTCTCTACTCTGTCAACAAGGTTGAGCAGAGCAGTTTCCGTGGATTTTCCACTTTGATAGGCGTGTTGAGTACAATGGATAGGATTCGTGGCTAGAACCATATCCCTTATATAGCTATCTATGATTTTCTCCATAGATTTAAGCAAGAAAGAAGTAAGGCTTATAGGTCTAAAGGACTTTGGTAAAGAATAGTCCTTTTTACCGGCCTTAGGTATGAATAGTACTTTTACCCTGGTCCATGGTTCTGGAACCACTCCCAGGGCTAAACTAGCTCTAAATATTTTAATCAAGAAAGGAATAAGGATATCCAATCCCTTCTGTAGCAGAATAGGTTGGATACCATCAGCCCCACTTGATTTATAAGGTTTGAAGGAGTTTACCGCCCATCTTACCTGTCGTGGTCTAATGATTTGCGCCGCTCTGCGCCAGTCCTCGTTATGAGGCCTTCTGCAGACGGGCATTCCGGCATTTAATAGGCTCATAGCCTGAGCCCCAGGAAAATGGGCAGAAATTAACACCTCCAAGCTTTCCTTTTCGTTAGACGTGAAGGAGCCATCTGTCTTCCTGAGAAGACCTATTTGCCTAGGTTTTTCCTTGGCAAGAATTTTATGAATCCTAGCTCCTTGAGGCGTGTGTTTGACGTCCTCGCAGAACTTTCTCCAGGAAGCTCTCTTGGCCTTCCTTATTTCCTTATTATATTCTGTTAAGGCTTTCGTGTAGACCTCCCATTCCCGCGTCTTCTTAGCCTTATTAAATAGTCTCCTAGTTTTCTCCCTTAGTTTCCTAAGTTTTGCGCTCCACCAGGGGACTTTAGTTTTTGAAGTCTTTTCTTGTAGCGGGCAGCTCTTCTCGAAGGCATTTGTGATGCCTTCAGAGACAATGACCGCCGCCATCTCAAGCTCTTCAGATGTTTTGATTTTCTTCGGACAGTCCTCCAGGTTCCGCCTTAGAATGTCTCTGTAGTCAGTCCAGGCGGTCTTCTTGGGGTTCCGATAAGTGATCGATTCATAGGCTAGCAAGCCTTTGATTTCGAAGCGGATATGTCGATGATCTGACATTGAGGTTTCGCCACTAACATGCCAATCAAAAATATGAGAGGCCAGTTACGTTCAGCACTCCAAGACTGTTTTGAATTAGATAGTCATATAATAACTCACTCGAATTTCTAATACGATATTTCTTATAAGACACAAGATTTTTTCTTGTGATGTGCAATAGGACTAATACTTTTTATCGTCTAGGAATAATCACGATTTAGTTTCAATAGTACGCGGAAAAACACACACAAAAATTATCTTCAATCTTATCATAAAACAAGAACGTTTAACCACCAAGCAGGTCATTGTTCGGACACCATAAATAATTCTTCATAGACACACGTTGAGGAGCCGCTTTTTCATTTAGGGACCCTTTATCCTCGCCGCACAGTCACGAAAGCTTCATTTTTCATTCTCGTAACGTGGTTTTATTTTTGATATTAAGAGAAAAACCTTCAGACAGTTCTCAGTCTCCAAATACACATTACTGACGAAATATTGTTTGTACCTATAAGGAAAAGGCAATGTAACTATTATAACATTATTTTTTGCTTCGTGAGCCTATATTGTACCCAGAAAGTAACATTGACATCCAAGTATTACAAAAACAAAAGATTCGAGATATAAAAATGAGATTATTTTATAAAATCTATAAAAAAGAGAATTTAAATTGATTTAGAAACTAACATCTGCTCACGAACATAGGAAAAAATCCATTTGCTTTTGGATTTCGAATAAAGGTTGAAACGCTAATACGCTATTTGAAAGCGACTATAGTTAGGTATAGTGTTGCCAGGTCCCGTGTGTCAAATTTCGGAACGTAAGGATAAAATAATCGGGATTTTGGGTTTCAAATCGGGACAGCTGCAAACATTTTTTTTCATAATCATTAATTTACATTCATGCGTTAATTTTAATTTTTTTCATGAAAGTCTGATTTTGGTGAGAAAATTTGAAAACAAAATTATTTTTATGAAGTAACAGCTTAGTTATTTTAGTTTTTCCTGTCAAAATTATCGAATATAGTAAGACTCATGAGGTTGGTGAAAAATCGAGACATTTGGCGTTCCGATCAAGGGTTAATCGGGACGTGTCACCAGTCCCTGAAAATCGGGACGTCCCGCGCAAATCGGGACACCTGGCAACACTAGTTAGGTATAGTTTATTTGTAGTTAGGTAAGTACTTGATACTATAATCTGAACATGCCATGAAAATCGATTTATAACATATACCTACCTACTAGCTTTATTGAAGAATTTATTTTCACTTGTACCAAAACTATATTTTCGATCATCTTCTAATAGTTAGTCCCAAATAAAAGAGGTTTGATACAATCTTACTTTGAATTATGTAAACTCAATAAACTTTGCTTATAAAGGCAAAACTTCAGGTTTCGTAGCTTTCTTCACAAACTGAACTTCCGGTTTCAACTATTTAAGTAATTTTAAACTGTTAAACTTTGGAAATTTAAATAACTTTGAGGTTACGACTAGCCTTTGAAATGTTCAAAAAGTACTTTAACTACAACAAAAATATTTGTAGAATAAGGTTTTGCTGTTTGTTCTTATACCTATCGCCTCCGTAAGTGAAATACTTACTTGTTTTATTCATAGAAACCATGTGTTTATCACAAAAACTAATTATCTTTATTCATAGTTCATACTTACATAGGATAGTTGTTATGTTTCCACTTTTATCTGTGGTGAAACTAAAAGCGAGTATATTCTATACTATTAAGGCGCAGCTCAGACGACAGACTATCCGTGGCGCACTTTTTTGTGTGCGACAGACTCCTTCGCACAAAAATTCTGTCGTTTGTGCTGCACCTAAACGAGCAATAGTTGTATATAATGTTTTGGATCTCAAAAACGGCTCTAAAGATATCGATGAAATTTGCTAGGATGAATCTGTGGGAAAACGCGGTTTTCCGAGTTTTCGAGCAAAGCTCGGTCGCCCAGGTACTTATTATAATTAGATGCAAACAGAAGCTAATTAAATAATTCAATAGTTCTCTTATTTAAAAGCCCAGTGTTTATCTTTTTACTGACAAAGACTGACTTTTAATAGGTTCAGTTCAGTCTCTTGTTCAAACAAAAAATTTATATTCGAAATGAGTCAGAATTCAGTTAATATTTTCCTTCGACCGTTGAAAATCTGATGGACTTTGCGGAATAATAAGTTTTGCGAATTTTATTTCCACATTGTTTGCCTTAGTTCAGGACGTGTTTGGAGATACAAGTGGCTACGGGTTTATATCTTAAGGAAATTGAAAGAAAAGCACCCGTTTACATAGTATAATTCGTAATACCTCAGGATCCCACCGAAATTTGTTCGCGTTGGTTTTGTTTGCACAAAATATTGCTTTTCGATATCTTACGTGATTTATATTGAATTTGGTTGTTCGTGCACGTTTCTTTATTGGAATTAATATGAATTTTCCATGCCATGAGGAACGCCATTTTTGCCATCTTAGGTATTAAAATAGAAGGTAAGATAGAGGGAAAGCGAGGAAGAGGAAGACCAAGAATCAAGTGAAGGCAAAAATAGACGTCGTGTCGTATAAGGAGGTGAAAAATGTTGCTAATGATAGAGCAGAATGGAAGAAGCTACACCGACAAGAGAACAGCTCTTAAATATAGAAGAAAGAAGTTATTAAACCCAACAGGTAAATAAACAACGATATTTTTCGCTTTAAGTAAAAACTGCCCAAGTGCAAGTAATTAGGTCTCTCGCACGGAGGATTCAAACATTATTATTATAGGTACATGGAGTCAGTAGAAAGAAGATACCCATTGGCCGTTTTGACAGTCCATTATGTATACCTATGCAGCTATGTCGAAAAGAGACACGCATAGAAAGACAAGGAGAGACACCCTCCCTCATGTCATAACAGCCAACATAGCGTGCTGCAGATGCAGTGCCGTAGGGGAAGGTAAGAGAATATTGTACTTTATTCATACAATACTCTGTAGATTCTAGTTGATATAAATTCTCTCGGAGCGTTAATTGATTATCGGTTTCAGTGAAAGATAGACACTATAAACAACGATAATAAGAAATCATTCAGAGCGTAACTGAAAGGGATGTGGTACGGTCGACTGACCACGTAACCCAGTTTTATCTTTATTTTATCTATTTGTCTGTCACCAAATAGAATTCTCGTTGTTTGACATAAGAGACTATTTCTTTATTACAGAGTTTATGACAACGATAGAATTGGTATATATATACTGGGTGTAACGAAAAGGTATATCCATCCGAAAGGGGTGAAAACTACATCAGGTACAGACTCTGTATAAAACGTTTCAGCTAAAAATAAATTACTCAAAGGACTTTTTGACGGGAACTTGCAGAGTGACTTTATTGCATATTATCGGTGGTATTTTATCCAATAAAGATCAATCCATGTGCACCAGTGAAGTGAAATGAAATGAATCATGTGTATCGTGCCTTTTCAAGTTGTCTCAAGAAGTCCGTGAAAAGTTTTAGTACAACTACTAAATGTACTAAAACATGACTTTTATGGACGGTGACTGACTGAGGACTATGTGAAATTGATTTATGACTAGAACTTATAATATAACTGGAAAATGGCAAAATACAAAAGACGTGTGACGCCAAGATATAAAAAAAAATTACTCAAAAATTCACACAAAATGTTTGCTTCCAAGTTTATTGAATTAAAATCATAACCAACATGTCACACCGTTCAAGTCATTATCATTTTGTCATTTGTTAATATTCTCTACCGCGATATGTGCGCCTAGTACCAAAAAAGTGGATTACTGTAATGGATATACCCTTTCCGTTACATACGTTGTATATTCTGTGAAAATAGCCCTGAGGTACTTATAGAAAACTACCTGTTAAGGGATGATAAAGAAAGCAAACAAAAGCAATATATATGGTACGCGGTGGATGCTTGTTATAATTACGTTACATAAAGCTCCATACTTTTATTACAAGATCCCAGGGCCGTGAAACCTTCCTTATTGTCTGATGGACAAAGTGTAGAACTGAGTAGTGTTAGTACGTACTTCATACGTATAGAAACCTGCTAGCTTGGCCTGACGGCTTATTTCCAGGTGCCAGGTATGAAAATGTACAAACATTAGTGTACGTACTTTTTTAAATAATTTAATTTGAGAGCTGAAAGTTGAATACGTTTGAAGTATGTACCTGGGTACTAACACTACTCAATTCTACATATTTTGTTCATAAGAAAATAAGGAAGGTCTGGTGGCCCCGGGGATCTCGGATTGTTTGTTTATGTACAGCCCCGAGCGCGCGGCCTGTCCTTAGTAGTAAATGGAGGAAGTCCTGTATTTTCTCATTTTCTGCATCTACATATACCTACTGTATCTATAAGGCTCTATTTACATATACCACAACCACACTACAACCGCAACCACATCACAGTAACACACAGAAAATTAATAGTTGAATTAGGGAGTGGAATTTGCTTCCGGCGTCTGTTTCCTGACTCATACAATCTAGGAACTTACAAGGCCAGAGTGAATAGGTTCCTTCTGGGTAAGCGTGTTCCATCTTAGGCTTCGTCTTCGTCCCTTATGGGCGCGTCAGTGGCCAAACGCAAGCCCGTTTAATTTAATAAAAAAGAATTCACACGGATCACATTTTGCCATCACTATCGACCTCGTGTGTGATACCGACCCCATCGCAGCCACGTAGCAACCATAACGCAACCACCAGCTACAACATGAACAAGCGGTACAAAC
Organism: Polyploca ridens; assembly: GCA_951394255.1. Lineage (NCBI taxonomy): Eukaryota > Metazoa > Arthropoda > Insecta > Lepidoptera > Drepanidae > Polyploca > Polyploca ridens. Next base: position 10,342,422 of record OX596257.1, read on the forward strand.
ATTTTAACATTTTGTAGCTACCACAAAGCAACCACAAAAAGCCGCAGCGCGTAACCACAGCTTGACCACATTTTTTCGCTACGCTGTGGTGTGGTTGCGGTACGTAAATAGACGCCAAAAGGGGAATCTGCAACAGAAGGAAATTTGAAAATTCAGCCCCAAACGGTGTTAAAATAGGGGGGTTGCTGGTGAAACGGTGGAGGAAAGCTATTTTAGTTATACAGTTGGTATCCCTATTAGTTTCTTCTTGTAATTATCAATCTTCACCAAGCTAGGGTCGCAATTACATTCCACGTTCATTATCATTAGAAGATAACAATGGAAATGACATGCTAATAGTCTCTGTACGACCATTATTGTTAGACCCTTCGAGGACTAAAGCCCTTTAATTTTCAGGACTTAAAATGTAACGTAAATGATTTTAATGGTAAGTTTCTGGTGTGTCCATAATAATTTGTTCTCTGTTGCTTATATTAACACTAGCTTCTACCCGCGGCTTCGCCCGCGCATCCTACAGGAAACAAATGACATATTTTTCTACAACAATAAAACAAAACCAAACAACTTCATCCCGCTTCGAGGTTACTAAAAACGCTGAAACACGTATAATTTTATAGTTAGAATAGTTATAGTTCTTCACATAAATAAACCTTGAAAATGATCTCACAGGAACACATTACATGGATAAAATGTATGGATGTGTTAATCAGGATATTCTATTTCTGTGCCAAATTTCATCCAAATCCGGATGTTGAAGCGTGTGAGAGTAACATCCATCCAAGTAAGGTGTAAGGTGTAAGGTGTTGATGTTGTATCGTGATTGATTAACAAACATCCATCAATTCAAACATTCGCATTTATAATATTAGTAGTAAGATTATTATATTATCAGTGATATGAGATATCGTTTTTCAATTACGTACGTTTTTTTTATTTATTTAAACTTTTTAAATATTTTGTTACTGTATATATTTGTTATGCTATCCCATGGAATCCGTGCACTTTAAAGTAAAGTAGCCCTTGTCATTCTCTGATCCCAAAACTACCACAATGCAAAAAATCATGTCGATCGCTTTCTCTGTTCAAATAAAAAACAAACCTATCCCACGGGAACGTACATATTCCGGGATAAAAAGCAACCTATGTGCTACTCCAGACTATAATCTATCTCTGTTCCTAATTTCATGTAGAGCCGTTCAGCTGTTCTGCCGTGATTGAGTAACAATCAATCCATCCATCCAATCTTTCGCAGTAGGATATATACATTTATCTTACTAATATTATAAAGAGGAAAGATTTGATTGTTTGTTTGTTTGTTTGTTTGTTTGTTTGCATTGAATAGGCTCCGAATCTACTGAACCGATTTGAAAAATTCTTTCACTGTTGGGAAGCTACACTATCCCCGGGTGACATAGGCTACTTTTTATGACAGGAACGCGGGTGAAACCGCAGGGCGGAAGCTAGTAGATATATAAAGTTATAGTCGTTTAAATAAATTAACATTGAAAATCATTCCACAGGAACATATTACTGGGATAAAAAGAATCCTATGTCCTTCTCCATACCATAGGCTATCTGCGTGCCAAATTTCATAATGATTGGTTCAGTAGTTAAGGCGTGAAAGTGTAACAAACAAACAAACAAACACACAAACAAACAGACTTACTTTCGCATTTATAATATTATTATTATATTATATATTATATTATATATATTATATTATATATATTATATTATATATATTATATTATATATATTATATTATATATATTATATTATACAGGTCGTTGTTTTGGTCAGCGACAAGCGACTCAGGGTCGATAATACAAATGATACTGGTGCTAAAAAAAATATAAAAAAATTAAAATTTTGAAAATCATGTAATAAGCTTAAGTGTAGACATAATACTCAACGGGAGTACGAGGGAGTAAAGGGGTGGGGCGATGGCGGCTTGTGCCTAGCTCTAGTCTGTGCACGTGCCTAGTAACCATACTTTGCGGTAATTTTATTTCAAATTGAATAAGGTATTTCTCATCATATGTACAGTATTTAATGGAATTAAGTCAATTTTTGGGGAATATATATTTTGTACTACCGTTCCTGGGTCGCTTGTCGCCGACCAAAACAACACCCTGTATAGTAAGGATGGTATAATTAAAGCAAACCCAGGTTTTAAAATAGCCTCGTCTCTTTTTGTTATATGATGTTAGAAAGTGATTGAGTATCGCGTAATGTTTAATTTCTTACTCAGGATTTTTATTGTTGATACAATCAAAAAAAAATATTGCAGGAAGTTAAAATGGATGTGATTTTCTTATTTGAAGTACGAAATAATGAAAAATACATAAACATCGGCGATAAATGCTTTATGACTTAAGCTTGATTACACCCGTTTATGAAATTGTATTATTTCATATAAATTACGAGGAAAATGTTTTGTTTATAGCCATTAAGGTTTTTATTAAAAAAGTTTTGTGAATTTTAACACAGTGATTTGTGGTAACTTTCTGCGCAGCGTTGTTTACAAAGCCTTTTCTTTATACTTTTTTTTATTGTACTTAATAACTAGGGCGACAACTTCGTAGAAACTTTAAAATGATTGATTTCGATATTTAGTCAAATATTTTCAAAAGCCGTTCTCCACGTTCTGGGAGTAAAACGTACCCAAGGTAAAATTTTTTTTTTGGGAAAGATTGCTTATTGTTTGATACATATGCTAAATCAGACATACAGATAGATAGACAGAATCACTTTTTATAAAATTAATAAGGTTACTATAATGAATACCCGGGAAAAATCTATAATAACGTGTTGGGTTGGAAAAGTATTAAGATAAGAACTATTTTTCAAAATTACTTTTCCAACCCCAGTTTGTGTATTAGACATTTTATGTCCAATACACAATATCTGTTTTCTTTTCAAGACTTGTATAGAGCTTTTTATTCTGCAAATATTTTATCCCCGGACTGTGTGTGTAGGTCCAGGGAATACATAAGAAGGATGACCTGGGACCTGACATGTCTGGAACCTTTTTACCGCGCACTTAGACAATCTCATATTTTGTGTAACTTTTAGAACTATCTACAAGACGAATGGATAGATCGAATACTGAAATGCTATGCTAATTTGAGAGCGTCCTATATACTTGAAAAGCCCCTATCCCATATAATCCAACTGTCAAATCTCTTACTTCTGACTCTGACTTAATCACAACAAAATTTTAAATTGCGTTTCAGTATTTGTCCATGATATTAATACATTCTAAAAACATAACATAAGGCTTTGCCGTAGTCGAGCTAAAAAATATATATAAATACTAGCTGTCTCGCGCGGTTTCACTCGCGTCCCCGGGATATAAAATAGCCTATAATACTCGGGGATAATGTAGCTTCCTATTAGTGAAAGATTTTTTCGAATCCGACTGGTAGTTCCAGAGATTAGCCCGTTTAAACAAACAAACAAAAAAAACTCTTCCGCTTTATTATAGTAAGTATAGATTTTCTCCAATTCTTCTCAGCAAAACTTATGTCCACTAACTAAATGCATAGATTGGTAAATCATTTCAAATACGCGATGCGGAAACTGCGGGCCGAAAATTTTTAGAAAGATAATAATTAGGAAATTCAATCATAATTATTTTAAATTTCACAGTAAAGGGTTTTTATTTTCGGAACAAGTACCTATATTATATTCTCTTCATAATCTCTAAAAAGCAATTCTATGTTTCGTGTGACACATTGTATGATGTAGTAGCACTAATGCGTGTTGGTTACCAGCCCCCTGTACATTATGAGGCAGGCATTATACACTGTATTATTTTAGTGTTTTGAGCTCATTTGCCACGATGTGCGAATTGTGGTATGTATGTGCAAAAGTCATACTTGTGAATGATACATGTATTATGAAATCTGGATTAATTTTGGTCGTGAGTTCGGATAGTACAATCAACTTGATTTGGCAGTACAACGTAAGTCCTCAACCCAATTTTGTGACTAAAATGTCAAATACACTATGTCTGTCTTCTACATACCATCTTTAGCCACGCCATCGCTTACCTCGATATACGCTCAATATATTAAAAATCCAACAAAAAAGTTTTTTATTAGCTTTTTTCAAACAATCCTAACTAGAGCGAACAAAACAAAATTATTATTTATTTTTGATTTTTGATATTTTTGAAATATTAGGTTATGAATTTAGCCTATAAAATATACGTCTGTCTCACGTGGACATAATGGAGCTTCAATAAAACTCAAATTAACAGAAATAAACTGTATTGATAAAAATATAGCAAAAAACAAACTGTTTGGTACGACAGCTGATGACTATTAATTAAATGTTTTCGTGGTTCATAGATCACACGTTAAGCGCCTACAATAATATCATAGCAACATTGAGGATTGGTTCATTGATTGATCCTCTTGAGGTGAGGCGTTTACATAAACTCCCCCCGTTGAAAACTTAAGTTCTTCAACTTCTTTGATCTTCATCGGGAAGTAGTGGGCAGATTTTGACCAGCGGACGTCGGTACGTTCCTTTAGTAGTCGTCACATCAGCGACGCGGGAAATGTTATCTGCTCCGGGAAATAACTTGGTTACTCGTCCAACACGCCAACACATTGGTGGAAGCGAGTCTTCACTCAGGAGGACTAGATCGCCGACCTTCAGGCTGGCTGTGTTCTGCTTCCATTTTGTCCGTTGTTGTAGTTCTCCGAGGTACACCTTTTGCCAGGTATGCCAAAAATGCTGGCGAATTTTTTCTACGCGGGAATATCTACTCAGGCTGCTTTCACTTTTGGTGTCTAGAGCAGGCGCAGGCAACGCGTTCAGCGGTCGTCCTATCAAAAAGTGCCCTGGAGATAGGTACAGGAAATCGTCTGGTGATGAGGAGAGGGGGCATAAGGGACGACTGTTTAGGATAGCCTCCACTTGTACAAATAATGTCGTTAGTTCTTCGAACGTTAGATGAGAATGACCGATTACGCGCTTTACATGATATTTTGCCGATTTTACGCCGGCTTCCCAAATACCGCCGAAGTGAGGAGCGTACGACGGAGTGAAATTAAATTTAAAGCCTTCCTGAGTTGCAAACTCAGAGAGAGACTCAGTGTGCTTCTTTAGGAATGAGTTGAGTTCTTTAGCAGCGGCTACAAAATTGCGTCCGTTGTCGGAAAATAATTCGGCCGGCCTACCGCGGCGGGACACAAATCTACGTAATGTCATTACAAACGCATCTTTAGAAAGGTCACTCACGACCTCCAAATGCACGCATTTGTAACGCAAACACACAAAAATGCATAAGTAGCATTTACTCACTTTAGCGCCACGACCTTTCCGACTCAAAACAAAGAACGGCCCAGCGTAATCCATACCTACAGAATTAAAGGGAAAGTCTGTGGTAACACGTTGAGCTGGAAGATCTCCCATTTTAGGGCATAAAGTCTTACCTTGAGCGCGGCGACAAATCACACAATTGTTTACGACATTTCGGGCGAGGCGTCTACCGTAAAGTGGCCACACAGTTTCTCTTACTGTTGCCAACAGTAGCTGAGGGCCGGCATGCAAATTACGAAGATGCTCGTACTCAAAAAATAATTTTGTAAAATAATGAGATGATTGGAGGAGTATGGGATGTTTTTTTTCATCTGGACAGTCCGAATTGTTTATCCTACCACCTACTCTAATTAAATTATTGTCATCTATAAAAGGCGATAAGGATAAAATTTTACATTTTGAGTTTAAAGTTTGTTTTTTAGATAAAATTTTGTATTCATTAGAAAAAGTTTCTTGTTGAGATATAAAACAAAGATTATTGAAGGAATCATTTATTTCGTCAATAGTTAAATCCCCTGTAGTATTTTTTTTAGTTTTGATGTAATAAATAAAACGTTTAGCATAGCAAAATGCTCTTTTTAATCGATTCAATTTAGAAAATCTTTCAAATTTAACTACGGGTCTTAATATGGATCCAGTTAGTGTTGTTATTATAGATTTAGTTTCAGGTAGATTATCAAGTGTTTGTGGTTTTAAAGTAGGCCATTTTGTGTGATCATTTAGTAAAAAATTTGGACCGCGCCACCACAATGATAAATTTGGCAGTTGACTAGGGTTGACACCCCTAGAAATCAGGTCAGCTGGGTTCTCAGCTGTGGGCACGTATCTCCATGACCGAAAATGGGTTAAATCTTGGATTTCTCCAATTCTATTGGCCACGAAAGTTTTTAATTTAGTAGGATTACCTGACAACCACGCCAGGACTATACTGGAGTCACACCAGTGGAATATACTTTCAGGAGTATAGCGAATAGAATCTGTGACTGTTTTACACAACCGAGATGCAAGGAGCGCGGCGCAGAGCTCTAGGCGAGGTATGGATGTCGGCTTCAACGGAGCTACCTTGGACTTGGAGCACAGAAGCATCACTGTGACGTCACCATTGACATTAACCGTCCGCATGTAAACACATGCACCGTAGCCTACCTGGGATGCGTCACTGAAAGAGTGAATTTCGACCTCCGTAGGTGAGTCACAGTGTACATACCTAGGAATTTGGAGAGTGGAGAGAACAGGTAAGTTTTGAGATAAATTAATCCATAGATCTTTGGTATCATTTGGGACTGGTTCATCCCAGTCAATTTTTCGATGCCACAGGCTTTGCAGCATTAATTTTGCTTGCATAATACAGGGGCTGAGAAGACCTAAGGGGTCAAAGATTTTAAAAGAATTAGACATTATAAATCGTTTAGTTATAATTTTATTTTGTGAGGGTTTATTTATAGGAAAATGCAGCGTGTCATCATTAGGGTTCCAGCCAAGTCCGAGAGTGCTTGACGACTCGCTAATAGTTAAGTGTTCTTGTATATTAGAGGGATCTTTTAAAACTGATTGTAAATTTGATTTGAATTTTCGTAGATTGAAACAGCCTTTCTTTAACTCTTCACTTATTGAATTCTTTATGTGAAGTAACTCATTGACGTCATTAGACCCGGTAATAAGATCGTCCACATAATAATCCTTTTGTATTATAGTTTTAATAAGATTGTCGTCACACTCCTCTCCGATCTGCCACAGACATCGCGTGCTTAAATAGCTGGCACTTGCGGTCCCGTAAGTGACGGTATTTAGCTGCATTGTTTGGATCGGTAAGGACTCATTTTCTCTCCACAGAACGAGCTGTAAATTTCTATCACTGGTGTGGACCTCAATTTGACGGTACATCTTCTCGATGTCTCCGGTGAGTAGAAACCTGTACTGTCGAGCTCTTAACAAAATAGAAAAAAGAGAATCCTGTACATTTGGACCTACCATTTGCAAGTCGTTGACAGAATAGCCGGAAGAGGAGGGTGCGGAGCCGTCAAACACGACACGGATTTTGGTAGACTCGCTGGATTCCTTGAAAACCGCATGATGACACAGAAAATACGATTGATTTGGTAAGTAAACTTTAGACTTAGAAAGATGACCTAACGTTTCATATTCTTTCATAAATTGTACATATTGTATTTTTAGATTTAGATTTTTACGAAATCGCTTCTCTAAGCTCAGAAAGCGTTTTTTAGCAAGTGTGTAGGAGTCACCCAAACAATCAGGTGAGTCACGAAGGGGTAGTTTCACACAGAATCTACCTGTATTTAGTCTAGTAGTATTAATTAGGAAGTGGTTTTCGCAAGACTTTTCGGTTTCGCTTAAAAGTTTGACTTGGGGTAGCTCTTCTAGCTCCCAAAATTTTGATAGCATGTAGTCAACTTGGGATTCTTTAGACAAATCCTGCTCAGACAATTTTACATGATTAGAATAAATATTTAATGAGTTTTGATTATTTTTATTGAATGTATTAAATGAATTTTGTGTGTATGAATTATTTATTATATTGAATGAACTTTGTATATTTATTTGACCCCCTAATAACCAGCCGAATTGGGAACTAAGTAATCTAGGGTTACCTTTACCTAGTGATTTTTGTTCTCGGCCTAGAATATCCCAAAAGATATCGGCTCCTATCAACACATCAACAGGAGCTGGCTCACCAAAGTGAGGATCAGCTAAATACATATTTTTGGGTATATTTAGGGTAGACGGATCTATTGGAAAAGTTGGTAGATTCCCAGTAAGATTTTCTAGAACCAAACAAGAGAATGTTATTTTGAAATCATTAAATGAATCGCGGGATTGTAACTGCACGACACATCTTTCATTGACTGTGTTAGCGAGACAATTACCAATACCTAATATATTTAATGAAATAGGAGTTACATTTAGTGATAATTTATTTTGTAAAGATTTTGTAATGAATGTTGACTGACTGCCTGAATCTAGTAAGGCGCGTGCTAGGACTACTTCTTTAGTCACCGGATTCATGACTTCAATTAGGGCAGACGACAATAACACCTGGCTAGTAACTTCTTTAGAAAAGTTAACGATAGACCCAGGGGTTTGGATTTCGATGGAATTGGCTTCAGAGTCAGTGTTATTATTATGCAACAACGTATTGTGGCGTTCTTTGCAGTGCCTACAAGGACCCATGCGACATTCGCTGACGGGGTGCCCTTGTCGTAAACAATTTGAACATAGTTTGTATTTATTTATGTCTGCAAATTTTTCTTTTATATTTTTAGCAATAAAAGTTGAACAATCGTATATTTTATGATTTTGATTACAAATAATGCAGAGAAAAACGGGACCATTATCTTGACTTAATGAGGCAAATGATTTTGTGGTTGTATTTTGTCTGCTACTACCAGCGACACCAATTGATTGTTGTGGAAACCTAGAATAATTTTCTTTATTACGATACATAGACTCAAGGACGTGCGCACGATCAATTAAAAAAGTTTTAAATTGTTCTAGTGAAGGATAATCCTCACCAATACTATTACGCTGCTCCTCCCACTTCATCAATGTGTTGTTATCTAATTTAGATGTTAGCATGTATATAATCAATGTGTCCCATTGGGCAGTTGGTTGACCAAGGTTGGAAAGGGCGCGTAAATTTTTTGTCACATGATCAACAAAAAACCGTAATGAACTTTCGGATTCACGAGTTATTTGTTGCATGTTAAAAAGAGATTTTAAATGATAATTTATTAATAACCTTTTGTTATTATAACGGTCGCAGAGTAATTGCCATGCAATAATGTAATTAGCAGAGGACACTTCAATATTAGCAACTATGCGCTTTGCCTCGCCCTCAAGGTAAGACAATAAGTAATGAAACTTTTGAATCATGGAAATACGCTGGTCATTATGAATTAAATTCGTGAAGGTATCGTGGAACTCGAGCCAGCGAAAGAATGATCCGTCAAACTTAGCAATTTCAATTTTGGGTAATTTAACACCAATATTAGTATGGTCGAGAGTGCATTGAGCTTCCTGAAATATTGATTCACGTCTTTTCTTTTCTTGTTCTATTGATTTTAATTCATTTTGTGTATCAAATAAACTTTTAGCTATGGCGGTACATAAAATCATATCTTGCTCAACGCTTTCTCGCTCATCGATTTCGGAATCTAAATTTTCGGAATTTAATAGCTCAATCTGGGTTTGCAAATCGTCAAATTTAGTAGCCAAGCCTTCGAATCTGCTTAGTTTTAAAGATAACTCGGCAAACTCGACGCTTGTCAGTGTAGATTGCTTTGTGACTTTATCTAGATAATTCTTAAACTTAGTGATTTGGCCTTTAATCGAACTGCGTTTTGTTTGTAAATCTTTCAATGCAGAATTACTCCCGGTACTTTTCACTGGAGGCCCTGAAGACTTATTTTCTTTATCAGACATTTTAAACTAAAAATAACTTGCTAGTCACTGAGATTATGAAAGTAATAAAATTATATGTAACGTAGATACTAATAAACAACACAAAGCAATGATACACGTACGGAAGGAAAGATTAGTTAAAATAATAAAATGATTTTGTCTCACGTTCCTCACACGGCGATACCTGGGGCTTTGTTATCAGCGAAGTCAGCTGATGTACCGTTAGCCGAGCGCCGAGCGAGCGGTAGGTATGCAACCGGCCGACTTGCGAACCTGGAATTAGTAGGCAAATCTTCTCAATATCGCGCAAAAAACTGGTGCGAAACAATGGAAATTGAAATGTTATGATGTTTTTTAGTTTATTATTATGATTTAGTTAATTATCTTCTTAAAAAATGCGAAAATGTACAAAATTTGGAATTAATAATTTTTCGAAGGTAGGTTGGTAACCTAGAATTTGTGCAAATTGTGTGTAATTACACAATTTGCACAAATGGATTTTGATCAAAATTAAGGATTTGGCACAGGATGGATTATTTAGGAAGTAAGGATGGATAAACAGGGCACTTATCTGATGAACTATGCTGCCAGGTGATGCTTTTCATGCGTCACTGCCCGGCGGTGTTCGAGATAGGTATCCTTGGCTTTTCCTCCAAATCTTCTGGATTCTGCTGCTGTACTATTTCTATTTTGGAGTACAGTCCTGTGACGGTCGCCAATTTATGTCTCACGTGGACATAATGGAGCTTCAATAAAACTCAAATTAACAGAAATAAACTGTATTGATAAAAATATAGCAAAAAACAAACTGTTTGGTACGACAGCTGATGACTATTAATTAAATGTTTTCGTGGTTCATAGATCACACGTTAAGCGCCTACAATAATATCATAGCAACATTGAGGATTGGTTCATTGATTGATCCTCTTGAGGTGAGGCGTTTACAACGTCCAAGGAAAGTTGGACGGAACCCTCGCGGCTTCAGTGCGCGAGTTAGGCTCTGATACACACTCGGCCGGCTCTATTTATTTTATGACGAGTTTCAATGATACACAATACGAGTTGTCGCCGCTTCTTAAGGAGCAGTTAGGAGCATGCAAACATCCAAGTTTCTTCACAACATTAAGAACGAACTTGAGGGGAAGTAACAAAAAAAAAACATCTGAATAGCGTACCCCAAGAGAGAAGAGAGACATCCATCATTCCTTTTGAGGTGCTCCCCCAGACACGACAAGAATTTTTACATCGCGTGTTCTGATAAAAATATTGTTATTGTGAGAATTTGTTTTATAATAGATACAATTGCTAGGTTATATTATGTAAAATACAATAAACTAAAGAAATCGTAGATTTGTAATGATTTTATTAAAATAAATAATTTACAGTAACACTGAAGTCCTGTTCAAGTGGCCTTTTATTTTTTAACAATAAATTATCTTGGTTTTTATTGTTACTAAAGCAATTAATAAAAAAACATTTACAAAACTGCGAGACAACTGATAAAAATGCGATAATCTGTTAAGTATTTACTCCATTTTATTATTTTAACGGTTTTAAGCACACGAATGTAAAGGAATAAGAAGATAGAGCTTTTTGGAAAATGCTTTAACATGTACATGTCCTAAGGGAGAGTCTCTATGAAACAAGGGATGTGACATTTCCCAGTGACGGGCTTGTGCTAAATGAGCCGAGAATACAGGTGAAACGTGTACTGATACTACACTAGTACGCTTAAGTTATCTTTTTTTGTGTTGATTCAGCAAAAAAGTCACTCGTACAACTCCAGCAAGTAAAACACTTATTTCACAAATCTAATTGTTACACTTAGTTAACGAAATTTTCCTACTCTCTATTTCTTAATTCTGCGTGATTTATATCATAATATTATCAATATTATATCATAGAAATGTTCATGTCCCATGTCTAGTTCAGTATTACACACACCTCACATGATCACACATCTTCACACACACCTCCGCACATATACACAAACACACCCCCACACCCTACACACGCATAGAAATAGTCAGCATTCTTTGATATAATAGTCTATTACGATATCGAGTAAAGAAATAGGTAGGTAGATATAATAAAGGTTCAAGTGTCCATTGAACGCGGTCATACAGGTCAAGGAATACTTTCGTGTGAAATGTAACAATTTCTTTTCAAAGAAAGCATTATTGGTGATGATAGAGCATTGTTATAATATCGTGAAATATACTTCAGTGCTTCTTTTTTGGAAAGGTCGATTGAGTTGAATTCACGTCAATGACTCTGCCAAAATATTTTGTATCCACATAATTTAAAAAAATAACACGATTGTTCTTGTACGAAGCCTAGTAGAAAATTCTAAATCTAGGGTAGAATACACCATTGTAGATAATGTGATGACTTAAGTTTCATAAATGTTTAAAGTTGTAATAAAGTTATTCGTAAAAATAAATGAGAAGAACACAGAAGTCTGAGAATTTTATACTCAGTGTCGAATTTAATGCAGAAAATATTTTCCCAAACATGATAAATAGTTTGAAACTTATAAAAACTTACACAGAATCTTATGAAAAATAAGACTTATGTAGATTAGTTTTAAAGTTTTAAAGTTCTACGTTTACTTGGAGAAAATCTGTCTTTTATATTAAGGTGGCCCTCTGTGGCCGGCGCAACTTCAACGCAAGCATAGTCTAAAAGCTTGTTGTTTCATCCAACGTAATGTTTGACTGCGAAAAAAGAGAGACAGCATCAGGGCCGTCGGTAATCAGTCGGTAAATTCCGCTGATCACTCGCGGCCGCTTCGCTAGGTCGTCATTCATGATTTCGCATTCATAAAACTTGTTCCAGGAGTATACTTCTTGTGAAAATATCTTACAAGTTTGTGAAAAAAAAAGTTAGTTATTTAGAATCTCCAATACATTTGCAAGCCTGGTATCTAAATGTTTTCTTTACTTTTACAATTTATAGGTACACTAGCAGACCCCCGCGGTTTCACCCGCGTACGGTTTGAATTTTTTTGCACGGAACACAAATTATTTTTCAAAAATAAAAGTAGCTAATTTACAGTATTACCCAACTGATAAGGCGCGTCGTGAATCTTCTTTCGCACAGAAAAAAAAGTATGGCCCCGAAGATTAACGAAAGAATGCTAAAATCTTACAATCCACTTTAAATCACTACTATAAGGTTCATAATACAGTGCAGCTGTTAGTTCCGTCTCACTCGCAAGTCACGCCCCTCCGCACGGCGCGCGCTAACATGGCGGCAGCTGCCGACCAATAGCGGTTTCCCGCGCTTTGAAAATGTACAAAAAGTATCTTCTGCGCAGGTACATCGGTAAGCCATATCATTTTGGGTACTACTATGGTACTACTGTACTCCTTATAACATCAACTATGAACCGGAACCACCGGAACAGACAGACAAAAATGTTTAAAAACTTAATCCAAAAAAGTTAACTCATCACATAAAAGCTTGGTGCAATGTGTAGATAGAGAATTGTAGGTAGATAGGCTGTCAGCGTATAGCGAAGAAGATAGCGATAGTTCGACATATCGACATAATTACATATATATTTGGATTTTTATCGTATTTAGACGAAATTATCTATAAAATTTGCTATATTTGTTATTTGATATTGACAGAATATACACTTGAGTTGACTTGACTTTTAATCCTTTGATTTACTTACTGTATCAGTTAGGAAAAAAAACTACTGACCGATGAAAGGTTATGTTTGGTTCATTTCATTCACTACGGCTTCTACAGCCAATTACACAACAATTCACCATCACTACACACTAAACAATATCATTGAGAATATATACAAAGCAGCGTTGCCAGATTTTTTTCGGTCACAGCAGGATTTTGTAACACCGTGCGTAAAAAAAGCAGGATTCTATCGCCGAAAGCGGGACATACTAAAAAAACCGGCCAAGTGCGAATCGGAATCACATACCGAGGGTTCCGTAGAAAGTTGTAGGTACCTATGTTAATAGTTCAATAATCACGGGAATCGATTCTTGGAGATTTTTCCCCTTTTTTCGATTATGTTATTTTCCACAAGACGCCGAGAAATGTTTCACCCGTACGTTGTTGACATACCGAAAATACGGACACAGCGTTTTGTATCCTCATTTATAAAGCGGACAGATGCAAGTGAGTGGAACTTGCTTCCGGCGTCTGTGTTTCCTGACTCATACAATATAGGAACTTTCAAGGCCAGAGTGAATAGGTTCCTTCTGGGTAAGCGTGTTCCATCTTAGGCTTCGTCTTCGTCCCTTATGGGCGGGTCAGTGACCAAACGCAAGCCAATTTAATTTTAAAAAAATGTTATAATATAATGGCAATTTATTCTTCATTTTGCAATGTAACTGAAAAACGCTTTTCGGATTTCTTCCTCTACTTGTGCTACATGGAATTGCTTCTTACCAAATTGTATGATTTTAGGTCAACGGGAAGTACCCTGTAGGTTTTGATTCCCTTGCGAGCGTCAGAATATGCGGCATATACGGCCGTATCATTTGATTGCGTTAACTTAAAAGTTTGTTTTTTGTATGTCACAGTGACATTTAGCGCACATTGGCGCGGTTCTCCTTAAACACCACTGTGCTGTTTAAGACGCGTCACGGGAAAGCTGTTGCCATTTCTGTGCAGTGGTGTATTTATTCCCACTTCTACGTCCAACGATGATGATGATGAAAAGCGGGACTGAATCTGACACGCGCGGGACATTCAATTTTGGGCAAAAAAACGGGACGTCTGGCAACGCTGATACAAAGTCACAAATTGCATACAATTAGGGTTTCACTGCTCTCATCAACAAATATTATATATACACAAACTTTTTTGATCTCAACGACACTGAGGTCAAACAATAAAACCCTATACGCGAGATACGGACAAACAATTCACTTAAGTCCTGCTCACATATACACGTTTTGACATATACGTATCCTTGACCTGTCTACCTGTAATTCTTCGTCTACGGTGCAATGCAATACTCTTTAAAATAGGAATGTCAAATATAAAAGAATATTTAAATCAAAAGCACTAAGGAGTATTGATATCAACTTCGATGCAAATCACCCCTAAAATAACTTTCTACCCATGTTTGACCCCGTTAGGCGATGAGTTTCAATAAAATACGAAACACGTCTTCCATCAATTCTTTTAAAGACTGTTTATGCAAATTTTGAAGTAGATCGGACCAAGGAATCACGTTGTCCCATACAAACTTTGCCCCCGTTTTTCACCCCCTTAGGGGTTGAATTTCGGAAAATCCTTTCTTATCGGATGCCTACGTCATACAAAGAACACACACTCCAAGTTTCAGGTCTCTGCGATCAGCGGTTTGGGCTGTGCGTTGATTGTCAGTCAGTCATTCAGGACAAAGCATTTTATATGTATAGATTAGATATGGCCAAAGTTCAGGTAAAAACGCTGTTTTTCGGAGGCTTTGACTGAATTTGTTTCACACTTTTTTTAATTTCGCCTAGATACACGGCTAGATATAGTGCACAAGATACTAATTAAAATTTGTTCAAAACATCTAACGAAAAATGTTTAACAACGCCATAATAAGTACAGAGGTTTTGTATGAAAAGTATGACGAATTGAGTCCTCTTAATACTTTATGTAATTTTAACTAGAACATATTTGTAGTGATGTCTCATTGTTAATACACATCACAATTTTAAATCTGTGAAATAAACATTGCCATTAATCGCATGCTGATGTATGAAGTAATACAAAAATATTTACACCTCACATAACTACATATGCTACGTCGTAGACATTTTCGTAAACCTGCTACGAATAACATCACACAAATCAACACATTCAGTATAAGTTATCCCAAATTGTAGTAAATTAGTGGCAATATTGATTGAGCTACATGGTGTAACACTTTGAAGTCAGCGGTTGATTGATTGAAGAGCCCCCGGAGGGCGGAGCACGTGGTGACGTAACACGAACGCTCTGATTGGCGCTGACCTGCAATCTGTAAAGCTTTGTGCTGATCGTGATATTCTTCATGTGTGAAGTACTCACATAGTAATAAGTGCTGTAAATTGTGAAAACATATATAGCCACTGTATATTTCACTGATGTATAATGTTCGCCACCCAAACAAGCCACTGTATACTTCACTGATGTGTATTGCTAGCCACAAAGAAAGCTATAAAGGCTTATCTGAATCGCCTATTAAACAAAAATATGTTTGGGTGGTATAAAAAACTTTTAGAAATGTCTTCATCATTCCTATTTATCTTCTCCATTACAATGGAGGGTAAATGAAGTGAAACTACGTTAGGTAAAGAAAATAAGATACGGCAAGAAACATTCCAAACTTATAGGTAAACATGTACTGTACCTACCAGGTTAACATAAAGCTTAGCAATAAATAATACGCTATCGTTGTTCAGTTCAAAAAACAATTTATCGGGGGCCTATAAAGCGACTTTTAGCAACAAAACTTATCTGACCAGCTTCGGAGGTTAAGCGACGAAGCCAGTAAACGGCCTCGGGGGTATCGTTCGACCAACTCCCGTGATTTACAACGCTTGTTAGGTACAAAGTTACCATAGAACGTTCCTCTAGTGCCCTTTATTCACCAGAAATATGCGGGCGATATTGAATTAAACTTGCACAGTTGAAATGTATAATAGTTGCTGAAACTTTGCACTTAAATATTCATTTGTGATTAGACCCCAGACTGTCTGGGTCTGCCAGAATAAATTATCAAATAAATGAACTGTAAAAATTGGATATTTTCTTTGCAAGACTTCTTTTGCAATTTGTATTGTAAGTTTAAAATTGTATTGACAGTAGGTATAAATGGTACGGTTTCTTTCAAATTAAGTAAATTTAATAAAAAAAAATATACTACTAAGGTAGCAAATAAGCGCACTGTGGCCTGCCTGATGGTAAGCAGTTACCGTAGCCTATGGATGCTTGCAGCACCAGGGGTATCACTCGCGCGTTACCGACCATTCAAAAAAGTATTTTATGTTCAATTTAGATATGCGGTTTTAAAATCACCAACGCGCGGTTATACCTCTAGTGTTGCAACAGTTCTTGGTCTACGGTAACCGCTTACCTTCAGGTGGGCTTAGTAGGGCAACCATTGTGAAAAGATAAGACATATTGCGGCTGTTATCGCGTGAGTTTTTCTATTAAAAGCAATGGCAAAGAAGGGATAAAAAGTACATTGTTTATCTGATTTTTCACAAAGCTTTGACAAGAATTGACTTTCAGCATGAAGAACCCAACATGTGTTTCAAAAAGATGAAATCTCAAAGTATCCCTTACAATAACCTTGTATGTGTATATTTATTCGATATCTGTGGGATTGTAGTTATACTGTGTACATTTTATTGGTTTTGTATATCTCGAATATGGTATAGAGGAGCTCGCAATATTCATTGGAAAGTTGGAGGCTTCTACTCAATGCTAATAGCTTTTATATCAGGTACACACAAGTTCCTTTTAAATTATGGGTCACTAATAAATAAAAATCTTATGAAAATGTTAACGATGTAAAGAAATCATATTTTATATTCATTCTAAATCATATTCTTCCATAAAAACCTCAATCTAAGACTACCGATCATTCCAGCCAAAACAAATCGTTCAATGGCCACTTTTGGTCGGTTCAAAAATATTTAATACGAGTGAATGCCCACATTTATTACAGGGAAATTTGATCCTGCCTTTACGTGAGAGGAAACTGAAAAAGGACTATGGCTTGGATTCCGTCCAACGGTTGACCCAATATCGAATTCGTACCTTGTATTGATACGGTTTCTCATCCTCATTACCAGGTAAAAACAATTTTATTTACTCGCGTTGCGTTCACCTTATTTACTGAAATATTATTATTAATATTACGCTTATTTACAAGAATAAACCTATATGTGATTTTTATGACAGGACTAGTGGCTTGTAGCGGCAAGCGCCGTCCAATAGTTTATCTAGTGATTGTAAAATTTTCTTTAACGCATACGAATTAAAGGCCTCGCATGGCAAGGTAGATGCCGAGGCATTGCTGCGATGGAGCGGTGCTGACATATTGGGCAATGACCTTTACTTTGATGAACCTAGCCGCTTGCACGTCAACTCTCTTAATATGTGTTGATTCTACAACTTATGTGAAGGAAGAAGAACCCCTAATTACGCACATACATATCCTTTACGACCCACCCTACGTTCACACATGTAGTCCCAAATCCTGTTTGTTGACTTTACCGCCTGAATCTGTCTACTTCGTTTGACTGCCGCGATACCTTAGATTTTTTTCTTTTGTATTCATTTATCTGTACATGGAAACGCGTAATTGGCCTTCTCTTTTGTTTATACTTACCTTTGTTGTTTTGAAAAAATAAAATGAAAGTAATCAGTATGTTCTTACTACGAAAATAAGATTTCCATGTAATTTCTAGCTGTTAAAGATCTCATAAATAGGTGACATCACGGGCTACACATCGAACTTTCAAGCGGTGTATGCAAATGTCCGCCTCGGGGGATGACGCCCTATAATCTCTACAGAACCATTATTTGACTGATTGATAACGTAAGTGTGACGTGCCGTCAACGTAATTAATGTGTATGAAATTTTCAGACTATATAAGTATCTAGCCTACTGGATTTATATTTACACACTTTCAGCATTCCATGAAATAAAATAATAATAAATTGAATTCTTTCAATAATAATTGACAGTGGAGTTCTGCACTCGAATTCGGAGAATTAATTTCTGGGACACCACTCGGTGATTATAGAATATTTATTTTCCAATATCATTATGTAAATCAGTGTTTTTAATTTATTTTTATATTTATGAGCAATTTCCTTCATCACGGGTGACCTATTACGTTAATGGAGTAGGTAAATTATTTAGCAGATGGCGCAAATAAAAATAGAAGGAAATAAACAAAATTTCTGTCAATTTATAGTATATAAACAAATAGAAGGTAAATAAAAGGAATTTTAATCGTTATTTAATTAAATATCAACTTAAACTGCTTGAAAATTCAGAACAAGTTATGGCAAACAGGCAGGCCGTATGCTTGTTTGCCACCTTAGTGGTATAAAAAAAAAAAAATCAAATTGTTTTGTTCCCTTGAATGAATATAGGAGCTCCTACAGGAAATTTTCAAGATGCACAGAGTGCACAACGTTAAACTTTGATTGAGTTAACTTTAATGTATGCATATCATTAGTTCGTTAGTTTTTAATAAATGCATAGTTTAATCTTTTTGGTTATCATAATCACTTTTATATCATCATCAGCATAATAATCATAACAAGTCAACTGGTTTAAAAAAAAAGTTTTGATAAATACTGTCTAATTTAGTGGGTACACGACTTAATGAAAGCATCTGCTACGTTATTCTTGTTCCATCAAACCTTAAACTAATAATAATGTCTTTATACAGCCTAAAAATATTAAATACGACAATTCATTAGAAGAAGCACTCAGTAAAATAAATGGCTCTACATTAATTTAATCTTTTTTCTTATTTGCTACTGTCCTCACTTCAATATTAAACCGCAAGGATCCAAGTTTATCTCTTTTTGGTCCAGCGGGAGATTATGACGTCTGGCTGTATTTTCAGTAGAAATTGTCCGTCGCCCGACTTTTTAGTCTCCCGACAGTCGGGAAAAAACCTCTCTTGATCTTGACTGATGGTGCTCCTGTGGCGGTGGCGGCGCGTGGGGGTGCAAACGATTACTACCATTACTCTCCGCTTTTTATAACCTTATTAAATGTTGCCAGAATAGACTGAGATGCTTTTTATTATACCCATTTTTTGCTTTCATCTATGTAACTTTAGATCGTAAACTGTAGAGTACGTCGGTGAAGTATCATATTATTTCGGCAGCTGAATATTGTATTCGTAAAAAATCTTTAAATAGTATTCTTGAGATTAGTTCATAGTTCCTTGACTTATAGGGATCGCTAATCTAATTATATTTTGCCCGAGGGGCGTAGAGAGTCCTAGACTAGTCAAAGATGTCAAATACACGCCTATATTAACCGATATTTGATTAAAATACTTATTCTCTGCGAAAATTAGTTTTCATTTTATGTATTAAGACCACGACAAAAAGAAATTTCAAAGCAGTGTCCTTGAATTATTTGGTCAAGTTGAAATGTAGTCGAAATTATTATATGTAGGTACTTTTACGTAAAACGACCTAATTCGTGCGGTGAATATCACGATCTCTTTAAGTATCTAGCTATTCATTTGAAATTAGAACAATTTTTTGTTTAGATTTATTATATAAGGTGCTAATAAATTTGTGAACTTGCTCTTGAGGGATGAATGTATAGGTCATTAGTAATCAAAAAATAATATTAGAAAAAAATCCGAGGGTAAACAATTTTTTTTTCTTTAATTTGCATATAGACTCCATAAAAGTTAAAGAATTTTTTTTTTCCCACGGTTTTTTTTCTAATATTATTTTTTGATTACTAATGACCTATACATTCATCCCTCAAGAGGAAGTTCACTAATTTATTAGGACCTTATATAAGATGAATTGCTTAAAATAAGGTTTATCTAAAGATTGAAAAATCGTCCCTTGAAGGCTATAGCGCAAAAAGTACTATGTATATAGTAACACTGTTTTGCATTTGCTTTAAATGTGAGTAACGTTCGAGATTCTGGTTTGGAAATGCTTGGAATATAAATGCTCTCTGGTCACATCTGTCCATTATACGGTGGGTGCGGTAAATGAGTTCTCAATTGGAAGCCCCGCATTATGTAAATAGCGATGTTATCCGGCCGGTTAAATCGATGACCGCATATTTGTCCCTTTCCCAATAAACGTTGTTTTACTGGTGTTTAATTATCCTTCCCTCTTGATGGGGTTATAAAGCAGATTGAGCCGCAAAAATAGCTATTATATGTATATTTTTTATTGAAATACAACGTTCGAAGGTTATCGTGCTTTCGTTGTATGAAAAAATCGCGAGGAAACCATAGCTCGCATGGTAGCTGTCTGTCTGTCTATTTGTTACCTTCTCACGCCTAAACCTCTGCACCGATTGCTATGAAATTTGGCACGTAGATAGCCTATGGTATGGAGAGGGAACGCAGGTAAAATTGTGGGGGGCAGCTAAAGGTGGGTCTACTCTACGCGAACGAAGCACGGGGAACGCGCTGCGTTCGCGTAGCGCAGACCCAGAAGCAGATGTAGAATTCGTGGCAAGTTCGCGACGCTGCGAGGCGTATTCGAATTTTCACTGATGTTCTCTATTAGTTCTATTGTATAGCTATCATAAAAAGTGCGCGCCACATTCACATCTCGTCTCGGTGTGAGCTGATCCTAATACTCCTATTATATCACGAGAGCCCTGAAATGATCTCTATTAATAATTATTTAACGTTGATAATTGCTTATTTGGTGATCCTAGTTAAGCAAGGAAGTGTCAGCCCACATCTCCTGAAACACGTGATACCTTGGAGTAGGGTTTAGTAAGGGGTTTAGCAAGTAATTAGTTGTCCTAACTATCTATTGTGTTATTAGTAACAAAACGTTAGCCTTCTGGAAGTGAATTATGGGGGCTTATTGTGATCATTTTTCATTTTAAACAATTTTAGTGGTCTAATGGCCTTATACATATAAAAATAAATTGCACTATAATTAAAAAAAAAAAGAAATTGTTGTTTATTTTTATTATTATCCCGTTGGTTCTCGCGAGGGACGCGTGTCTTGTAATAACAATTGGTCATTGTTATTGTTTTAAGAGCCTAAGTATTAGTCTGGTAGTCTTTCTTATTAGTAATAGCAATTGTCTAGTTGTCTACTCCAGTGAGTAGGTAAAAGCTGAGGTGGCTATTTGCTTCATACAACTCTACATGTGTGTATTGTATGCTGCTGTTATGAGTCCAAAATAGCAGATCAGAACAGAACACAGCAGGACAGCATAGAATATAAGTTGTGGTTCTTTCTTTTTACTTTACATTTTTTGTTGCAAATCTCACAGAGTAATAAAAATAAGTGACAACATCACAATCGGCCTTATCGTTAAAACGTGTTCGTCCTTTGGGTAATATAGGAAACGATATTAAGATTTAATTTATGATATTCTCACAGACTTTCTAAAGCCACTTTTGTAATGTTTTTTTCTAAACTCAGTCCAATCCAGACGACTAAGCTCAGCTATATTTATTTCCATCACACTTACAGTTTGAACAAAACAACCATTGCAGACAGCATTGTTTCTGGACGTCTAGCTATTCTGGGCTTGGGAATCGGTATAGGTACTTAGAAATCTGTACGTAACTTTAGACGCTGGCTTGTTAGCCATGTTTGTTTTAATATTATTTAGGGATGTATGTTTAGGATACTAGGGTAAAGAGCTAAAGTAGTAATGATAAATTAGGATAAGTTTAATTTTAAAACTTAAGTTTTGGAAAATTTAAATTTGCCGTGCTGCGTATAAAGCAAAATAACAATCTTAGAATTGAAATTTACCCAAGTAAATAGTATTTAAATGAAAAAATATTTTTATATGGGTATTTTCATTATATACGCGAGGGTTCTGCCTGAGCAAAAAGATAATGGAATGAAATTTCCTCGATAGAAAAAAATCACAAAGCTACCTCTAATAATAATGAATTTTCGGTTTTATTCGTTCATGGTGTATCTAATTAAGACAAAAATTCGATAAATAATATCACTAACATATGACCTAGGGCTGCTACTAACGATTTTTTAAAATATTCTATACTTTACGAGTTATTTAGATAAGAAGCGCTTCGTTCATTTTTGTGCCGCGAAACACGCTATCTCCATCTCATCTCCACGCGAAGATTAGACATAAGTTTGTTTCATCTGACATTGCGATATTTTTCTGGCTTGGTACGCACTCTTAAACGGCAAATTTAAATTTTCCAAAACTTAAGTTTTAAAATTAAACTTATCCTAATTTATTATTACTACTTTAGCTCTTTACCCTAGTATCCTAAACATACATCCCTAAATAATATTAAAACAAAAAAATCGTTAGTAGCAGCCCTAGGTCATATGTTAGTGATATTATTTATCGAATTTTTGTCTTAATTAGATACACCATGAACGAATAAAACCGAAAATTCATTATTATTAGAGGTAGCTTTGTGATTTTTTTCTATCGAGGAAATTTCATTCCATTATGTTTTTGCTCAGGCAGAACCCTCGCGTATATAATGAAAATACCCATATAAAAATATTTTTTCATTTAAATACTATTTACTTGGGTAAATTTCAATTCTAAGATTGTTATTTTGCTTTATACGCAGCCTTAAAGTTCAACTAGTCGATGTTTATCAATAACAATTATTTTTAATTACTTATTTGGAAGCGTAGTTGAATTTGGCTCATTTTCAATTCACATTCCTTTTACATACTCTTATTAAGTATTCAATTATACAAGCTTCACTAATTTTGTTAACAAAAAGTCGTATCAAAATTCTAAACTCAGATTACTCTTTGTCCGCACAAACAGTAATTTACTTATAAGCATTTTATAATTAAATATAACTAATGTACATTCCTTATAATCATTGGACCGAATACGCAAGTGAGAATTGCTTTTGTTGTAGCGAGAAAGAATTTTTATACGAAAGCATTTTGGGTTCAAATATTTGTTATAAGGTTTTTCGTCGACTTTTTCTTTTCAAGAAAAGCAACGAGCATGTTATAAGCCTGCTCTATGTCAGTATCTCATTACACGTAATAAGTAAATGCAATGTTTTTGAGGCTTTTATCTTGTTTCTTTTGACTCACTGTCACCTCCGCACGTTGGAGTAATTCTTAGGCCTGGGTTAGTACGCGCGAAATATCAAGCCTGAAATCGTCATATCAGTCCATAATAAAGTGACTTATACACCTAGATTAATTATTTTGAACGTTCTTAAACGTTTGTAGCGGTCACAATGATAGGTCGACGCAACGAGCGTTACGATATCTGCCCCCCATTGTGGTCGCTGCAATCGCCGCTGCCGCTGTAGGTTTAGCTCCCGCCCGTAAACTGTAGATTCTCACATAGGCTATTTGCTCCATCATAGTTCTTCTACTTGTTAGGTAATTATTTAAGCTAAAGATAACTTCATAAACTCCAAGACATAAATGACAGGTCACCCTTTTAGTAACGAGTTGTATTAACTATTGTTAATCCCCTTGGTCATACCATCTGCCCAAAGGCGGTATATGAGCCACCTATATCATCAAGAAAGGTAGATTACCTCTATGTTTCAAATGTATTATTTAGCCGGAAGATAAACATTTAGTTACGTGTGTAATTAAGCCGTAGATACAACATGTACCAGGGTTTGATAAATAGCTTGGGAGGAAACGACGAGCCATCATGACATGCAGGATTACTGCACGGTACGCCCGCCTCGGATCCGGACAATGGCGTCAGTTTGCGAATCACGCACAGATTATAGAATCTATATTACTTCGCAATACTTTCTGCCAGTTCATCGTTATTATCTATTCCCTTCAATATGTTTTTTACTTTGGAATATCTCTTGCAAACGGTTCGTTAACGTTCTTTTCATGTATTGAAAATAATGAATTTATTATTATTATTATATTTATTATATTAATAAATGATTTTATGTCACTAACGCTATTTCGAAAGTTTCTTTCTGACTGCTCAAATCGTGTCTTTGGTTGTGACTCTATTTTCAAAAGTAAAATATCAAGTCAAGAGCATTAACTTTTTGCAGCACTTGTTTTCCGAAAAGAAAATTTGAATTGTGAATTGCTACGAAAAAAAAATGACAAAGGTAAAAACAATCGTGGGAGCGACTGGACGTCTTTCGAATGTTCATTAATTATTCATTTATCAAATAAATTTTACCTTTCATTACAAATATTTGACCGTAAATGTATTATTCATATAATTTATTTCCACAACATTGGGAATTAAAATGAACAGGGGTAAAATCGTGTGAAAAAACGTTTTTTTCGGAAATTCCCGAATAATTTAGCAATAAATTATGTTGTTCAGTGGACGTTGTTACTGTGTCTAGTACTTTTGAATGAGAATCGAAGTAATATCCTGTGAGGTTACAATAATATGTACAAAAAAAGCATAATTTTATCTTCCATGAGGTTGTTTTCCTTCTTACTGATAGGATCTTTAGTGTATAATGTTATAAAAAGCTTCCCATTGGTGCCGATTCTGTTGTAAATCGCATTAAACTAATTTTAGTCACATCTCATCACTTTCTTACGAACATTATTGAAAAAGGATAGAACATATTTTAAGTTGTAAAATTAATCTTTGCCGTCTTATTTTGCGTGTATTTAGGCGTAACCACGATAGATGGCGACTAAATTTATATTGAAAACAAGCATTGGACTAATTTGACAGGACTAAATTTCTTACATCTTTGTTTCTTATGTTCTTTGTTAGAAAGAGACATAGTGAGATTAAAATTAGTTTAGTTGTGAACAACAGAATCAGGGCCAGTATGCGACCTTTATAAATAAGGACGGAACAAGGAATTTTAATCATCGGTTTGGAAGGGAATTTAAAAGTGTTTCCGTGTTCCTAATAAGTTTAACATACTAAAATGTTCGAAGTAAATGTTTACAATGAACATAATAAGCGTAAACCTAAGTCTAAGCTTTGAAACGTTTAAGAATCGTTCAAATATTTGATTGTCAACAAAATTTTGGTGTGTTAATATTATAATTTATTAAAAAGTATTGCGTATTTCCATAATATGTTTCTCTCATTTGTTTTCATAATAAGCCAGATTTAGTTATAAGATATTCATTGCTACTGTAGGTAACTAACTAATCGCTAGTTATAATTCATTCTCAAAATAGCATTTAGGTATATCCCATTAGCAAATGAGTCTTGTGAATATTTCACCCAGATATCATCTTTAAGGGACTCCAAATTAATAGAGCAATTTACAAATCGTTCGAGCAGATAGCATCATTGGTTGGGAGGGTGGCCTTATCGGGGTTAGGTTAGTCTTCGTCAGCCTGAAGGCACTCAAATATTTGTCTCAATCTATTTACGAGGTATTCGGTGATCCTATTACAGATTATGAGGTGATGTATACGGGAATTATCTTTTAAATTGTTTGCGCTAGCGTTTGTATGGTGTTTAGGTAGGTGAGTAACTAACTCAACACAAGATGAGTTTTTTATGTTGTTGCTTCAATGTATAGTAAGTAACGACTATAAATTGATTTCGATATAGTATCTATGTAGGGCTATTGGTAAAACACTTAAAACCTTGCAGGACTTTGTTAGGCTAACATCATAAACAAAAACTTTTGTTCTAAGACTTTTTACAAAACCAAAAAACAAACTTTCAATATTTCGTTGTTCTATCTAACACATAGCAATTCTGTATTTTGTTGTACTTACACCTCCCGTGTACTGTCACTCAGTATTTTGCTACGCATAGAGTTCGTAACATTTAGAGCGTTAAATATTCAATAAATAAAGGATAGATGACTCGATCTGAACGTGGGTACTGAATGAACGATATATTTTTTATATTGTCAGAGATTTATATTTACATAGTAGCTAGATAATAACACTTCCAATTTCTCTTTCTTTTTTGTTTTTAGTTACTTACCTTTATAACGTGCCAGCTAAGATAAATTCGTTTATTTACTTTTCGCAGCCTGTACGGAACACTACAGAGTATTTTTTCAGGTTCTGTAGACACTGAGGACCCTTATAATCTCGTTACTAAGGCCCCACCGCCGCGTATTATTTTTAAGCCTCAATCTTCCTTTATTTTGCCACACTTTGAAGACGTTTTCTAGAAAACTAGCTGTCCCGCGCGGTTTCACCCGCATTCCCGGGTAGTAAAATCAAATCAAAATCAAATGAACGTTAGGTACACTTGGACACCGGTTCGGAATACACTTAAACTGACTGACATTTATTTTGTGGATCTTTCTTTAGCCTAAGTCCTTCTCCATACTATAGGCTATCTGAATGCCAAATTTTATCGCGATCGGTACATTAGTTTTTGAGTGAAGCTTGAACAAACAAACAGACAAAAAATCAATTGTAGCTGTTTGGGGTAAGTATTAAGTAGGTATATAATAACACCAATACATACCACTTACTTTTCAAAAAATATTTAATTATAATGTAATGCATGGATATTTTTTATTTCGTAAGAGTATAGTAGACGACTAATGATAATCTCTATACAAGGGTATGTTTTATCTTTTGTTTCAAATGTAATAATATTACAATTAAATGAGGGGTTTGTGTAAACAATATAATTACCATAATTAATGATACATTACAGACTCTTTGAACACAAACAAACCTAATTAGGCATCAACGAACAATGCAGTTAATTAATTATACGGTATCGAAAATGAATATAACAAATACATAGTTTATATTTATTTAATTCTAACAAAGTAAAACATTATTCCTGCTAGTGTTTATTTTACTTTTAGATAATTTCATGCGAGTTTAAATGCATATTTCTAACTTTAAATGAGAAATAGGTTTTTTTTTACTGTTTATAAGCCTGTGTTTGACCGAAATCTCACCATGGTAAGTGATGATGCGGCCGAAGATGGTAAGCACATAAAGCTTAGAAGGAACTGGCTCTCAAGTGCAGCTGTCGGAACACCCCGAAAGGTGCTTGGCGACAGATTTTCAACTTGAGGGTGGTATCCAGCCAGGAGGGTACTACAAAGTACCCTACCACCGTGCTATGGTTTCCTCACGATGTTTTCCTTCACTGAAAGCTCAAGCTTATTGTAGGATTCGAACCCGGGACCTTCGTCTCGGTATCCGACGTCACTACCACTGAGCTATCATCGCCTTACTGATTGTAAGGACTTAGCGATGATTAGGTACGAAAGGAAAGAATAATACATATTTTTATAGAGTTTGTATGTATGTGTATCTAGAAGTATTTATAATATCAGCTTCTTATATTCCTCCCAACACACCTAATGACTTATACATTGGTTATTTAGATGCATTAAATGGTGTTTTAAACAGTCCAGATGTAGACGGAGTGCTTTTTGCTGGAGATTTTAATCTACCTTCTTTGAACTGGATAGACAAACATACTTACATGGAATGTTTGCCTCTCAATAAAGTTTCAACATTGGGACGTTACCTACTTAATATCTGCTCTGAACTCAACGTCAAGCAATACAATCCTTTCAATAACTGCAAAAATCACATCCTAGATCTATTTTTTTCTAACACTCACTGTAGTGCTTTCAAAATTAATGATCCCTTTGTTCCCATTGATCAATTTCACCCTCCATTCTATATTCATACTTCACTCGATTTAAAAACTAAAAAATGCACGGGCAAACGACCTAATAAATTTAATTTCCATAAAACTAACTACCCTATGGTGAATCTTGACATAAACAACATTAACTGGAATCAGTGTTTGGAATCTTCGTCTCCAGACCATGCACTTGATATTTTTTACGAACACATTTATGCAATAATTAAAGCTCATACACCAGTTCATCGCACTAAAAATGTTAATTACCCTATTTGGTTTTCGAAGTCTTTAACTCATATTTATAACAACAAATCTCGGGCTTGGAAAAAGTGGAAAAAATATGGTAACATCTGTGACTATGAAATATTTTCTATGTACAGAAAGAGATTTAAAACGGAGTGTGATGAGTGTTTCAAGAAATATATTTGTTCAGTTGAAGATAATGTTAACAATAATACGAAACTGTTTTGGTCTTATATCTCCAATCGTAAATCCAAATCTTCTTTACCGTCTAAAATGATCTACAAGGATTGTTCATCAGAAGACCCAGTCACTATCTGTAACTTATTTTCTAACTTTTTCCAATCTGTTTACGAACCCTCTACATTTGATATGACTACATGGCGAATGCCTTCCGCCAGCAACAACAATGACCTGAACATTTATAATTTACATTTTTCATTAATTAAAATACGTAATATATTAAAATCTTTAGACGTTAATAAAGGAGCTGGCCCCGATGGCATACCCCCAATCTTCTTAAAAAGTACGTGTAATACTATTTCCGTTCCATTATTTATAATCTATAATAAATGTATCTCTGGAGGCATTTGTCCGGAAGAGTGGAAACGTGCTAACATTGTCCCTATTCATAAAGGTGGTTCAAGGCAAGACGTTGAGAAGTACCGTCCTATTTCAATTCTGTCCGCCTTGTCGAAGGTGTTGGAAAGACTGATACATGATGAAATATACCCTTATTTACATCGATATATTCTTCCGGAACAGCATGGTTTTGTTAAACATAGATCTACTGTAAGCAACCTTATGCTGTATACATCACACTTATTCGAAGGTATCGACAAACGACAGCAAATTGATGCGGTGTACACTGACTTTCAGAAGGCTTTTGACAGGGTGGACCATGAAATACTTCTAAATAAAATTGCTTTTAACGGTATTCGTGGAAATTTGCTACGCTGGTTTGCTTCATACGTCACCAACAGAAATCAGAGAGTAGTTGTAAATGGACTGCAATCTTGCTCATTTCTTGTCACATCAGGTGTCCCACAAGGTTCAATTCTAGGCCCATTATTATTTATCCTATTTATTAATGATATTAATCAATGTTTCACGCATTCTAAATTTCTTCTTTTCGCCGACGATCTCAAGATTTACAAAACAATAACTAACTATAACGACTGTATAACCTTTCAAATCGATCTTGATCACCTCTCAAGATATTGCAGACTAAATAAACTACACCTCAGCTTAAGTAAGTGTCACCATATACAATTCACAAAAAAAAACAATATTATAGATTTCAATTATATTTTATGCAATACACCCCTTAAGGCCCAGAATACTCTCGAGCAGATTTCAGTTTTCACCCTTGCGCCACATTTTCACATAATATTAGCGGAAATTACCGGAACTAAGCAAGCAAAAAATACTAGCTCCCTCTATTTAGAAGTGCGTCATTGCAAACAAACAATTCAACGTGACACACCGCCATCTATATATTTCCGCGAGAACGACGCTTTTTGAATTGGACACAGTAAAAATGTAAACAGTAGACAAATTGCAGACAAACATTACAAATATAATTTTTCAAATACTTTAAAAAACTTTTGACGGGCCAGTTGGCGTAGTTAGTTAAGATTCCACGCCGCCGATCTTATGTTCGATTCCCACCAAGGATATGCATCTGTGTGCATGAACATGTTTGCATGTCCCGAGTCTGAGTGTAAATATGTATAGTAAGTACTAGCAACCCGCCCCGGCTTCGCACGGGTACAATGTCATAATGTGGTGTCAGTGGAGCGATTTGCGCGACCGCCCACGCCACCCGGTCACGGTATCGCGACTGTTTCTTGCTAATTTTAAATCTGTGATATCATTTAAAATATTAATGATAATTATTTGCTGTAAAGCATTGAGCTATTATTACCACGTATAGAGATGCTATCATAAGCAAAGCTTATGTCCCATTTCTTTAGAGTCGACTAGAGGTTTCTTTAACACTGAAACAATAATTAGTCGTCTAAGCAGACAGTAGAACTACGTAGCGCTATTAGAAAGCTTTTAGGAGTATTTTTCTCGCAAACACCGTTATTTTCACGGCGCTTACGCGTTTCGTTCATTGTTTTACAACAACACTTCACACATGAGGCCATCCGGCCACACTTGAACGGAACATAGTTGTGATGTGTGGCATCTTCTCTTTTCGTAGTACTAATGAGGATCTATCTGATGGTTAAAACTGCAAAACCCGTTGCGTGGTTTAGAGTTGATAAACAGAGAGACAAACAGACGCGGAAAACGACTTCTTTTTATACTATTTAGAAATGTATTTACAAGTTCTGCTTAGTTTGGGATCAGGTAGCCGTGTGTGAAAAATGTCTCCAGATATTTATTTTTAAAAGTTGATACTTACGATAATATTTCTCTGGTTAGGTAATTGTCTCCCAAAACCAGAATTCTTTTACATACGCTACTTAGGTAATTGTCGTCGGGTCACGAAACTAAGCGTTTTATCTAAATACAATTTGTGTTCTATAAATTCGGAGAAAACAGGCTGTGACAAATGGACAGACAGGAGAGTATCCTACTCGTATACAGCTGTGAGCTTTCATAATGTGCACAAATTAAAAGGAGGCAAACTATGTTGAATTTTATCGACCGTTTTTTAAATTACTTTTTATGTATTTTTTAAATTCTTGTTCACTACAGTGATCAACACGTTAACAAAACTATGTAACTTTAATTACTTATTAAACTTAGCGATATATCACAATGCAATAAACTTAATATAATTTAAAAAAAACAAGGCGTCCTCATAAAATGAAAATTGAGGCAAAAATACAGCCCTCAATCGAGAATAATCGAGATAATGGCCCTGATTCTGTTGTTCACAACTAAACTAATTTTAATGTCACTATGTCTCTTTCTAACAAAGAATATAAGAAAAGGATGTAAGAAATTTAGTCCTGTCAAATTAGTCCAATGCTTGTTTCAATATAAATTTAGTCGCCATCTATCGCGGTTACGCCTAAATACACGCAAAATAAGACGACAAAGATTAATTTGACGACTTAAAATATGTTCTATCCTTTTTCAATGATGTTCGTAAGAAAGAGATGAGATGTGACTAAAATTAGTTTAGTGCGATTACAACAGAATCGGCACCAATGGCCCTGATTCTGTTGTTCACAACTAAACTAATTTTAATGTCACTATGTCTCTTTCTAACAAAGAACATAAGAAAAGGATGTAAGAAATTTAGTCCTGTCAAATTAGTCCAATGCTTGTTTTCAATATAATTTTAGTCGCCATCTATCGCGGTTACACCTAAATACACGCAAAATAAGACGACAAAGATTAATTTGACAACTTAAAATATGTTCTATCCTTTTTCAATCATGTTCGTAAGAAAGAGATGAGATGTAACTAAAATTAGTTTAGTGCGATTTACAACAGAATCGGCACCATTATATGTTATTTGACAAATAAACAGGTTTTCTTCCATCACGTTTTACAATAATTGTAGAATTTCTGAATAAAATGCCCTCTTTACCTACCATTTTTAGTCATCATCATATCAGCCTAATGATATCCACTGCTGAACATAGGCCTCCCCCATTAACTTCCACTTCGAGCGGTTTTGGGCCGCTTGAATCCAGCAGCGCCCAGTGACTCTGACCAGGTCGCCGGTCCATCTGGTGGGAGGTCGTCCTGCATGGTGTCCCCTTCCAGTTAGTGGTCGCCACTCTAGAAACTTCCATCCCCATCGGTTATCGGTTCTTCAAGCGATGTGGCCTACCCATTGTCACATCAACTTACTAACTCTACGAGCTATATACATATTATTTGTTCTCCTGTTATTGAGTTGGATTCTTCCGTTGACCTCTTTGTCGAAGTTGAACCTACCTTGTTGGACAATTTGTCCTAGGTAAACATACTCATCTACAACTTCGAGAGCAGTGTTCCCAATAATCACGGGTATTGGCGGAATATGAATATTGGACATAATTTTTGTCTTGTATATTTTCATCTTGACCTGTTAAGAAACTCTGGAGATCATTGAGCATGATGTTCAAAGCTTTCAGCGATTCCCGCCATTATGACTATTTCGTCGGCAAGTCGAAGGTGAGAGATGTGTTCACCGTTGATGTTGATGCCATAACCCTTCCAGTTCAAGAGCTTGAACACATCCTCCATTGCAGTGGTAAAGGTTCCGGGGAAATTACGTCACCCTGTCTTTCACCCTTCTGCAACTGGATTGATCTCGTACTCTCGTTCTGTACTCGGATTGACATAGTGGCTTTGCTGTAAAATCACTTTCAACAATTCGATATAGCGATAGTCGATTTAGCACCGCTGTAGGCTCTGTAATACCGCCCATGTCTCAACTGAATTTAAGGCTTTTTCACAGTGATCATACACAAGGCATAACGGTTGAATATATGTATTTGATCTATGGTACTAAAGCCTTTACGGAAACCAGCTTTTTCGGGAGGCTGGAAGTCTTCAAACCTACGTGCAAGACAATTCGTAATGACCCCCGAAAACAACTTATAAACGTGGTTTAGGAAGGATATGGGGCGGTAGTTCTTCAATAGGGCCTTATCGCCTTTTTTGAAGAAGAGCACCACCATTTATTTCCACTCCATACTTCTGGTATTGTACCTAGGGCATAAATCTCGGAATATCGCAATATTGGAATCTCGGCACCGTGCATAAGGACTTCTTTTTATAAAGCTGGCAGCTGAGGTGATACTTCTGAGCTATCGCTGTCAAATTTATTGAGCGGTATCACCGAGGTATGTAAATGTAACATAATTAAATTTTTGAGCAATGAGGATCATTTACGTTCAAAAGTATCCTTTGTCCTTCTCCACTAATTGAACTATCTCCCTGCCAAATTGTATTTAAATCTGTTCAGTGGTTAAGCCGTGAAAAGGTTACAAACTGACAAATATCCAGTTGCGTGGTGGCCGAATTATGACGTCAACGTTAATGTACAAGCGGGAGCGAGCGTATTAATTAAGCTTTTTTTAAAACTTTAATAACTTCGTAATTTATTGATGGATATTAATAATTTAAAAAACATTATGCTCAAAAAGGTTATGTGCATCCTCTGTAGTAATAAAAAAATTATCATTTTGTTATGTGAATGATCCTTATTGCAGGCATCTAACTCAAAAAGCTATTTTGACCCATATATTATAAAATTTCCCGCCTCATGCTAAGCATCCACCTTAAGGAAGTATTATATAATGGTTTGGAAAAAAAGTTATTCCAATTTTATTACTTTTATTGATATAAAACTGTGCCTGGCTCACTGATTGGCTGAAAAAACTAAGCTACCGGTGGTTAGGGTTGCAGAAACAGGAACCTCCACACAAAACGAGCTGTATAGAGGAATACTGCCGAGAGCCGAGAGGCTTTCGGCCATCAGGCCATTGGCCGTTACGACAATCGGCACAATGATAGCTGATAAGCCGAGCTCACTACTAGTAATTGTAAATATACGATGGCTTCACATTCTAACTAATCAGTCCAGTAAGTACTAGAAACTTAGTCAACGTAAGATGTGTAATATTTTCCTTACTGTTCTAATTTTACTGTGCCATTGTCATTTGACGACTACGCGAGTGGACCACAATAATACAATGAATATAAAAGTTTATCGGCTCGACTCGATAACTACAGATGACTCGATGACCGCAGTAGAGGCAGTAATGCCCGCCCCGACTTCGGGGCACCTACTGTTACCAGTATCAGTCAACCTACCTTTTTCATACCTTTTCTTTGATCTCAAAATAA
This sequence comes from Polyploca ridens, assembly GCA_951394255.1. Lineage (NCBI taxonomy): Eukaryota > Metazoa > Arthropoda > Insecta > Lepidoptera > Drepanidae > Polyploca > Polyploca ridens. Next base: position 10,376,461 of record OX596257.1, read on the forward strand.
ACAATATTTAATGAGGTATTATTTAATCAGGTAACTAACTAAATAGGTAATTGCTCATTAAAAATAATATATATTGCTGATTTTTCATTTCACATGATTTGATAAAAAAAAAAGAAAAACATTTTCCGGGATTTGAATCATCACCTCCTTCAGTCGGAGTACATAAATACCCCGCGCCTTAGCCCCCTAGGCTACCCTAACCATACCTTTCATAGACGAAATAAGAATTAGTCTCTGTCAGTACCACGACATGCCTCGGTGACAATTATCAAAAGCATCAATCATAACAGATTTTATTTTATATATTTTTATTTATAACATGCAAATAATAGGCTCAATTGCCTTAATTTGACTAGCATGCATTTTCCAGTGCCTTCTAAAGATAATTCGATATGATTTTTTTCTAATTTGAGAGGGTTTTATGTATGTGAAAATTCTGAAAAAAAATTACACAGGTCCGTCTAGCAACGCGGATCGCCGCGGAATGCGAGTGAGCGCGAAGCAAAATACGCGAGTTGCAGGACAATAGAGTGCGGTATGATGTTCATGGTGCTCAGATTAATTTAACGTAAGCGACTTTTTTTAAAATCATTATTAGGAAAAACCGAATCGCAAATTCAAAAAACTAAATCGGGCGTTTATTTGCTTATGATATGTACTATATTGATGAAAAAAATCGTATTAAAATACCTTCAGGCGTTGGATATATTTGGGAATTTCTTGATTTTCAGAGGTATGTTTGGCATTTTTTTTTATCGAGGCTTTTAATTGAAATCGTGTTTTCGGCTCGGGCGATGTGTTTGTTATATCCTTAAGTATCATATATTTCAATTTCAATACCGTAGAGCTAGCAGGTTTCATATAATTTGGGCTGCAATGTAGAGACTTTTGCCCATTTCTGACAGTTGATACTTTACGAGATCTCGGTATCCAACTAGATTCTAAACTTCAGCTTGAGTCTCATGTCAACGATATCGTGAACAGGGCTCTCAAGATGTACGGTTTTGTGATGCGTGCTTCCCGTGACTTCCGTCGGCCCTCTACCTATTTACACTTATACAAATCTATCATACGCCCACAACTAGAATATGCTGTACCTGTGTGGTTTCCTTTTTATAAAAAATACAATGACCACATTGAGAGCGTCCAGCGCAAGTTTCTCCGTTCGATGCATTACAGGTGTTTCCACTCTAAACTATCATACGATGCTCTGCTTAGTAGGTACAATCTTTTAAATAGTAAGTCTAGACAGATCATATTGGAAACAATGGTGCTGTACAGACTATGCCACAACAAATTTGATTGCATTGATCTGGTGAACAGTTTATGCTATGCAGTGCCTCGTACAGTGTTGGGGCGTGAGGTGCGCGTACGGCATCTTTTCGCTACCGGCACGTGCAGGACGAACTCTGGTCTGCGGTCACCTCTCCGCCGGATGGTAGATACATACAACAACTTGTTCTCTACTGTCGATATATTTTCCACCTCTTACAATAGTTTTAAAATTCAAATTACCAACATTCTGAGGCAAAGGCTCTTTGAGGTTTCTCTCCCTTAATTCATAAGTTATGTTTTACTGATATTGTGTTTTTTTTTTTCTCGCACTTTGTTGCTAACCACCTTTTTTTAATCTTATTTGTATGTCACATGTAACATAATGTAGCAGAATTGTAAAGAAATTACGGTAATCTGTGGATAGCGTAGTGGGTGGTACATTTATCACTCTTTTGTATTCATTGTTTTATATTTATACTGTAATGTACTACTGTTGGTTGTCCCAAATAAAATAAAATAAAAATAAAATAGAAGGCCACAGTATAAATAGATACCTACACGCATAGATACATACCTACTTGCATAGATAATATAGTAAGTAATTGTAGTATATTAGGTAAATCAATTATAAGTGGTGTCCGTTCTGATCATATGGCTCAGATTGTTGAATTGCCCTACAAATTGAAAATATCTAAGGTAATTAAAGAAATTAGACCTACTACAAAGGTAAGCCTGAATAATTTTAAAAATAATTTGGAAGAGAAACTAAATAGTGAGATTTATAGTAGTAATGACCCCAATGTCTTGTATAATGGTTTATTGTCTAGTATTTGCAATAAATTTAATAAATCGTGTCCTATTAAAAAAATTAAGGTAAACAGTCAACTGGAATTTAGTGATTGGGCCACTAAAGGAAAAGGAAAAGTAGGGATACGCTGTATAAACTTTATCATTTAAAATCAAGCACTAGTGATGAGAACTTCCATAGCCACGTTAGAAATTTTTCAAAAATGTTTAAATTAGTGTGTATTCGAGCAAAATCGATATACTTAAGTAGTAAGACAGTCTGGAATGTTATTAATACGGAAAATGGTAAAATTAAAAATAAAAACGGACAGCCTTCGTTAAAAATTAATGATAAAATTGTATCAGATAAGTTAGAAGTAGCCACTGCGTTTGAATATTTTTTCTCAAGCATACCAGGGGTAACTACTCAAAGTCTCAACTCGTGTCCCGACTTGGCTGAGGCTTTACTTGAACAACATATTCACGAATCATTCCCCAGTTTTAAATTTAGTAACGTTACTGCTAGTGATATCTTAAAATCATTTAATTCTCTTAATCGGAAATGCACCGCAGACTTATGGGGATTATCAGTAACAATTTTAAAATCAATAATAACAGTAATTGCACCTTTAATGTCGGATATTTTTAATGAATGCATTGATCAGGGTTCTTTTCCAGATTTAATGAAGTAAAGTAGTGCCAATTTTCAAGTCCGGGTGTAAAGATAATCCTTCTGATTATATACCAGTATCCGTACTTCCAGCACTTAGTAAAATCTTTGAAAAACTATTGCTTAATCAGATGTTAGGCCACTTTAAAAACATAAGACACTACATAGTCATCAGTTTGGTTTCACGAAGGGGAGATCAACTTCAGATGCGGCTGCAAAATTATTGAAACACATGTGAAGCTTGGGAAAATTCACAAGATGCAATTGGCATTTTTTGTGATCTATCCAAGGCTTTTGACTGCGTTGACCACCGTACTCTGCTCCTTAAGCTAAAATATTATGGTATTCGTGAGGCGGCTCATGATCTTGTTCTATCTTATTTAAGTAATCGCCAACACAAAAGCACAAATCGCAAAAAGGTAGGAATTTGTGATACAACATCGAAGGGATCTTTAGTTAAAATGGGGGTACCCCAGGGCTCAATACTAGGTCCATTTCTATTTCTAGTGTATATTAATGATTTACCATCTGTTGTAAACGGTCTCTCAGATATAGTCTTGTTCGCTGACGATACTTCATTTATTTTCAAAGTAGATAGAAAAGACAAAGAACTTATTTAAGTAAATGACCATGTCAATACCATGTCAATAGTCTCAAAATGGTTTGCTGTAAATAATTTGTTATTAAATTCTAGGAAAACTAAATGTTTAAGATTCTCCCTTCCAAATGTAGTGCAAGTAGACAGTCAGGTATTAGTAGATGGCATCAGTTTGGAATTAGTTAGTAAAACAGTATTTTTGGGTATCACATTGGATAATAAATTGCAATGGGGTCGTCAGATAGAATCATTAGCTGGTAAATTAAGTTCTGCTGCATTTGGTGTTAGGAAAATCAAACAATTGACGAATGTCGAGACGGCCAAATTAGTTTATTTTGCATACTTCCATAGCTTTTTATCTTACGGCGTATTACTTTGGGGAGCTGCAGCAGATATTGAGACTATTTTTATATTACAAAAAAGAGCAATTCGTACAATTTATAGTATGGGTGCTCGTGAATCATTAAAGGAATTATTTAAGGAAATAAACGTTATGACCGTACTTTCACTTTATATCTATGAAAATATAATGTACATACGTAAAAACATAGAAATGTATTAAACAAAAATGGAGACTCATAATATCAATACAAGACAAAAAGAGAAATTAGTTGGCCCGTATTTTAGACTAGCTAAAGTTCGTAAGTCATTTCTTGGCAATAGTGTGCGCTGTTATAACAAAATACCACTTGCGGTGACCAAGATGACTGATTTTAAATTTAAATCACATATAAAAGAAGTTCTGAAAGAAAGAGCTTATTACAAAGTAGCTGATTATATTGAAGATAAAGATGTCTGGAAGTAGGTAGCTGCACTCTGCACAAGTGCACCTCATGCTTATACAAAAGCCAGTATGTCAATAATTGTTTGTTTTATATTTTTAAGGTTATTATTTTTTTGTTCTTTTTTCGTCTGTATCTATGCTTAGGTATATTTTTTTTATTGTTAATTATTTGGAAAAAAAAAGCCAAACATAGTCAGATTGTCCAAAAAATATATAAAAAATGTAACCTTGCTGAGTTTCTTGCCGGATTCTTCTCAGTTGAAGGCCGAGTTCCGAACCGGTGGTAACTTCAGTAAATGTGACCTTCATAAGTGCCCTTCTGGGGCCTAAATTGAATAAATGGCTTTGACTTTGACTTTGAAAACCTGATGGTAGAAGTATGGAAATGTATATTTAATCTGTAATTATGTATAGAACATGAATGAAAACGCGGGACGAATGTAAGTATTATTAAAACGTGTTAAGATTTACCTGTTAACTCCTTCATGAAATTATGGCTGTTTAATAAACTTGCTATTAAATTCCCTCAGCGCTTAAAATCCTCATGATTTATTTCAACAGTATATTGTTATTTCAGCATAAATAATAATCTTGGCGGAGCTTTCACCCTTTTACATAATATTGTATTCAAGTCGCGCGGGAGGCGGTAAACCTACATCACTAATTTTAATATTACGTCGCCTAACGAGACCTTTTAGTCGCTGCTGAATTTTTCTCAGATTAGATTATTATGAATTTGAATAAAATTGTTAATTATTTTTTTATTTAAATTCTTTGTATAAAAATTCAGGTAATATTTTGTAAATAATTTCTTCTGCCCGCGTAAAAGGGGACTAATGAGCGTTTCTTCATTGGGCGACACGACACGACACCGCACGGCAACGGCAGCCGTCCACGACATCAGTGGATGCATATTTCTATGAGATTGTACTGCACGCTGTCTCACTGGGCCTGCACGGTGACATGTCGTCGGCAGCAAGTCTCCCACTGGTGTCGTAGCGGCTCTTTATGCATGAAGGCTTCTCCGGTTATAATTTCTATACTTTCATATAAATGACCTGGGTTTTACGAATAAATTTAATTTAAATGAAATTGGGAAAACGTGATGAAAGGATTGCGTTTGACGTTTCAAATTGAATTGCGTTGATTTAATAACGAAATTACCATACTGTTTCATAATTTTACTTCGGGGCATTATTCATACGATTGACCAGAAAGGAAATGAGACGGACCTCCTCGGAGGAAATATTCCTCTTTAGTATGGCCTCAAAGGCCTTTCTAAATATTTGTGGATTAATTAAAAATCTATAATCACCAGCACCACAGAATTAATAGTAAAACGTACAGAAGTATAACTTTCTGATAGCAAACATGCGAGTTTAAACCTAGTTACAAGGTAAGTTACGTTCACAATACTTCGTCAGCACCGTATATTTTAATTCCTCTAATGACAAAATTTTTTATTGGAAATTTTAACACCGTCTGCAGGTTGTCTTTGTTAAAAATATAATCTAAACTGAGCAAATGGCTTTGTAGTTAGCAATACGGTAGAATTTGCTTCCAAAAGAGGCGGTGGGCATCTGCAAACCGCGCTTCGTAGGAATCCCCGGAACCCAGAATAATAGAAGTAGGTAAGTTTTTTATCTATAAAAAAATCGCTATTGTTTAGGGTATTGACCGCTATTACGTAAGTTATTTATGTGTCTATGTTATTTATCCTCATAAATCGGATGTGTCCTTAAAATTTATTAAAATAATAGATGTCACGAATTTGTATACCTTTTGTATTACTTAGGTATCCTCAAATTAATATTTACATGACAGTATTTGCTATTCTTTGATTTATATCCAGAATTCCAGATATAAGCTATAGGTAGCTTATAAATAATACATAGAGAGTAATTTGTGCGGTCCGATTATTAGTGTAACTTAATCTATTGGGTTGCGAGTACGTCGGTTTCCGCATGAAATATTATGGTATTATATTATGGTATTTTCGTTACAAATGCCACATGTTGCAATAAAATGTTGTTTTTTTTTTTATTTGGAACTGGGCCACTAGACATTACCAGTATCTTCTATGAACCAGAGTGCTTATTGTCTAACATCACCTATTCAGCTATCAGCTCCGTTGATGAATTTACATGCTTGAAAAATATATTGTTACTATGAATTCAAAATACCAAAATATACCTACTATAGACGAACGTAACAGGAAAAACTATTTTATCTTAAAGTTCACATTAATTAGATAAAACGTTGTACACTAAAACGTAAACCAAGTATATTATAAGTATAAGGTGAAAGGAAAATGTATAATTAAAAACACATTTTCACAATTAAATTCGATTTTTTTAGTCGAAGAACAGCTCGGTGTCATACCACAAATACTCACACAAATATTAGACTTAGGCGGGAATTGTAAGCACTTGTGTGTGAATCGTGGAATTATAATAATTATAAGTTTGTGTAGTAAGTACGTACAGTCGGCTTTTCGTGATAATATATTAAAATTCTCTTATTAATTGTGAATTGATTAGTGACATTGTACGAAAGTGTGGCCAATCAAACTGGATTGGCCACACTCTCCGAAGGGACCCCGACCATATACCCAAGCAGGCAATGGACTGGAATCCGCAGGGGAAACGAAAGCGTGGCCGTCCCAAACAAACCTGGCGACGCACTGTGCTTGACGAAGCGAAGAAGATCGGGAAGTCTTGGAGTGAGATCAAGCGCGAAGCTCAAGACCGATCGGGATGGAGAGTTTCTGTGGACGCCCTCTGCCCCATCTAGGGGACATAGGATCATAATGATTGTACGAAAGTGATCAGCTACTTTTGACGCTGACTATACACGCTACTGTCATGTTCCTTTGCGGTTGCACAAACACTTTGATTTCAGTCTTTAATATTCACATACATTTCAAGTTATAACGTCATCCCACTAGCCGGAAATTGGAATTCCTGTAGTGTATAATATAAATTGGGTTCCAGTGTTTTCCTGCTTCTGTATTTAATTGATCGTGAAGTATTCCACTACATTCGAAGCGCTATCAAGCACTTTGCACCATTGTCTGTATTTGCCCCATTGGGAACAAATGGGGCAAATACAGACAATGGTGCAAAGTGCTTGATAGCTATATTATAAAAAAATCGCTATTGTTTAGGGTATTGACCGCTATTACGTAAATTATTTATGTGTCTATGTTATTTATCCTCATACATCGGATGTGTCCTTAAAATTTATTAAAATAATAGATGTCACGAATTTGTATACCTTTTGTATTACTTAGGTATCCTCAAATTAATATTTACATGACAGTATTTGCTATTCTTTGATTTATATCCAGAATTCCAGATATAAGCTATAGGTAGCTTATAAATAATACATAGAGAGTAATTTGTGCGGTCCGATCCATTAGTGTAACTTAATCTATTGGGTTGCGAGTACGTCGGTTTCCGCATGAAATATTATGGTATTATATTATGGTATTTTCGTTACAAATGCCACATGTTGCAATAAAATGTTGTTTTTTTTTTATTTGGAACTGGGCCACTAGACATTACCAGTATCTTCTATGAACCAGAGTGCTTATTGTCTAACATCACCTATTCAGCTATCAGCTCCGTTGATGAATTTACATGCTTGAAAAATATATTGTTACTATGAATTCAAAATACCAAAATATACCTACTATAGACGAACGTAACAGGAAAAACTATTTTATCTTAAAGTTCACATTAATTAGATAAAACGTTGTACACTAAAACGTAAACCAAGTATATTATAAGTATAAGGTGAAAGGAAAATGTATAATTAAAAACACATTTTCACAATTAAATTCGATTTTTTTAGTCGAAGAACAGCGGTGTCATACCACAAATACTCACACAAATATTAGACTTAGGCGGGAATTGTAAGCACTTGTGTGTGAATCGTGGAATTATAATAATTATAAGTTTGTGTAGTAAGTACGTACAGTCGGCTTTTCGTGATAATATATTAAAATTCTCTTATTAATTGTGAATTGATTAGTGACATTGTACGAAAGTGTGGCCAATCAAACTGGATTGGCCACACTCTCCGAAGGGACCCCGACCATATACCCAAGCAGGCAATGGACTGGAATCCGCAGGGGAAACGAAAGCGTGGCCGTCCCAAACAAACCTGGCGACGCACTGTGCTTGACGAAGCGAAGAAGATCGGGAAGTCTTGGAGTGAGATCAAGCGCGAAGCTCAAGACCGATCGGGATGGAGAGTTTCTGTGGACGCCCTCTGCCCCATCTAGGGGACATAGGATCATAATGATTGTACGAAAGTGATCAGCTACTTTTGACGCTGACTATACACGCTACTGTCATGTTCCTTTGCGGTTGCACAAACACTTTGATTTCAGTCTTTAATATTCACATACATTTCAAGTTATAACGTCATCCCACTAGCCGGAAATTGGAATTCCTGTAGTGTATAATATAAATTGGGTTCCAGTGTTTTCCTGCTTCTGTATTTAATTGATCGTGAAGTATTCCACTACATTCGAAGCGCTATCAAGCACTTTGCACCATTGTCTGTATTTGCCCCATTTGTTCCCTCTTTACGTTTTTCAGGTCAATGGTTTACTTAGTAATTAGCGACCTATATGACTGTATTTCGCATTTCGAAATACTGATTGGCTGTAGTGCGAATACCCGTAGTACTTTTTCGAATGTATGATATTGCGAAAATCTCTTATGGTAAACGAATGCTATTGCGAAAAACTCCAGTTCGAATATTTTTTGTCGCTAAGTACGGTTTTTTTAAAATTATGCCATTGCGAAGAACTCAACGAAAATGAGAGAGGGCCGTTTATAAAATATTATCAACAGCTTCTCATATTCAAGTCCCGGTGTACGCGTTAATTCAATTGGAAACCATTCAAACGAGAGATTTTCGCAATGCTATACTTTCGAAACAACGTTCTTCCCGATAAAAATATTCGAAGTGGAGTTTTGGAATAGCATACTTATGCACTAACGTATTTCGAACTAGAGTTTTTCGCAATAGCATCTATTCGAATAAACGTATTTCGAACTCATGAACATTTGCAATACAGTCAATCGGTTTTCTGAATTTCGAAATATAGTCGATCTATATTGCGCTTACCTGTAGGTAACTACGCTTAACTCTATGGCGAAGTCATAGTGACTGGTAACTTCGTACGATTATGATGGTATACGATCATTGTAATATAAGGTTTTTGAGACAATATCCTATATACATTAGCCTGTGCCAGTGTGCCATTTTATGCTATAGTGTGTACTTATTCTAAAATTTGCCATTGCTTTTTTGATGAAGGAAATCATGAGGAAATCTGCATGCTCAAAACAACGACTACAGAAAGGCATGTCCATTCGTTTAATCCGCAATTTGTTCATGTGGCGTTCATCCCACTCACATAAGCGATGGTTCCAGCATTTGATCCGGCTATTGATACCAGTGAGGCGATTACGTAACTTTATTGCAATAAGTTTCAATCATTTTCGAATTGAAATTGGTTCAATATAGCGGTTTTCTGTTAAGTTTTTTACGTTCTGGTACTGCAAATACAAACAGTGCGTGGTTCATTAGAAACGGAACCATTTCCGATTTTGTAATATTTCTACCGATTCAGATGTTGTATCAATCTGAATTTCATTGCAACAAAGTTACGTAATCCACGTACTGTTAATAATTAAGGGAGGATTGAAATAAAAGATGAATGGAATTGAACATATTAATTTATTTATTACATCTTTGGTAAGTACAATGGCTTTTGGGAATGGCCCCAGGAGAAGTGGTTCTTTGTTACCTACACGTGGTGTTTGGCTTACAAAGTCCATATTACAAAATGCTAGTAAAAGCAACACCAATAAGAAGACAATTTTATTTGTATCATAAATGTTTTGCTTTTGTTCTATATTCTTTATGGTACAGTAGGGCAATCAATGACAGGGTGTAATTAATTTAACAGTAAAAAACCTACAATTTTATCATTATGATTACATTCGACGCCGATGGAGACTAAGATTAATTTAAGCTTATTACATTATGATTTATAGAAGACTATTTTATTAATAACTATATTTCTTGTTGAGATTATTTTCTGAAATATTGGTGAAAAGCTATTTGAGACCTTGGAAATTCAAAATATGTTCCAATTGTATAGGTGATTTTGTATTCATTAGCAAAAAACTGGCTGAGATTTACTAATCCCAATATTGCGAAGATATCTCTGTCGCAATGTCGTCGAATATTAAAAGTAATTCATACTCAATACATCCACTCCTACCAGTTTGTCGACTTAATACAAAATGTAATTGTTATGCTTTATTTTAATTAAGCTTTTCATAGTTCGTGCCCTACCCAGAAATTGAGTATTCTAATATAAAATGTTTTCGGAAATTTGGGTATGGCCATTGTCCATATCAAAGTAACGGGTAGGTGAATAATAATTTATAAATCATAAACAAACTTTTATTAAAATGGTAACAGAGTTCAAGTTCGCCTATCAGACCCTTGTCAGGTAAAAGCTAACACGATAATTTCATTTATAGCGCCGTTCTAACTAAATTTCTGTTATTTATTTTGCGTGAAAATGGTTCACTTAATTCTGGGGATTCATATTTCAATCCACAGAATATTCTAGCTTTTATTATTAATATAAGTTTATTTATAATGTTTCGTAAATAAATAATTTCAAATATCCTATAATATCTAATCGGTGAAATAAAACTATTTTTACATTGTAATATTACATAAGTTCTTAATATATCTTTGGGAATCTTCGGTTATCAATATTAATATCCTTATAATATAATCTAACTATTGTATAAAACATTTACACGCTAATAATATTTTGTCGAAAAACGAGACATTCGTATGGAATTATCGTCTTTTATTATCTTTTTCTCAAATACCTTTGGATTGAGAATTGTCAAAAGTTTCATATATTTTCAGTAGCATATTATAATATTTATAAAATGACTAGTTTTTAAAACTATTTCATACGCTGCCATAATTGATTGTTTTTCAAAATATTTATAATTAGTTTTAATATAATATATAGTGCATAAAAATGCACGCTTTTACACTAATAATATCATCCAAATAAATCAATAGTCTTCGCAGTTCATGTCTGTAAAGTGTACAGGAAAGTTTCCGCTACGGTTAGGCTTTAAGTATGAGATAATATGCCTGTAAGACATAATTAGAATCATCCGCAATAAATACGAATGCCTATTATGCATTTTCTTTATGATTTTAAAACTGTCAGAAATCTTATTATAAATTTATCAAACAATTTTAATTTAACGGGTTGTGTCGTTTAAGCTTTAAATTGAAACATGGTTTGAATCAATGACTAAGTACAAAATAATTTTCGTTAGCTAATTTTATGTTTTCTTTCACTCTTTAAACAGCACCCTCTTCGATTCATTATTATTCATTTCGTAACTCTTTGTTTTCAATGTCTTTGACATACGCCTTATTTACAATAATATCACACATTGATATTGTACAATATGTACGATATATTAAGCACAGTTGGACGTTAGATAAGTTATACCATTTGTAATAAATTAACACTCCTCTATCACTTTATCAATTCGTATTCAGTTTCTACAAATGGCATAACTTGTGTTTCCGACTGTACAAACAGTGTTGATTGTCTGTTGCGTCAACTAGAATAACTACAACACCTATTTCTAATGAGAAATATCGAAACAAAGACAAACACAAGTTTATTTATGTATGCAATTCAGATTCAAGCACAACCGTCGAGGACAATCCCTTTAGAGGAGTACCGACCAATCAGCAATTAGTAAGTGTTTTTGCACTGATTAATAACAGTTCTGACCAATCACTACAATCAAATGTTAAGTGTGTTTTAACTTAGCCAATGAAAGCGCATGTATCCTTGACTTAGCCAATCAGAGCGCATTGTCGGTAGTGGGGAATTGGCGGAATAGATTTCAAACGATTGCTTCTTTGGGTTAATTATTCGATGAGAACAACAAACAATCTTCACTCTGTGAAGTCTTGAAACTTACAAACATTTTGAATACAAGCAGAAATACGTTTTCTATTCTAGAAAGTTAGATTTTAATGGATTTAGTAAAAAGTTGAAAGTTTTCGAAAAGGTATTTCAAAGCTTGAACGATTGAAAAGTACTTATTTTACACTCGCTACATCATTTCTTGATGATTTTTGTAATACAATATTAATCTTCATACAAATTCTTGTGCTTCCATCTATTCTATAAACAATCATATTATTTATGTACAAAAACTTATCGAAATATCATGTAGTATAGAGTATGCGTATACCCAAAAGTGGTCGAGTAGTTATTTGCTAAAATATATGAATTATTGGACATACATTACAAATCACCAATTCACATGGGGCTTTGTAGTGGACTGGAGTCTTAATCCTCATCATTGATGGAAGCTTATGTCCCAGTGATGACACGTGATGATGATGGAAACGTTTGTGATATTTATGACATCAAAAACAGGATTGACTTTATCTTTTTTTTTAACATAATGTGTCTTAAAAATTCGGAAATGTAATCCGTCTTGCTCATATAATATCTGATGTCAAAATATCATTTTATGAATAAAATACACAGTCAAGTGACCACTTTTAGACATATTGTAGACTATTGAACCTTCATAATTATTGAAAACAATTGCCGACGACATTTTTTCCAAAGGGTTTATAATATATACTTATAATCATGTTGGAGCTTATCTACAAAATTCATAATACTATGTGTTATGTGGTCCTCTAGAAATTATGATTGCGGAATGTAACTAATATGGTCGTTATTACAGGGCTCTACATTTTATAAGTGTAACGGTAATCAACAAGAATGAACAAATTAGTAAAATAAACTTTTTCAACAAACATTTTTTGTAGAGGAATTTTCAATGGAGCATTCAGTATTGGCATAATGTTCAATATTTTTTATTAATTCGAGTTTAAAATTCTTATCATATTCTACTAAACCAGTCGGTTTTTCTTCCCATTAAAAATCATATTTTCTTACATAAAATAACTAACTTAATAACAGTCTCAGTAAAATTATTTACTAGTTTATCAGTTTTCCATGAAACTATGATCTGTATACTTAGAAATGTATTACATAATAAATAACATACTTATCTAGGTACTAATACGTAATAATAATATGAGATTACAGTTTTCATAATCGATATATCATCGTATATATCGTTACTTTATAATTATTTTAAACCTTTTCGTCTTTATTCACAATGGGACGGTTCATAATTTGTAGTTCACATATTAACCAAAACCATAAGTCAATTTCCTTGAGTATAAGTAAGTAATTTAACACGGATTTTCATATGAAATGGTGGTCACCGGCAAATAAATAAACTTTTGTACGCTTGTCGGTACTCAATCGACATCACCACGTATATAATTGGGTTTATGCAAGTCGTTATGTAAATCAAAATGTAACTTATAATGTTCGCTTCAGGATGCGAAGAAAAATCTTGAAAGATAGTCTTCGTTAAAGTTATTGGTAGATGACAGACGAAGAATGGGATCATTACCGCAGCAATCATAGTACGGAGCTTTTTGTCCTTTTTGGTCGGCATCCTGGGCGCTGGTATTTGCACGTTAGACTTCCTTATTGTTGCAATGAAGCTTTGCCTGAATCTTTTAGCTGCTTTAACACTCAGCGTTCGTGGTTTTGGTTCGAAAGTGCATATCCTTTCTGGTTCTTCTGGGCTGGACTGACTATCAAATGACGATGATAGTTCTGGTGCCATGAAACAGCTTAGAGTTAGTGGGCCCTTGGTAGGTTTTGAGACACGATTGTTATCCATTTCAGGCATTGAGGATCGTGTAAATACGTTGGAATCCATATTTATATTTTCTGGTTCCAATCTATTACGAACCGGACCTCGAGATCTCTTTGTAGCCTTTTTGACAATCCATAGTATTCTAGCATAGCATATGATAATCGTAAGGGCCGGAACCAAAAAAGCTGATATGAACATGAACTTTTTCGGCGACGAATTGTTATGATCTGGTATAATTGTACAAGATCCAACAATGTGATTCAAGCTGAATCGCCCCCATACTTCAAACCATGTCGGCAAGAGTGATGCGAAACAAGCAATCCATATAGAAACGATCATTATCGTGATGTTTTGTTTCGTGTAGAGCCTGTTAAAAATATATATTTAATTAATTTATTGTAACTTTACAGAAATCTGGGGAATGCAGTAATTGAAATACAATATTTACTTGGGATAGAAATGTGGATGAGCTATCATGACGTATCTATTGATAGTGATGGCGAGCACGGTGAAGATGGAGACGGCGACCAGCGCGTATCTCGCCATGGGGAACATGCGGCACAGGAGCTTGCCGTGCGGCCAGGAGTGGCGCAGGAACGTCGATGTCACCAGTGGCAAGTTGAAGCAGCATAGTAGAAGATCGCTCATGGACAGGTTGATTATGAAGAATGCAGTAGCGTTACGCAACTGTAAAAAAAACAACATACTAGAATCATGCTATTTTGGTTTTGGCACGGAATAATTATGGTTTTGGTTATTACAATAAAGAAATCAATCAACAAAATTACAGAGGTAAACGATTAAGCAAACTATATGTGTAACTGCAAAACAATAGCAAAATTGATGTGACTTCAAACATCAAGGTCCAAGTAACATAGTAACCAACCAAATGGTAACAAGAACATAGTGTTATTCCTGTTATTGATGTTATTGCTCGTACATTCTGACGCACATCAGTTGTTGTTGTAGTAGTTGTGACGTTACGTGAATCACAGGAATTATAGATATATGTATGTACGTATGTGAACGTAAATAGGTAAGTACTTCAGAGACATATTGAACCAACCACAATACCTATTAATTAAACAAGAAGCTAATCACATCGACGAAATCAAAGAAGTAAATCAATATACATGACGTAGTAATTAAAGCTGTTCAAGTTAAATTATATTATATTGATTACTTTCATGGCTCTATCATTTAGCTTGTGAATTCATTGAAATTGCTTGTGAAATTGCTGGATGGGGAAGGACATGCAACTGCGTATAAGAAGTTACTAAATATAAACTATCAGAAGAAAACGTATTAAGTAGTCGACTCGATATTATGCAGTTCATATAAAAAAAAAGCAAAGCTACAAATGAAAGCTAGCACTATAGCATCATCTAACTTTCAAAGCTATTTAATTTATAAATGGGAAATAATTTAAAGTAGATTTTAACCATAGATTAATCAAGCCTATTGGGCGCTAGAAGCGCTCGTGGTGTAGCATGATTAGCCGTTCTTAATCGATCGGCAAAATTAAGCTACCACCGTCGTGGTCGGTACTTGGATGGGTGACCGCCTAGTGGTATTTCAAATCGAGCGTTTCCGTACTTCGGAAGGCACGTAAAGCCGTTGGTCCCGGTTATCACTTAATTGTGATAGTCGTTAAGCTAGTTGGATGCCTCCTAGGCGGCTTGAAAAATTCCAACAGTAGGTTGACCACTAGCCTACCTCCACCGATCCGCAGTGGGCACGCGTGGTGGAGTATCTGCCCATTCCCTTTCAACCTAATTTGTGAAAGGAGGCCTGTGCTCATCAGTGGGACATTATAGGCTGATGATGATGATGATGATTGGGCGCTAGTAGGATATACACCGTGACTTTTTATTCGTCTTAGAAACGCAGGCCACATAATGTACCCAATGAATAGTTACTAAATACTTTTTTTGAAGATTTGTTTCATTAAAAAGAAGTCAAATATTATTCATTATAACGCATGACACCCTGTTACGAGCGCAGTGTACTCGACTTGTGCTCTGGGTTGGTATTTTTTATCATTTTATACGTAAACTTCAATTTATTAACTCGATTTGTCATAATTACATTTTTTTTTTTATAAATTTACTAATGTAAAAAAAAAAAATCTTAATGATTAGTACTAAACATTATGAAAATAATAACATAAATGACATTAAACTGAGTTGAGCCTATATTGTATTTACAATTCATAGATAAGCGATAAATTAGACGAGGTTTGTTTGTACACAGAGCACAGAATCAAATGGACGCGAGCGTGATTAGATTCCGTGTTTTACGAGTACTTATGTGTGCAACAGTTTGTTGTCATTTCTGGCTATAACATGGTACAAAAACATTGAAGTAGGTAAAATAAGTCTCATCCACAGTTGTGATTAATGAGTAGGTACAAAAATATAAATCATATGACAAACCTTTTTATAACGCGCCAGCGCAACTATGGTGATGACATTGCCAGGGATCCCAACTGCCATGAACAGTACGCAGCAGGCAGATGCAAACTCCAGGAGTCCATTAGGGTAATTACGGAACAACTCCCTTGCAGCAAGATCTGCATCAGAGCTGTACTCATCCAAACCAGCCACAGAATAATTATTTGTCATGGTATTAACTTATTAAAAAACCATTTAAGCACTTATCAAACACGCGTCAATCGCCCACTTACATACAATTACAAATGAGTTTAACTTGTTTAAATAAGTTAGATTTACGCTTATGAGTTTTTTCCTTAATGAGTCAATCCTGTAACAGTGGGTATGCCCGGCTTTGATAAATACTCCCGACTGCGGTTTATTTCAGTAAAGTCCTTTACTTCTATAGTATTGCTCTTCTCTCTTTACTGTTACATCTTTAATTATTTATTGCTAAACATTATTATTACAGATAACATTTTACATGAATAACTTTGGAATATAGCTGCATGGTGTATTGATTTATTAGTTTTTATAAAAATAAATATTTGTAATTTATCTGGTGGCAATTGTTATACACAAACAAAAAGGTATCTTACATTTGGTTCGTATGCTTTCTTATAACAAAGTACTTATTCTAGTTTAAGGTGAACATTGCCATTATTCATCCGTTGGCTCTTATAAGCTATGTCAGTACAAAAACTTTCAAATTTGGTTTCAACCAACCAACTCAATCTCCTTAAAACACGGACGGTTCGCCATTATAATCAAAATCTAAAACACCTATTTTCCTCATGTTATCTATAAACTACAAACAGACAACTAATTTAAATACATCTAAGATAATACGAGTATTTCATAGTCTTTTATGTATACATATTTGGTTCAATAATAACCATTACTTTCACATGAAATTCAGGAAATCCAATGATTTACGGTTAGTCACGGCGGGCGCTTCTCCGAGGCGCCATCGCCGGGCGAACGTCACGCCCATCGGCGACACATTAGCAGATTCTTATACGCCTGTCGGTACTCACTCGACATCACCACGTATATGATGGGATTGATGCACGTCGTCAAATATATCAATATATATCCCGCGATGTTTGCCGCTGGGTGCGATGTAAACTCTCTGAAAATTTTTGTCAGTGTTATTGGTAAATAGCACACCCAGAATGAAAGCATTATTGCCATTATCATTTTCAATAGCTTCCTATCTTTAGGTGTAAGACGTGGAGGTCTCACTGATGCTGGCGAGCGTCTTAAGGCTACAGCAGCTTGTCGCAGTCGTTTTGCTGTCTCGCCACCGCTTGGTGTTCTGGGCTTTGCATCGAGAGCGCACTCATCGTCATGTCCATCTAATGTATCGACTCCAGAAGATGAGGACCGTTCTGGTCCAGGAGTTGGAGGACAATGAAGAACGGGTGGAGCAAGCAGAGCTCTACGCGGTGGGGCTACATGATTTGTTCCATTTTCAGGACCCGGCGAACGTTCTAAAGCTGTTGATGCTGACCCTACAGCCGAATCTTCTAAGCCTGGTCTTGTACGTCCTCGAGCTGGAGCGCGAGATTTTCTCGCAGCATCTCGAACTATGCAAAAAATCCGAGCATAGCATATAACAATAGCTAAACACGGAAGCATAAATGCTCCTACAAAGAGAAATTCTTTTGGAGATCTGTTATTTTTATCAGGTAGTATTGAACATGATCCTATCGAAGGGTCCAGTCCAAATCTGCCCCATTTTTCTAGCCACGTAGCTATTAACGCTCCGAAAGAAAACACCCAAGTACTGGCTACCATCACTGCTAAATACTGTCGCCTGTACAACCTGTGAAAGAAGGATACAAATAAGAACTCTTCGTTTATTTATATCGTAATCTGGCAATTCATAGATGTTTTACTTACTTGGGATATAATCTTGGATGAGAGATCATGACGTATCTGTTAATAGTGATTGCAAGTACCGTGAAGAGCGAGACGGCAACAAGTGCATATCTCGCTAGAGGAAACATCCGACACAGTATCTTGCCGTGGGCCCAGGAACGTCTCCAGAAGGTAGACGCGGCTAACGGCAAGTTGAAGCAGCAGAATAGAAGGTCAGAGCATGACAGGTTCATTATGAATACTGCTGTTGCGTTGCGGACCTGGGAAAAAAATAAGACGTTATTTTAGTGATCCCAACTTTTCGTAATCTTTTATGGGGATCTTTACAGAATTGTGTTCTTTAAAATGAGTTTGTTATGATGCAAAAGGTTAAAATTAAATGTAACATAACCGTGGGTCGGATTAAGTTATAGAATATTAGAACGAGGTTAATTACTAACGATTTCGATAAAAATTAAGTGGCCATAATAATTGTGATAAGCTTTGAGATTTCTTGTAATACCAAGACCAACACAAGCTAATACCAAGGTTAGGAATAATCAGAAAGAATCATCTATCAGACAGACAAATGACGTGCTTTGGAAAGGACCTTTAGACAGTAGACGCGTTATTGATAAAATACTCCGTTGATATCGTTGTTTTATTTACAGAATAAGATACTTCATTTATCGATACACAATAAACTATTGTATAATAATTATGTATTGAACACTGACCTATGTTAAGAGAGTAGTAATATTTCAATGCAATTATTGTCATATTTATCAAGTAACTAGCGAATAAATCAAGTCTGCGATATTGCAGAGATATAAGATTTGAGAAATATTTCATATTTTATTAAGAAATAAAGATGAATGACGGGCATTATGTACAGATGTTGGTATATTTTATCATGCGAATTTCACACTTATTATCAGCGAGACAAAATATTCTTGTAAACCGTAGGAAATTGTTTGCAGGCGGTTTATACTGCCTCGATGCTTATCGTCTTCGTCCCTGTCTGTCTGTTAAAAACTGACCATTTAAATTATCTGTTTAGATGTTAGTATCAACATTTATTTTGCGTTATCTTTAAGAACATTTTTATTTTACTATGAAAATAATTTGTGTTGTGTAGTTATTAAATAGCTGTCCCCGCGGTTATCATCCCGTTCCCGGTATGAACGGGATGAAAAGTATCCAATGTCTATGAACGAACAGATAAACACAAAGAGGAGCTCGACTGGAGAAGTTATCTGTCTGCGGTATTCTGTAAGGTGCCTCCACCTTACAGAATACCGCAGACAAATAACTTAATGTTGTATTCCTGCGCGTGAGTAAGGTCGCCAGAGTTTATCGGAGAGGTGGAGGGTCGGTAACGCGTGAGTGATGCCTCGTGGGTTGCAAGCATCCATAGGTCTACGGTAACCGCTTACCACCAGTCAGGCCGTATGCTTGTTAACCGACTTAATTGTATTAACCCGTTGGTTCTCGCGAGGGACGCGCGTCCTATTATAACAAATGATGTCATTGTTATATTTTTAACCGCGAGCCAAGCGATTAAAAAACACACACACAAACTTCCGCATTTATAGTATTAAAAAGATTAAATCGAATTCTAGGTCTAATCTAGGTACGATTATGATAAATGTTTTTCTATTTGATGTTATTATTAATTTTGATGCGACATGAATCAAAAGGCATTAATGCTTTGAAAGACGTCAATGAACCACAAATACCTAGTTACTAGTGCCTGTTTACATTATATTCTATTCACTTGGTTGGTATAGCGTATTATCGCGGGAGACCTCAACAGTAGAAGTAAAGCATTTGTCATAAACCCACAAGTGACACACCCAATGGGCTGGGTATTATTGTTGTTTCCCTCCAATGATTTGGAGATGAACAAACAAACCCAAGATAAGGCCATTCATACAGTTTAGGTCCTAGAAGAGATGACCATGACCACCGAAATGAACAGTTATTGGCGGCATCGAAGAGGTATGTATTGAAAAATAAAAGGGATGCTTTCTAGGTAAAAAAAAAAAAAATCTAATTAGTCCGTCAGTTAGATTATCAAATAATTGGACTGTTTTACAAAAAACTTAAACCGACTTCAAAGTACACTAAGAAGTAATCAAATCCTTATCTGATGACAATGGGACCAAACCGGAAGTGTACCCTTTCAAATAAAAAAAGAATTTTCCAAATCGGTTAATAAATGACGGAGTTATGAGGTAACAAAGATAAAAACAAAAAAAAAATACAACCGAATTGAGAACCTCCTCTTTTTTTGAAGTCGGTTAAAAATATTGGTAATTTTATGCTTTACCAAATCATAAAAAATTGACAAAGATAAAGCGAGTCAAAGTTCGGGAGTGGGGCTTGTGATATCATTTTAAAGTAAAAAGTGTAGGTACTCTAACGTGACGTCACGCGGAACTTCAACACACGATAAGTATTTTTTTTAAATACGTGTCTAATATTTTTGATAATGTAAAACGCGGACAAAATAGATTTTTTTAGTCATGTAGCCCATTGCCAGATATTAATTAAAAATGTCAAACGATATCCCTTATGCGGCTTATGCCATGCAGTATATCAGTGTAGACAAGGAAAGTTTAAATAATGCAACTACAGGAAAAATAATATGTAAAATATGTACCTAAGTATAAGCGAAATAGTTTGGAAAATACCGCGACTTATCCTGTTTATTTTCTATTTGACTATTTGTGTATAGATAAGACTGGATTTGAACCCCACTTGTACAATGCTAAATGCTATTTTCAATGTTATCATTACAGCTTTGACTTTGATTCTGCGTTGTGATCAAAACGTTACTAATCTTAGCTGTATGTATTACATACCTTTTTACAACGTGCCAGAGCGATGATAGTGATGAGGTTGCCTGGAATGCCAACCAGCATGAAGAGCACACAGCAGACGGACGCAAACCGCAGCAGAGCCTCAGGATAGTCCCGGAACAGTTCTACTGCAGCCAGAGCCTCGTCAGTACTGTAATCCTCCAGGCCACCCACACTCCAGTTCCGCACTTCTACTTCACTTGCAAACGTACTCCTCGGTATACTCGGTAACAAATCACCCATTGTAACTCGATATTAACGCACATCATTCGTCCACAAACGCTGCACTATCAGTGAGTTCATCGAGAATGTCTTCATTCCATCCCATGATTAGGTGGGTATGCGCACGGGTTTCGTACGCGACTGATAAGTATCCCAGAACTTCACTCGTTCTATCAATAAGTGAGCGGTAATAGTGTGTGCCCGTTGATAAGGCATTTTGTCGATGAGTGAGGTTATCAGGTCACAGCTGCTCAGGAAGTGGAGTCATTATCAGTACGATGTCGGTCCCATTGTTGTACGCTCCGTGGTATCTGTACAAATAAATTAGATTCATTTATTACTAATGCTACCTAAATACGGCTCTGATAATTATAAGTCAACATTACCGAGAAAGTTTTGGAGTGCAAATATCATTAACTTATAGTTTATAAATGTGTCACACGTTTTTTGTAGGTAATTTTATTTCGTAGTTTAATTTTATCTATGAGAATAAATATGATAAGTAATGCTTATTCGTTATGACTGTCTCAAACCTAAGTAATGTTCCCTACGGATATTAAAATATGGAAAGTAATTTTCTTTACTTTTATCCTTTGAGAATCCAATATTCAAAGCTTTTATCCTTCTCTACAAACAATATTTCCTGTTTATGCTATTAGTTATTTCATACCTATTTATTTTTAATTCAAAATATGATTTAATAATTCATTAACATTTTCCATTATGTAATATTTGTTAATGATACGATATGTAAACACAGTATTTTGATGGATGACACACAAATATGAATAATTGGTGTTTGTTACGATTTATGAAAAATTGTCGTTATTAAATTACCAACATTTTGATTTCTCTTCATTTGAAACAAACGATTGTGCAAACAATCAAGAGTAAAAATGTAAATTCATGACTAAACACCAAAATCCAGGCAATTTGTTTTATAAAACTATATTTTAAGCAGCATTATTTTGCCCGAGTTCATTTGATAATAATTTATGTTCTCATATTAGTACTCAGGCCTTTCCATACAATGAGAGAGATTAAGTTCGTCCATTCGCGTGGGCCCAGTACGGATTAGTGGACTTCAGGGACCTGTGGTTACAAAACTTAGCTGAAAACCTGGAGATAGCGTTGTCAACTCAAATTAGAGCCGCTGAACAAATGTTTATGACACTGGATAAATAAGCACCGAATAGATCAAAATTTAGAAAGATTGTACACGGACAAAGTAATGCATAAAAACTTCCTATCGCAAACGCTCAGGCTGTGGAATGAACTCCCGCAATGGTTTTCCCGAGGGAGTACAGCATGGGGTTCTTCAAAAAGGTTATGAAGAGATTTTTGCAGGGTCGGCAACGCGCGAGTGATACCCCTGGTGTTGCAAGCGTACATAGGCTACGGTAACCGCTTACCATTAGGCGGGCCGTACGCTTGTTAACTACCTTAGTAATATAAAAAAAAACTAAAGTTTATAATTTAAACGTGTCTAGCCGTCAGTGATTGAACGCACATGCAAACGGATCAAAATCAATCAAAATCAAAAAGTCATTAATCAGTTTAGGCCCTAGTAAGGTACGTATGAACGTTACATTGTTTACAGTGTACATACAGTTGAATTTACCACCGGTTCGGAATACACTTAACTGAGAAAACTCCGGCAAGAAACTCAGCAAGGCTTTTTTTTGAGGAAGATCTTTTAATATTACAGCTTTTTTTCACAAATACATATACAGTATATACATTATTATTTTATGCTTATTCGTACAATTATCACTTAGCCAGGGGGATGCAAGTGCAGAGAGAAGCTACTACAAACATATATTCTTGTCTTCCACGTAATGAGCCACCTTATAGTAAGTTTTGTCAATTGCTTTGGATCAGGGCACCAGGTAAATTCCGAACAATCATATCTCATAATCTCGGATGTATTCTTCCAATTATAATTCATTGACATCCATATCATTATTGTTATGCGCAGTAGGGCATACCCTTCGGCGCGCTAAAGAAAAGAACATGCAAAAATAATGTCGACAATTGTCGATATATCTACTACATACAGGGTGTTGTTTTGGTCGGCGACAAGCGACCCAGGAGCGGTAGTACAAAATATATATTCCCCAAAAATGGACTTAATTCCATTAAATACTGTAAATATGTTGAGAAATACCTTATTCAATTTGAAATAAAATTAACGCAAAGTATGGTTATTAGGCACGTGTACAGACTAGAGCTAGGCGCAAGCCGCCATTGCCCCACCCCTTTACTCCCTCGTACTCCCGTTGAGTATTATGTCTACACTTTAGCTTATTACATGATTTTCAAAATTTTAATATTTTTATTTTTATAAAATAAATAAATAAAGTATTTTTTTTAGCACCAGTATCATTTGTATTATCGACCCTGAGTCGCTCGTCGCTGACCAAAACAACGACCTGTATATCATTTATCGTTAAGCAACGCTATCATCAGCTTGAGTTTTTTAAAGAACATGATCTTCATGAAAATGAGAGATAAATTGAAGTAGTTCATCTGGTCCCCTCACTTAAGAGGTAATCTGAATTCGGTGGCTTCCAACGACATTGAGTAATTGATTATCGAACCAAGCTGTCTTGGTTTAGACAGCTGGGGTTGTGGCTTCACGTTCAGTAAATTGAAATTTTGGTACTGAAATTAACACCGTCAATTGTTTTGTAAAAAAAATATGAAAATCAGTATGGGCTGGTTGAGTCTTTAATTAATTATTGATAGAGTTTTTTTGTAATTTTGATTTTAAGTGCTACAGACAATACCTATTAAATTCTTCATAATCCTGCATATTAACTAACTTAAGTAACCTATGCTTTTTACTCAGCACACAAAATGAATAAAATTACAGTACCATATCTAGATAGCATTATACCTACTATGTGATAAAATTTTAGAGGCAGTAATTGTGTGCCCATTAACGTCAATTAAGCACGGTTTTATATGAGGGCAGTAGGACAAGCTCAGTAATAGAATCATGAAGTACACACTAACAGTACACGTATAATAGTGACGCCAAAAATCAAACTTATCATTAGCATTTTAAGAGTGGTAGAGCATGGTAACTTTGTTGTTATCTTACGCGTGAGTAAAGTCGCCAGAGCTGATTGAGGTAGGGAGAAGAATCGGTAACGCGTGAGTGATGCTCCGTGTACTGCAAGCGTCCCATATGGCTAACGGTAAACGGTTTTTTAAACATTTCATTTTAACCGGGCGTGTGACATCACTACCGCGCCGAGTAAGAATCAAGGTTACCGTCGGTTAAGGGTCGTGTTGACCCGGGTCGGCCCACGCAGCTCATTCAAATCGTCACCCACGTCAAACTTAAATGTGTCAACCCTTGCTTTTGCCAAATGAAATGTCGATGACGATGTTATTTTTGGCGTTTTAGGGAAAGTGCCATATGCAGCCATTTGTTAAAATAAATTTGAATAGGTTTTTCCACTCGGCGCAAACTCTCTACATCTCTATTATAAATGTGAATGTGAGTTTGTTTGTTTGTTACGCCTTCACGCCTCAATTACTCAACGGATCATCATGCAATTTGGCATGCAGATAGTCTATGGTATGGAGAAGGACATAGGCTACTTTTTATCCCGGGAACGTGGGTAAAACTGCGGGGGACAGCTAGTATTTTATATTTCGTTATCTTTCACTCTCGCGTAATTTCTTGTTTTTCAAGAAATCAGTGAGTTACAACTTTATAAGTCACAAGTCCGGCCTCATATGGAGTACTGCTGTCACCTATGGGCGGGAGCACCTGGATACCAGCT
Organism: Polyploca ridens; assembly: GCA_951394255.1. Taxonomy (NCBI): domain Eukaryota; kingdom Metazoa; phylum Arthropoda; class Insecta; order Lepidoptera; family Drepanidae; genus Polyploca; species Polyploca ridens. Next base: position 10,401,597 of record OX596257.1, read on the forward strand.
TGGGCCTTTAGACTCGGTTCAACGACGTGCCATCAGAATTGTTGACGATCCCGAGCTTACAAGCGGTTTAGAGCCCCTTAGTCTGAGGAGAGACTTTGCCTCCTTATGTGTGTTCTACCGCTTGTACAACGGAGAGTGTTCTAAAGAATTGTTCGACTTGTTGCCCACTGCTACCTTCTACCATCGCAACTCTCGCCATCGACGGGGAGTCCTTCCTCACACATTGAAACCAGAATTGTTTCGAATTGTGCGGGCTCAAAGGAGCTTTCTTCCGCGGTCGCTCAGATTGTGGAATGAGCTCCCCGCCGTGGTTTTCCCAATGGAGTACAGCATGGGGTTCTTCAAAAAGGGCGAGAAGAGATTTCTTCAGGGTCGGCAACGCGCGAGTGATGCCCCTGGTGTTGCAAGCGTCCATAGGCTACGGTAACTGCTTACCATCAGGCAGGCCGTATGCTTGTTTGCCACCTTAGTGGTATAAAAAAAAAAAGAGTTAGTGTATCGGAAGCCGACTCTTTATTATAACTGGAACTGCTAAAAGATGATGGCGTAAATTATGAACCCATGACCCATATTGCTTTTTTTATAAGCAGCATAAAAATAAAGGGCTCAGCGGTTTTACGTAGAATTTTACAAATACAATTCCATAAACCGTGTTCCGGATTTATACACCACACTCAATCATCGCATAAAACCCCATGAATGGTCTAACTGCTTCGTGTAAATGTTGTTTTTCTTCATTAGCAGCGTTGTATAAGTTAATAATTTTGGTGGTCATTTCGACATAATTTAAGCTACGAATATGGAAGAGAAAGCTTTAAGTTTTATCGAAGAGACGTTGACAACAGAGGGTGTGTAGACGAAAAACGTAACAAAAAAGCACGTTATTCGTTTTAAAATTTTGCAATTCTATACTAATTGTATTTCACTACCACCATGCTATGTTGAAGTTTAATACTGTTTAAAAAAAAAAACTTTATTTTGAAACAGTTTTTTTTTATATAACCATTTATCCCTAACGCAAAGTAGGTATAGTAACTATCTATGAATAGATCTGAGGGCGAACCACAAGCTCTTAAAACAATATTATTATAACCTTATTTGACTTTTGTCTTTCATTGACATCCGGCGTCAAAACGGGACAAAAGACAAATAAGGTTATTTTAACCTTGTTTTAAGAGCTTGTGGTAGCCCCCCTGGCTTAAGTACTAAATGATTGTTTATTTATTTATCGCTTATAATACTGAAACGAGTTACTTAATTTCTCTATAAAGGTAATTGGAATATAGAGAACTAAATTATACGGAAATGGAGCGCAGTAATCAAGAGTACGTAGGCCAAGACTGACGTTTCCAATTAAGGCGAGAGAAAAACCGGACGTGGGGTGTTAAGTAGAGCCTGAACGCGCATAAATGCTATCACCGTTTTGTTTCATCGTAATCGCCTTAATAATTGTGCGGCTACAAGAATAGCGGTTGTACTTTAATTTAATTATATGTTAACTAGAGCTGGAGTTAAATTTAATTTAATTTTGTTTCATTTAAATTTTTTTAAACTTAAATTTATCTTTTTTAAATAATGTATGCATTTGATGAAAACACAATATTCTGGTTGGATTTTAATTGGATGAACATCAAGCATGTTTTTTTTGCTGTACTAATCTACCCCCTTATTCATAATCGCTTTTTAACCCGTTTCCCATCCAATACTTCTTGCCAAATTGGATAACATAGGTGTCAGAGGAAATAATCTTTCCCTACTGGAAAGTTATTTACAAAATCGGACACAGATGGTTAGTGTCAATAAGTGTCTCAGTGACAAACAAACCCTCTATGGGCTGGGCCCTACTTTATTCAAAATATATATAAATGAACTTTGTGACCTAAAAATTCCAAATAGCAAAATTTTGTCTTACGCTGATGACACTGCACTAATCATCAATGGTAACACCTGGACCGAAGCCAAACGGCATGCAGAGCATGCTTTACGGATTGTAATGCGTTGGTTGAATAGTAATCTGTTGACTCTAAATATTGAAAAACCAAGTACCTAACTTTTTCACTAAGGAATTTTAATAAGCCGCAAGATGCTTTTTCCATCACTGCTCATACTTGTGACCACCTTGCCAATTGTAACTGTTTGCATCTAACTAGGTCTTGCACGGTAAAATATGTATGAGTTATATTGGACGACTCGATGAACTGGCATGCTCAAATAGGCAACGTTTGCTCTAGGGTGCGCAAACTGATCTTTGTGATGAAGAAACTTCGCTCTTCCGCTGATCGCGATATTTTGTATATGGTTTACGAGTCTCTATGTAAGTCAATTATTTCATATTGCCTCCCAATATGGGGAGGAGCAGACAAGACTGCTATGATAAAACTAGAGAGAGCACAAAGAGCTGTCTTAAAAGTAATGCTATTCAAACATTTTCGATACTCAACTACGCAATTGTATGAAGATTGTAAAGTGTTGACGGTGAGGCAGCTGTTTGTGCTCCTCACAGTTCTACGTCGTCACAATTCAGCTGTCCCTGTGCCTATAGGCAATTGTTCGCGCCGGAGGAGAATCGCACCATGCCCGCGCGAGTACCATCGTACAGCTTTTGCTACTAGACACTATAAGTATCTAAGCTCACATTTATATAATAAAGCTGATTCACTTCTACATATCGTGTCTCACGTTAAATTTGATGTGAAAAACGAACTGAAAGATTGGCTTTCAAGCTTGGACTATGAGATGACTGAGGATTTACTCAGATGATGAAGACTCTGACATTCACATACACCCACACACCCCCACACACACACACACACACACACACACACACACACACACACCCAAACTCTACCCTTGCAAACATCCACACGTTTCCTATTGTATTATATAATAAAGCATTTTTGGCGCTGGTCCTTCACTGTTGTATAGAGGTTCACTGGCTCCCATTATACAGATTATTCTAGCTTGGGAGCCAGAAGACTCATAGGCTTGTTTAATTTTAGCCGTAATTTTTGTCTCCTATCATAATATGTATGCTTTTAATGTGTGGCAATAAATAAATTATTATTATTATTATTATTAACTAAATCAGTGTAATAGTGTGCTCCGTCTCACTCTTTCGATCACCAAATGTCACCTGTCAGATAAAGAATTCGGAATTTTAGCTAATCAACGTTTGATAACTTTATTATGAATAAGGGGGTTAGTGTATCACCTGTTGGTACTCCTAATAAATAAATCACGGTTCAAATAAATTAACTTTTATTATCTTGTCTTATCTTATGGAGGGGCCGAGAAATAGCTCGGACACTTCGACCCATTGGGATCTATTGTGGTCCCCTAGATACTTTACTCCTCCCCAGTCTCGTTGAAAACTCTTTTCATGAGTTTTACAACGTTTAATTTTTAATAAAAGTTAAAGTTTTACAACTTTAACTTTTATTAGGGATATTATTTGCTAAACAATTAGGTAGGATTAATTTAAAATACGTGAATTCATCAGTATGCATGGCTTACGCATATCATAGTCATGATGTAATTAATATTATTGTATCATCCAATTTTACTGTTGAATAAGTATTTTGTATTAGGTTTATTACAAACCTGTTTTTTTTTTGTTTAATCTTGAGGATTAGTTAGTGCCTTTATTAATCAAACTATAATATGTATGTCTGACTAGTTGCGCCCCGCGGTTTCACCCGCGTACCCGAGGGATGTATTGCTTTCCCGGGACAAAAAGTATCCTATGCGTTTATCCAGAACGACATACATATTTGAGTTATTGAGCGTTATTGAGGTACAAGCCTCCAAACTCACAAACATCCAAACTTTCGCAATTATAATATTAGTGAGAACAGATGAGATTAAAATATATTGAGTATTTTCGCAAAATGCGCGTTCATTTACCCTCTGATACTGATTTATAGCGATTTAGAAAAGCCCTTGTTACGTGATAAGTCAATTTTCGATTGTCGTCACGCAGTCACTTGCCGTCGCCTTTAAGCCAGACAAATCACGCTTATTCTGAGGCCCCAATGCTACAGGGATGTCCAACGACCCAAATTCAGCTTTTTGGGTCGAGAGCTAGCAGTGTTAATGAAATATTGTTTACCATTCGAATGCCTACTTTATTGGGGTGTAAAAGACGAGTTGGTTTGTTCCATTGTTGACGTCATTCGTTACAATAAGCTTATAATCATGGGATGCTAGTAGGTAATGTGTAACAATGAAATTAATTTTACGTAATGTTTACGAATATTATAATATCTTGATTAACCAATATAGTGTTTTAAAGGAAGATATCCACAAGGTTTTATTTATTTTGTATTATCCAAATATTGAATTTGACGATATAGCTAGTAAGTAAGAACAGGGGGCTAGAAAGGAAGCCAAAGTAATCTATACATATAAAATGCTTTGTCCTGAATGACTGACTGACAATCAACGCACAGCCTAAACCGCTGATCGTAGAGACCTGAAATTTGGAGGGTGTGTTCTTTGTATAACGTAGACATCCGATAAGAAAGGATTTTTCGAAATTCTACCCCTAAGGGGGTGAAAAACGGGGGAGAAGTTTGTATGGGACAACGTGATTCCTTGGTCCGATCTACTTCAAATTTTACATAAACATTCCTTAACAGAATTGATAGAAGACGTATTTCGTGATTTATTGAAACTCATCGCCTAACGGGGTTAAAAAGGGGTAGAAAGTTATTTTAGGGGTGATTTGCATCGAAGTTGATATCAATACTCCTTAGTACTTTTGATTTAATCACATTTTATTTTGACACATGTTTGAAAACTCAATTCGATTTTCACAGATTACAGAATAAGGCAGATGGAGCGCCCGGAACACGGGAGAGGCCAAAAAGCAAATAAAAATTGTAAAAAACATACCTGGTATTCGCTTTTGAATTTGTATTTGCTTTGTTTAAAAAACTTTATTTAACGAAAAAAACTTTCATTTAAGAGTGCGTATAAAGCAAAATAACATATCTTAGAATTGAAGTAAATAATATTTAAATGAAAAAATATTTTAATATGGGTATTTTCATTATATACGCGAGGGTTCTATCTGAGTAAAAACATAATGGAATGAAAATTCCTCGATAGAAAAAATCATTAAGCTACCTCTAATAATAATGAATTTTCGTTTTTATTCGTTCATGATGATCCAATTGAGACAAAAAATCGATAAATAATATCACTAATGTATGAGCTAGGGCTGCTACTATTTTTTTTAAATATTCTATACTTTACGAGTCATTTAGATAAGAAGCGCTTAGTTCATTTTTGTTCCGCGAAACACGCTATCTCCGTATCATGCCATGCGAAGATTAGACATATGTTTGTTTTATCTGACATTGCCATATTTTTCAGGCTTTATACGCACTCTTAAATAAACTTTGTGGTTTTTTTGGCTTCACTCCCGTGTTTCGCGCGCTCTATCTGCCTTTTGTTCAGTAATCTGAGCCGATTTTTTCAAAAAACTTGGTACTCTTTAAAATTGGAATTTCAAATATAAAAGAATATTTAAATCGGATAGAATTCGAAACAAATTTTTTTTTGTTCTTGGATATTTGAATGAAAAACTTACCTTTGGGACTTTTTGGCGGGAACTTGCAGAGTGACGTTGTGTTTTCATTTTTATTTTCAGACTTTTCAAGTTGTCTCAAGAAGTCTGTAAAAATTTTACTAAAACATGACTATTATGGACGGTGACTGACTGAGGACTATGTGAAAGTGATTTATTGTGACTAGAACTTATAACTGGAAAATGGCAAAATATACAAGCCATGCGACGCCAACATCTTATAAAAAAAAACTTACCTTTGCCTTGATTTTCCTTCGAAAATTCCTTGGAAATCTCTTAGATTACCTACTTAGCGAATATTTGCGATTGCTGTATAATTTGTTTGGAAGTTCATTTTCACTATTTCATTAGAATATTTTCAGTGTAGTTAATTTAAGTTCTTTTTCATTTGTTGTTATCATAATTAAATAAGATTCTTTGAGTTTTATTTATTAGTGTATAATATTGGTTTTTAGTTTTAATAGTAAAAATATCCGTGTTAGATTTTTCGGGGTTATTTGCATCGAAGTTGATAGCAATACTCCTTAGTGCTACTGATTTAAATATTCTTTTATATTTGACATTCCATTTTTAAAGATTCTTGTATTGCACCAAGCTTTTATGTGAGTTCAACTTTTTTTGAATAAAATCGGATTGAGTTTTTAAACATTTTTGTCTTTCTGTTCCGGTTCATAGATGATGTTATAAGGAGTAACTTAGCTACTTTTATTTTTGAAAAATAATAAGTGATCCGCGCAAAAAAATTCAAACCGTACGCGGGTGAAGCCGCGGGGGTCTGCTAGTATAATATATATTTTTTCAAATTTACTTCAGCTCTTATGCAATTCATCAATTCCGAAGCTTTTAGGCGCCGATCCCACAGAGAGAGTTCTAGAGTTCCGAGTTCCGAGTACGGTAGGGTAGGATATCTGTCGGGTACGCGGGATTTCTTAAATTTTTTACGCAACTTTGCGTAACCAAGGGAAATAGGGATTCATTTTTATATATATACTTAGATAATACAAATGAAACCTACGTGGTTAGCAACATGTCCTGAAAGTGACACATTACCACCACATTACTTTTTCTAAATAGGTTACCTATAAAATTAATAGTTTTCCTGTAAATCATCTAAATAAGGTATGTAATAATGCTGGAGTCAAGTAATACTATGACAAATTAATTAATCAGAGAGAGTAAAAACCACACATTTACAGCGAAATCTATGGTAGCAACTTTCGTGGATTGCCGCGGGACGGTTGGTGTGGGGGTTTGCCACGGCTAGTCTTCTCAGTTAAAGTGTATTCCGAAGCGGTGGTAAATTCAACTGTGTGTCGCTCATAAGTGCCTTACCAGGGCCTAAACTGAGTAAATTACTTTTTGATTTTGATTTTGCTAGGTCGTGGGTTCGATTCCTATCCAGGACAAACATGTATAACAAAACATAATGTATGTTTGTTGATTTGAAAAACCAGTTTATTGTGCGAAATTATTGACACTCCGCTAGGAAGTTTGAAATCTCGGGCCAAAATAAAGTATATAAAAAGTATAGGTACTATTACGTAGGTATACAAATTTACATTAGAAAGGTATCAACATTAAAATGCATAGCTGTTTCAGTGAAATGCTGATGTCCTAATGTACCTAGCAGCTTTGTTCTGAAAGTTATCCAAGCGGGATTGTACAGATATTGACAGTAGTTATTGCACAATCCCCTCCCTCCACTCCTATATGTTGACAAACTATATTGCTGTATCACGCGAGCTAGCGTACTAACAACTACAACGCATATTTTTTAAATACATCGTTAGGTTAGGAATAATTGGAGATTTTAGTTCTTAGTGAGCCGCCCCGGTTTTACCCGGGTGTTTATTGATGTGGCGATGCAATTTTTATATTCATCATTTAATAAAGTTATAACAATTTTATCTGATTAGAATTTGGTGTAAAGAGCAATTTCACGTTGCCTACACATAACTAACTATTATAGGGCGACTGTTAATTAGAAAACGATACTGAATAAGAATACACCATCAGCTTTTATTTAATTTAGTTATTTATACCTATTTGTTTCTTTGGGAAAGTTGTTTGTTATCATGAGTACAATCATGTGTCTTAGTATCGTTTACTAATTACCAGTAATCCTATATATAGCTTCATAAATCATTCACAGGGTCTTGAATCATAATAATATGTATGTTCCTTATGAAACGTGGACACTAAGGAAGGGGTTTTTTACAGAACTAAGCGCATAATAGGCAGGTAGCGGCTTTGTTTTGATTTTTGTGACATACAATGATATAAGTCATAAGCGATAACGATTTCTAAATTCAAAAGAAATCTCTCAATTGTACCTTGTTCAAGTGATATCTAAAGATAAAAGATAAAAGATAAAATGGTATTTATTAGACACACAGATTCACACACAACAATAAGAATAAGAAAGAAACAACTAGTAACATAAAAAATATAAGAAAAAACAACACAACAAACTAAAAGAATAATAAATATAATGCAATAATTTGCGTGTGATATCGTGGGTCTAAATGGCCCCAGCTCAGCATGTGCTGCAGATCACTACAGCGCTGATTTTCGGCTGAAGCCACGTGAGAATCACGGACATTTGGGCGGTGCATATTTATAATATAATATATGCATAGTTAAAAATAGAAAGCTTAAATTAAATAAACACATCAGTCTCATCAAAGCAACAAATAATAATAATAATTACATAATAAATATATTATTACTTTAAATCATAAAAAACAGATATTAAATAGTGATAAATAGTATTATAGTTTTAATTAGATAAGTATTCATAAATTTCATAAGGGTTACTAATTAAATCAATTATATATATATATATATACTAGCTTGTGCCCGCGACTTCGTCCGCGTAGAGTATTTCTTTTTTTTAGATATAAATCATTGTAATAATATAGAGCTTTGTTCATGGCTATTGCCCGCAACTAAGTGTGATATTTAACAAAAGTTGAGGTAGATTGAGAGCTCACACGTAGGTAAGCATGCCACATAAAACTGGCCGTGGGAGTAACAGTCCTACCGCAAATCAACTCCATCAGATTTCAGAGTTTGTCGCTGTGATTTTTTAATAGTCACCGTGAAACAAACCTTGATTGGGAACTGCAATCTTTTAAATTCAAACGGAAGGTCATTTGGGATCAATGGTATACGCGGCACGAATACAGAGACAGTATTCGTGCCGCGTATACCATTGATCCAGGCAGATCCAGTTAGTATTTTGGGCTCAAACATTGCGGCGGAGAGCTGTTACTTGGAGTCTAGTTCCATTGCAAAATTTTGGAGGCCGTATATTTCTAAGCAACATGACAGGGGCACCTACACGCAACATAAGCCTATGACACGAAAGACCCGGCGGATTTAGAGAGTTTAAAAATTCAACAGGATAGTTTACTCCATATTGACCATGGTGTCAACAGAATTATAAACTATTTCATCACCTTCGAATTAATTTATCAACATTTCGTTGATAGCAACGGCTTGGTCGTTTTTGGGAGTCAAAATGCCTCTCTCGCATAACCTAACCCCTCCATCGGTTTGTGTTAATATTGTTAATATTTTTAACATCAGGATAAATTTTGTCCATAAGTTCTTCAACTGTTGATACCACAGTACTCAGTACATAACTCATCTGGTATTTGTATCAGCCCATCTATTTGTGGAAAGTTTCCGTTCCCGATTTTTAGGAGAATATCTGAAAATCTACCGGCAGAAACTTCACCTCTGAGATGTACTCTCATGTTTCGAGTAAGCTTCAGCACTTCAATTAAAGGCCATAAGATTGATCTCTTGATACATGCTTTGATCTCAACTGCGCGCGTTCCTTTGGGCACTATCGGTAAAGTCTGGCGAAAATCACCGGCCAGCAACACCGTTACACCACCCATTATATTTTTAGTATTGCGTATGTCCTGCTAACTCCTATTCAAGGCTTCCACTCCTCTTTTGTGCGCCATCGTTATTTCGTCCCATACTATTAGTTTAGATATACGGTCAAAGTAAATTTAGTGATGTTTACTTTGAAAATACATAACTTTAGCCCCCTTTTCACCGCTTCGGGTGTGGAATTATCAAAAACGCTAAGACACCTATAAATTAATTTTCAATCGTCAGCCTAAACACAAAATTTGAAGATCCTGACTTCAAAACTGACGGAATTGCATACAAACTTTCATCCCTTATTTTACCCTGTTAGGGGTGGAATTTCCAAAAATCCTTCCTTAGTGGATGCCTACACCATATAATAATACATTTAGTGAAGTTTACTTTGAAATTGAAGGATTTGCATACACAACTTCACCCCCCTTTAACTCCCTTCGGTGGTGGAATTATTACAAACGCTGAGATATCTATACATTAATTTTCAATCGTCAGCCTAAACACAAAATTTGAAGATCCTAACTTCAAAACTGACATACTTGCATACAAACTTTCATCCCTTATTTTACCCTGTTAGGGGTGGAATTTCCAAAAATCCTTCTTTAGTGGATGCCTACACCGTATAATAATACATTTAGTGAAGTTTACTTTGAAATTGAAGGACTTGCATACACAACTTCACACCCCCCTTTACCTCCCTTCGGTGGTGGAATTATTACAAACGCTGAGATAACTATACATTAATTTTCAATCGTCAGCCTATACACAAAATTTTAAGATCCTAACTTAAAAACTGACGGACTTGCATACAAACTGTCATCCCCTATTTTACTCTCTTAGGGGTGGAATTTCCAAAAATCCTTCCTTAGTGGATGGCTACACCATATAATAATACATTTAGTGAAGTTTACTTTGAAATTGTAGGACTTGCATAAACAACTTCATCCCCCTTTTCCTCCCTTCGGAGGTGGAATTATTACAAACGCTGAGATAACTATACATTAATTTTCAATCGTCAGCCTAAACACAAAATTTGAAGATCCTTACTTCAAAACTGAAGGACTTGCATATAAACTTTCATCCCTTATTTAACCCTGTTAACGGTGGAATTTCCAAAAATCCTTCCTTAGTGGATGCCTACACCGTATAATAATACATTTAGTGAAGTTTACTTTGAAATTGAAGGACTTGCATACACAACTTCATCCCCCTTTTCCTCCCTTCGGTGGTGGAATTATCACAAACGCTGAGATAACTACACATTAATTTTCAATCGTCAGCCTAAACACAAAATTTGAAGATCCTAACTTCAAAACTGATGGACTTGCATACAAACTGTCATCCCCTATTTTACCCTCTTAGGGGTGGAATTTCCAAAAATCCTTCCTTAGTGGATGCCTCCACTGTATAAGGTATCTTTGTGCAAAATTTCAAATCTCTAGGTCCAGTGGTTTGGGCTGTGGGCTGATATATCAACAATCAGTTTATCATTTTATATATTAAGATATATATATATATATATATATATATATATAAATAAATTCTCTTCGTATAGTATTTACCTAAGTGCTGGATTTTGAATGCCGATGAGCATACTTTTAAGTTTTGACCTAAAGGTTGGAATGTATACAGGGTGTATTTCGCATGGTAACGCAAACTTCGCGAAAAGGCTACACCTAATGCCACTAATCAAATTGTGAAAGTCATTCACCTCGCTAATGATCGGTTATAGAAATTGTCATTTTCGAGCGCGCATTGTATTGTGAACACCGCGATTTAAACGCGCGATAACGTTGTGCCTACGTAGTATGTCGCTGACTGCAGGCGAATATCGCCATAAGACACCGTTTCTAGTTTTATTTACATTGCTACTTTTAGTGAAAGTAACTTATTTATTTTAAATCTCTTTGGGTTAGGTAAGAATAACGATTATGAACAGTCTAAAGTAAAAAAAACTCAAAAAAAAAAAATATGGGAAAAACCGACGAAAAATTCCAACATGGGGGGGGGGGTCCAGAATCATGTCCTGGACCCATGGTATCCGTTTGTGCGGCGATGTCCCTTACACGCTGTATATAACTCCTGATTTTCATTCAAATGCTATTAGCCGGGATTTCGTCTGCTCGAACATTAAAAACTTTGTTGAAAACATTTATTACATTATTATCATAGCTATATTAAATTTACATATGATTGACGGCTCTGATGGATATTTAATGCTCTTGCTGAGAGGAAATTATGTAAGAATGTTTAATAGAAGAGTCGTTTTTAATAACGGACATCTTAATTTAGTACTACAATTACATTTCTTGTATAAAATTACTACTACGTATTGCTTGGAATATTTCTACGTGATAAAATTTATTGGGAAACGATAAGATACGATTATTGGACATTAAACTCGTTGCCGAAGACTGGGAATAGAAACTCAGGACCTTGGCATCAGTCTCTAACCGAGGGCTAGGTATACCGCTCGACCACCGAGGCGATTGATCATTTATTTTTACCACAGATATTTGGTGCTTACACTGAAAAAATGGACTACAAGTGACTACAAAATGTTATTTAACAGTAACACAAAAATTGACGACCAATAACCTAAACAGAGTGACTTGCGAACTAAACTTACCAGTAACAAAACTAGTTTTTGTTCGTTACTAAATTATTTGATTAAATGTAACTAAAGTTAGTTTCCCGACAACAAAACCTCAACTTACATAACTAGTTTTGTAGAGCATTTTTTTCAGTGTATGCTTCATTCATGTTATCTATTTTATTCTTCTTGTTTCTTACCAATTTACGATCTTGTTGTCAATATACATAGTACTGAACTAATGATGCTTACGATAATTTTATTATATCTCTTATGCTATTAGGGTGGTCTGTTTATTTCCGTTGTTCACAAACTAATATAGAAGTTGGTCATGTTTGCAACCACAGACATACATACATCTAAATAAATAACGCAAGTCCCTCCATCCGTATGAAAACCAAGCGTGTCTCTTTTTTCTACCTAACATAATGTGACAAGAGCGCTTTAGTTAGGCTGGAATTGGAGTTATGACGTGATAATGGAGGATCCTATTTGTCAGCTTAACACAACCCTCGCTACACATCTCTGGTGGACATGCAGCCTTATGTGAGTTCCCAGTCTGCGCGAAACGGTTTCAAAAGCAGAGCAATGCTCTCCCTTTCGGCACAGATGTTGGCACGCGAAGTAGGTACATACACTCGCGTCATCTATTTAGTTTTATATCTGTGTTTGCAACCAGTTTTTATATTTTACGAAAAAGCAAGAAAGAAAAGAAAAAGAAATAAGAAGAATATCTCTGACCTAGGCCTATCCTCAGATAAATACATTATTATGTAAATAATGTATTTATCTGAGGATAAATAACTCTGACTCTCGCGAGGGACACGCGTCCTATTATAACAATTGATGTCATTGTTATATTTTTAACCGCGAGCCAAGCGATTTATTTGTAAATAATCGTTTTATACTATCGCAAAAAATTATAAAATTATAGGTACTCCGACCTAAAAAAACCTGGCCAGTATAATTTTGCTATCCAAGAGGAAAACCTGAAAGACAGACCTAAACTCTTCCTTAAATAATAGAATTGCGTCAACCCTATTTGCGGCTGATTGATCAACCTCCAAAAATATACCGTGCACGTGTTACCCGTTTTTTGTGGACATTGATTGATTTATCAGAAGTATGGCCGTGAACAACTAGGTGACAAAAGGCACCAGTCAACTTCCAGAGCTACTTTCTGTAGTAATGTTGCGAGATATTTGCTAAGATTTCAATTATGATTCCGGATGACGTATTGGGACCGGTAATAAATAACAAATAAGTTTAACTGGGTTTGTAGAGAAAAATATTGGTGTTTTGTAGGTTTTTGTGTCAACGGTAGCTGTGTTTCAGTTCATAGTGATGCGTAACTATAAATGACAAACTTGCAGATAATTTATGAAACTCAAAATTTACGTACAGGTCTCTGTTGTTCCGGAAAGTTTGCGTTGATAAGTTTTGCTTTACATAGATTTTAAAATTTTAGTTCTGTATTACTCCAGATTATATATGTATATATAAAAAATGTAACCTTGCTGAGTTTCTTGCCGGATTCTTCTCAGTTGAAGGCCGAGTTCCGAATCGGTGGTAACTTTAGTAAATGTGACCTTCATAAGTGCCCTTCTGGGGCCTAAATTGAATAAATGGCTTTGACTTTGACTTTGATTATTTATTTATACACAGTTTTAACGTATTTACTTTAATAATTTTTCGCGCATTTATTTTTATATAAACAATATGATTAAGTCTCGATACTAAAAGAGGCGTTCGCGAATGATAATACGAAAGCCATCTAAATCAATGGAGATGATATACGGTAACGGATATCCGTAACGAACCCTGAATACACGAACGCGAGCCAGAGTTCTTGGCACTACGCCACATGGACAACACTTTTGGATTAGATTACATGTAGTTTTTCTTTTCAGGCAGCTTTTGGACTCTAGTTGATAGATTTATAATACTTCCCGATAAAGTTGTATCTAAGATGAAATAAATAACGTTATTTAATTTATTGTAGGTTACCGAAAGTAGGTATAATAAGGATTTTTATTGGACCGATAGTAATTTTTAAGAACGTGAAAATATTTTTTATTCAACCCTCGCCTATTTCTTTATTTTTAAGATACGTCGATGAAAAACATTCAAACTGGGGGTTTTTTTTTTATACGAACTCATGAACATTCGCACTGCACTACTTATTGCTCAATGAGGCTAACTTCACTTGAAGAGGCGCCATCGAGAAATGAATCCACTCTGCATGTCTTGTTATATTTAAATGTGTTAACTTTTCTTGTGTTTTTTTTTATTATTATTTTTTGAATAGTTGTTTTCATTAAAAAAAAAAATATATAATTGCCGACTTCAACAAGAGGGGGGGATACTGTTTACTGGCAAGTGGAGTTCTTAGGGTAATTTTAGCTTAGTTGTTATTATATGTTGCATGTAAATGCCTTTCTTGTATGTATTTTTAATAATGGTAGGTATAATAATCTGTAAAGAGCGTGTCTCGCCATCAAACTTCATAGTTTGGCGAGTAGTGTATGTTATATTTAATTTTGTACTTATCATTTATTTTCAATAAAAAAAAAACTTTCGAATGTCAAAATTCCAAAATATAGTAGATTGCAAATCTAGAGTAACATCAACAATGAAACCCCATAAACTCAAACAACTCGACAACGGGGCGACTCCTTCATCCATAAAAGAACTGTGTGACTAATAAAATTATTTTTCTCTTTCCAAAAAAACGTATGAAAATAATGGTAAAAATATCCTGTACATTTTGTACCTACTTACCACTATTTTCACACGACTTTGACACGTACAGATCAAATAAATAACTAAAAGAAAACATATATTAGGGCACCAATATGATTGAGAAAAAATACAAAATGATACTAAGTTTGATCTGAATCAATAGCAGTAGATATACTTTACTATTTTGCCGTTACCGACGTTCAGTAACTAAATAATAGAGGCTTTTACCATTTGTTGAGACTCTGTGTCCTGCTGTGACTACGATAGTCTATTTTCTTAGATATCGGCATTTTTATATTTAAAAGATTTTTCTACAGAGCCGTACAATATTGTCATTAGCTCTAAAAGGTTGGAGCTTTGCCAAAGTTCAAGTTAAAGCATTAGGAAAAAGTGGGTAGTGCTTAAGTTGGAGTAACTTTAGAAGTTAAAGAGACAAACCTGTTTGTTTTTTCGTCTAACGGTTATATAAAACGGTTGATGGCCAGTTGGCGCAGTTGGTTAAGGTTCACCTTACGCGCCGCAGGTCGCGGGTTCGATTCCCACACAGGACAAGCATTTTGTGTGTATGAACATGTCTGTATGTCCTGGGTCTGGGTGTAATTATATATATTAAGTATGTATTTACAAACAAAAAGTAGTATATGTATTATATCAGTTATCTGGTTTCCATAGTACAAGCTCTGCTGTCCCAGGTTATTTATTTATTTATTTATAAAAATAGTACATATTTATGTATCGAAACTCATTTATAAAGAGTTATCGTAAACCCATAATTCTCATACCAATAACACGAAATATTTCAAAAAAGAATTTTAGTGTTTATCCCCTAATATTTCCCCCAAATCTGTACGTCAAAAGCTAATGGAACCTGAAAGACGCCAAATTATTCATGGAGGATATTAGACTTCCTATCAAGATGAGTTTTGGAATACTCAAGAGATAAAAAATACGAAATCAGCGGAAGGATAGAGACGAGCTAGTAAATATTTACTTAAATAACATAATGATGTTATGGTCAAATAGTTTGTATTTTTGATGAAATTAACCCCCTTATTTATAGTCGCTTTATAACTAAATCAGTGTTATAGCGTCCTTCGTCTCTCTTTCGATAACCATAAGTCTCGAGTCAGACGACGAGAGAGAGAGGCTTCGTTATTGTAACTGTTCAGCGTTTCATAACTTTATTGGAATAAGAGGGCTAGTCTTTTGACCTTTACAAAATTATACCAGCAAAACGTATAATCCCTAAAGATTTTTTTGTTAAAGAGACTGTTGTGATGTGTCCTGACAAACTATATAGTGTACTTGGAATTGTCTTCTAAGGTTATGTAAATAAAGCAGTGTTTTCTTGTATTACGTACGTATGTAATATTATTTAAGCACCCGCTGCGTTCGCTTCATTGGCGCCTAGCTGGATATCGCTGGATTTTCTTTCCACTCTGTTATCGGGTTCAATGACATGCGAATATGTCTCCGATGTAGTACGATTGTTTTTTTTGTTAGATAACAGTTTGAAATATTTCCATGAAACGACATTTATATATGTTTAAATAGCTGTATTGCATTTTATTTTTGGGTTCATTTGTATCTTGTTATTATGAAATATTTTAAATTATAATGACCACAAAACAAAATACCGATGAGAAATTAATGTGTGTTTTAGCATTGCTATATTTTAGATGTGTGTCGCTGGCAGGGTCATAGCCAGCCCCCATGTTCGGAGGGGTGATGAAACTACCTATCTGAAATAAACACATATTCAGTACTTTTTTCCTAAATTCAATGTTTCTTAAGTATAGGTATACAACACAGTATGGTACCTAAATGAACAGTTAGTAAATTTCGGGAGGTGATTGAGCACCCTCTGCCTACGGGCCTGGTCACTGGTGTTATCATCACAGACCCTAGTGAGATGAGGTCAAACACAAGCCTGTTCACAGTAAGAACATAATAATGTGTGTTGTAGAGAATTCATCTAAATAGGCTAAAATATCTTTTTATAGGCTTGACACGCATTTGTTCAGCTTTAGAATTATGGCATGAATTTAAAATAAAAAAGATTGCAAATAAAGGCTTTCGAATGTTAAAGCTTAATTTCACGCTTTGCAAATATTTCGGAAAATTATATTTGTTTTTGTGCTCACGAATACATTAAGCAAATATTTTATGCCATAACAGTTTCGTGAGCTTAGTAGATTTAGTGATACAAATAACAATAAGAGTATTATCACAAATAATCGTTAAGTACTGCGACGCCCTTGCTGGCAACACCGAAAGCGAAAACAACAAATAATATCGATTATGTACTAGGTACGAAATATGAGTTAACAAAATATTAACAGGAAAAGTTTGATTACATTCAACCTGGAAAGCTGCCGAGCTGATTTCTAAAATCGATTCCATATTCAGGTCGACTATTTCAAATAACATGTTTTTCATAAAAAATATCTAAAAAGTTTGTCGATGAGTGTTTTCACAATTTTCATTGTTACAATATAATAGTCAATAAAATGTGATGTAAAATATTTCGAAGCTGAATAGACGAAAATAAACTAAAACACATCAGTGACATTTTGTAAATCAATCAACAAGCCGATTAACATGTCGATCGTGGATAACTCTACTACAAAGGCTTCGTTATCGGTACATAAAAATAAGGAAAAAATGGACATTTGTCTGCCGTTGTGACAAGCTTATCGTTAATCTCTATTTGTGACGACTAGATACAACCTTTTTATGGTATATAGTTTTTATTAGGTATTTCGATGTGATAAATCTTCAGCACCCGAAGAAACTTTCTGGAAAAATTCAGTATGCCTTTGTAGGTTTTAAAGGTATTTATGGGAGATTTCCTTAAGGTTTTTTTATGAAGAAATACAATACTCAACGATTTGAGTACTAAAATTAAACCATTTTATAATTGGGTCTAAGATAATGATATATGAAAATGTATGTGTTGCGACTTACGCAATGCATTTATTACGGTACCCCCTACAGTATTCATGTAAGCACTCAGTACGTAGTAAGAACACCTTTGAAATCTTTGCTTTATCAGTTTCTAGGCATGTGTGCTACATCATTTTCCTCATCACTTTTAAGAGTTTCCCTTGACAAAACCATGGCCAGATATATCAGTCCATTTAAAAGTTTCCCACTGCTGGCCGAGGTATGGTATTCCCGTAAAACTAGACGTGTACTCACAAACCTTAGACAGGTATGCGTAATAATGCGTACTGCTATTTTTGGTTTGTCTTCGGGAAAGCTAATTCACGATGGTTGGTTTCAGTAAGAGATCGTAGTCAATCTCTATAGAACGTTGGATAGACTGAATTGTATGAACTCATTAAAGCGCACAATATTTTCTCGACAATATCGCTTTGATAAACAAATGCTTTCAGTCATCGTCTAGTTTGCTAGTTTGCAATTTGGCTATCTAAATAAAGCTAACGATGTTAACATAGTGTAAATGTTGTTTGAAATTTAATTTGTCTTTTACCTGAGAACTGCGTACTTTAAATTTTATTTGTCTATGTTAACTCCCGTCTACCCCTATAGTTTGTTGTCCTAATTTGGCACTACAAGGGCCACTAAGTTAGAGTCTAATTTATCACTCAATTTCGTCGCGTTTTAACGGTAGTTTTGAAATATTTGATGAACACTATTATTGTACCTATTTTCGTTTCTTTGATACTTTTATGAATATAAGTAGGAAATGTAAGCATTCAGTATATAGGTATATATTATTTAAACAACAAAGAACCTGTACCCTACAATGTAACAAAGGACTACAAATCGTGTCTATATACCAACAAAAGTTCGATTTGGTCCTTTGTTTTAGACATGAAAGGAGGGGAAATTTATTGTTTATATTTTGATGTCTTATTGATGTGAATTCATTTCCGAACATACATTCCTCATGGATTGATCTACTTCTGTTTAGATATTATTTACCATTCAGTGTCAAAGAGAGCGCTTATATATCTAGACACGCGGTAGCGTGTCAGGCCAAGTTCATGACAAGAAAAGAGAAATGGCGAGCAGCACCGTGTGTAATATTACACGAACCATTTGGAGCCACTTTTGAACCCTTAATTCCCCCAAAAACTATTTAACACAAAAACAAAAGCTAAATATGATATAATATTTTATCAACAAATATCAAATATTTAGAAGAAGATGATTAGTTGATTAACTAAATATAAGATGGATGACTACTGACTAGTATGTAAAAACTAGCACAGTCAAATGTTGAGGTTCAATTTCAATAGATCAGAAGTAATTCGACTATTCAAATTTTAAACGTCATTATTTTTAAATAACAAAAATTGTTGTAGCAGAAAACAGAACAAGAAATTGTGTTATAAATTTACTTTAGAATGTTATACGTTCTTAAATAAATTTCAGGATTGTCTAAAGAACTTAAGTCGACAACCATAATTATCATAATGTTGAACATGGCTCCCATTTTCACATTTATGTTTTTGGTGGGATTAAAGTTTACACAGATACAGTCACTAATTTCGAAAAGGCTCTTTTTAAACAGAAAACTTATTTGTAGATTTAGTCTAGGCCCTTATTTGTTATTGACTTGTAATTCTACAAAGACAATTATTTCAAAAGAATAATAGACCCATTTCCATTGTTTTATAAGAGTATTTGTTTCGGAATTAAGTTAAATGATTGACGAAATAAATTACGTTTATGGAACACTTTTTAAGTGTCTCTGTTTTGTACTCGTATTTATTAATTGTCTCTGATTCTTGTATGATTTATTTTTGTACCCACTTTCATATTTTTTGTTGGAGTCATCAGCAGTAAACTATTTATTTCATTATTTTTATAGAAAATTATAACACCATTTATTACAAATGTACAAATTATCGTCTCCGCAACAAAGGAACGTTCAGTCTGACTGGACAGAGCTACTTTCGCATTTATATCATATGAAATATAATATAGATCTATTGAAATTATTGCCCACTATCCCAGGACGAAAATATAAGCTGAAAACGTTTCGATAATTTAATAACCTCATTATCCATACAAGATAACTTGATCGATGTTGATGGGGAAGACCAACAATAGCATCATTATTATAAGAAAATGTAATATCATCGAGAAAAATACATAGGAGAAAATGGCGTAAATAATTTTAGAGTACTTTCTTTTTCCTAATAATAGGCTCGAAAATCATCGCTTATTTTGAAAATAAGCCCACCATAAGTGATGATGTGGACAAAGGAAATTATACAATCTAATGATAAGCTATAAGTCAAAGCCCTAGTCAGCCCTAGGCCCTCTCAGGGCACTTATAAAAGCTTGAAGTACTATGCTAAAAGCTTACACAGTAAACTCGGTTCAACAGATCAAGCCTAAGTGAAATTAAATTTTCCTTCCAATCAACTTTACTTCTCATCGGGCCGTGACCCAAATTAAGGCTTTAGCAATATTAACAGAGGTTTTAATTTTACGGGGCTTCATAAAATATAACATCTGAATAAGAAGTTACGATTGTTAAAGAAATTATAAGTTTTTCAATAACAATTTTCCCAGTAAAAGTTGATAAAAGAAAAGGAATGTTTCAAAAACTTGGCATTGGAAATTATGATATCGAGAGAAATTCCTTTATCTTTCAGGACATTTCCACCTTTCATGGAACGAATATCTAAGTGGTCAATGTTTATGAACAAACTTTTGTTTTCATTTTGTTGTATTTCTGATAGGATGATAAACTTGCTTATAACAACTTTCTAGGTTGTACCCGACTACGCAAAAATAGATTACGCTTTTAATAGATATTTGGCAGATTATCGACTATCGGTCTTTATGATTGATTTGATTGTACAACATCTCTATCGGCTAGAATACTCGTTATGTATCCTATAGTTTGTCAGATTGTTTGGGCAGGCATTTAACTGTCAAAAATATTCTGATATTCATAGCTTATTTCAAAATGATTTACTGTCTTACTTTTGCACCAGCACCAGCTCTCACAAAACTTTAATGATGCTATTTACTTTTTTTATAAACTTATTGTGAGGGAAATAAAAAAAACCAAAATATAAAATAAATAATTAAATGGGGGCCACACAAGAAACGTTTTTACGGAACCCTTTGTGTACGAGTCTGAGTCGCACTTGGCCGGTATTTTATTTTATTTTATGACTGTGTAAACCCCCTTCAAATATAGATAACCAATGGTGCAATCTATCTTTTATAAGGAACCATTCACATTAACAATATACTCATAAGGAGTTTTAACGGATGCGGACTGAAACGGTAAAGTGTTCGAATAAATCAGAAGAATGTTGTTCACAGTTTTTCGCGTAATAACAAGCTCGCCTGGGGGGTAGCTCTCTAATTTTATTGATGTCTGAGCTGGATTGTGAAGGGATTTTTCCATTACTATGTTACTACATAGTACTTAAGAGTGCGTACCAAGCCAGAAAAATATGGCAATGTCAGATGAAACAAACTTATATCTAATCTTCGCGTGCAGATGAGATGGAGAAAGCGAAATGAACTAAGCGATTTTTATCTAAATAACTCGTAAAGTATAGAATATTTTAAAAAAATCGTTAGTAACAGCCCTAGGTCATATGTTAGTGATATTATTTATCGAATTCTTGTCTTAATTAGATACACCATGAACGAATAAAACCGAAAATTCATTATTATTAGAGGTAGCTTTGTGATTTTTTTCTATCGAGGAAATTTCATTCCATTATGTTTTTGCTCAGATAGAACCCTCGCGTATATAATGAAAATACCCATATAAAAATATTTTGTCATTTAAATACTATTTACTTGGTTAAATTTCAATTCTAAGATTGTTATTTTGCTTTATACGCAGTCTTAATAGAAAATCCCTTGGATTGCCAACTTGCAATCTTAACAGCTTTCGCCTCATGGTTTCGTTCGCTTTCTATAAAAATAATTATTGATCCTTCCTACTATCCTATCCTACTAATGATTATAATACTATAAATGTGAAAGTGGATGTCATTTGCGAAGATGTGTATTACTCTGCCACGCAAAAACTACTGAACGGATTTGGGTGAAAGGCACACAGATAGAATATTTTCTGGATTAACGCATAGGTACGTTTTTCCGGTATAAATAAAATATGTATACCGGAAAAACGTACTATGCATCGGGAATGTTGGTAAAACCTCGGGGTACAGGTAGTCTATTGTAATACTGAAACGCTAATCACACTTATGTAGTGATTAAGTAGTCATTTGACTGTTAGAATGAATAGAGAGAAAGAGCTATTTAAGACGCTCCTAAAATTTAAGTGGTTTCAGTATCTGTATATGGTTCATAGATCGATCTCTTGGTCGTAAAATATGTCTTCCAAATGTCGTGTATCCAAAGTATTAAAGTAATTAAATTCGTTATAAGAAGGCTGGTGATAATTTTCCTATCCAAGTAGGTTTTAAGCTCCTATCTATTGAATTAGATATTAAATGAATATCAGAGTTATCTCAACGAAATCCTTAATTGAATCATTTGTGATTGTAAATCTGTTTGTAGATAGAGATCGGGTGAGCAAATCCCAGGATAAATTAAGGTGCTTTCTTAGAATTTCTTAATCGAAATATCGTCGGGTCAAATATCCTAAAATGAGATCAAGGAGTTTAGTTTTACAAGTAAGGTGAGACCATTATTTTTGTCAATATAATGAGAAGATGTTACTTTGTTATAAGTGGAAATAAACATAAAACGTTTTAAGATAGCTTTTGTCCTATAACAGTTTTATCGTAAACATTGAAATGGCAGCAGCCGTAAAGGAAACACTATACAAGCAGGTATTATGGCATGATAATGGGGTTGCCATTCTTTCGGGTTTCCCCGGATTTGTCCTAGTTTAGAGGGCGTCCGGGGAGCATCCGAGCGGGGTTCCTTTGTAGTCTGAATAAGTAAGTTCTTGATACCAGAAGTATCTAAATAACCGGCAAAAAAAATACTTATTCCCGAAATGTTGTAGGTACTCCATAATTAATATAACAAATCAATCGACAAGGTTATTTAATATATAGGAGTAACAGTTACCTAGACTGAATTATGATAGCAGAATTATTTATTGCAAATAACACCATGAATAATGACGCAGGTAGTATAATTAATTTCTCCATGTGAGTATTTCCTGGCTCACCATTTATACGGGCAGATAAGCACATTATCTGGATTTATTGCTAGTCATCGACTAGAGTTTCAATCTGATAGCGCTTACAGTTTATTTTTCTCCATTAGTTTGATTGTGGATAATATTAACGCTCGGAAATTTCAGATACATCCAAAGAATTTGAAAAATAAAAAATAAATAAACTTTAAATCCTTTATAGTGGCAGCAAGGTGGCAGCCTAAATAACTGCATAATTACTTCGAGATAAATGCTTCTAGATAATATGACACCTGATTTTTATCTGTGGAGTTTTTATTATTGGTCGCCCAGTGTTCGAAATTCGAACGAAATTGTAAAAAAGTTTAAATAAATTGATAAATTTTAGCATTCTGCACTCTTTTTTCATTATAAACTTTAACTTTCTTTCTTTTTTTTTGTTATTGACGTTATTTAAGTGGCACAACCTGGGAGAGGACGCTGGCTCCTGAATCACAGTTAACTCTAGTTTAGTCGAGTCGGAGGCTTCAGATTATTTATTCTACTAACTTACATTATTCTTATTCTCTTATTCTTAACTCTGTCACAAATCTCACACTCCTCCGTGCGCGCAATATGCTTCAATAGGATTCAAAGTCTTCACGTACCATTAATATACAAAAGATTCTTCAAATATAATATTTTTTTATTCTGTCTTTATTCGTGCGTTATCACTAGATAATTTGGATTTGGATACATTTGAGTATGATGCTGACCCTGCAGAAACCTTTTCACACCTTTTCGTAGATCCCCATTAATTATCGTACCTTTCGCAAAACCTTATCGAAAAGATAGACACAAATCTTGTCAATCCTTTGAAGTTGTCTTTAGAAGTACCTATAGGTTTCTTTAATAAAAGATTACGTTTGGCAATAAATCCAGAAATAAATATTTTTTAATATCACTTTTATCTACCACTGAATAGTCAAGAAACAGAAATGCTCCTATTATTTTAGCAGGTAGGTAGCAGGAATACTTATTCTCAAAATAAATTCTATATTTCCTGATATCGTAAGGTTTCCTATTAATCTTTCACGTGTGTCTTCGATACCTATGGAATCTCATTGGTATAGTTAATCAAATTGAATTGGGATTGATTTCACCAAAGTCATTCATCCTAAAATCTTTTTCTTTTGAATTTCTGAATGTCTGAAATAACATCCCTTAAATAAATATGAAGTGGTTATAGCTTTCCTGTTTACGTAAAAGGTGAAATGTTTTATGGTGAACCGATGAAAATTTTTGTTTGTTTATTTCGTGGCTCCCTTTTCAGGTTTTGAATGTTTAAATATAAGCATTTTATTTTGAAAATTTTAAACATGTATGGGATGTTATATGAAATAATTTTCTTCATCAGAAGATTTTTTCAAAATATTTTTTTAACGTTGAACTTTAATATCGAGGAATTAGGTAGGTACAAGAATATCAATATCCCTAAGATATATCTTTGCGTAAAGATTTTTCTAAATCCTTTACCATTTTTGTGAGCATGTTGTATTATAATTTTAATTACTTGGGAAAAATTAAAATGCTTTGTCCTGAATGACTGCCTGATGGATCAACGCACAGCCTAAACCGCTGATCGTAGAGACCTGAAACTTGGAGGATGTGTTCTTTGTATAACGTAGGCATCCGATAAGAAAGAATTTTCCGAAATTCTATCCCTATGTGGGTGAAAAACGGGGGCAAAGTTTGTATGGGACAACGTGATTCCTTGGTACAATCTACTTCAAATTTTGCATAAACATTCTTTAACAGAATTGATTGGAAGACGTGTTTCGTATTTTATTGTAACTCATCGCCTAACGGGTTTAAAAAGGGGTAGAAAGTTGTTTTAGGGGGGATTTGCATCGAAGTTGATATCAATACTCCTTAGTGGTTTTGATTTAAATATTCTTTTATATTTGACATTTCAATTTTGAAGATTCTTGCATTGCACCAAACTTTTATGTGAGTTCAACTTATTTTAATCACATGGGATTGAGTTTTTAAACATTTTTGTCTGTCTGTTCCGGTTCATAGTTGATGTTATAATGTAACTTACCTACTTTTGTTTTTGTAAAAAAATAGTGTTCCGCGCAAAAAAAAAACAAACCGTACGCGGGTGAAACCGCGGGGGTCTGCTGCTGCAAATATTAAATTACAATATAATTCAAATTCAAATTCAAAAAACATTTATTCAATTTAGGCCCTGGGGCCCAATTCTCATTCACTCGAATTCATCACTCGTTCCAAATAAAGTTCGAACTCGTACTTTTTCGAGTGAAAATCAAGTTACGCTATTCTGACAATTTCGAAGCCAATTTTCTCTTATTTTTCGAGGGCTAGCGCTCGAACTGCTTCGACTGGTCGGGACCGTTCGAAACGTATTTCGAAT